>JAYKAV010003254.1:1529309-1594209 GCA_035582835.1 Phoebastria nigripes
GCCTCAAGTTGCACCAGGGGAGGTTTAGGTCGGACATTAGGAAAAATTTCTTTACTGAAAGAGTGGTTAAGCATTGGAACAGGCTGCCCAGGGAAGTGGTGGAGTCCCCATCCCTGGAGGTTTTTAAAAGACGTGTAGATGAGGYGCTTAGGGACATGGTTTAGTGGGCATGGTGGTGTTGGGTTGACGGTTGGACTTGATGATCTTAAAGGTCTTTTCCAACCTTAATGATTCTATGATTCTATTCTATGATTCTAAGACCAATTGGCAATGTCACACATAAAAAATGTAAATCTAATTCTGAAATGTATAACACATGCAAAGCAATCCCTTGTTCTATTCTGTGACAGTAAAGCCATGGATAGGATGCTGTGCCCAGCTGTGGACACTATACATTGAGAAAAACATGGACCAGCGGAAGAAAGTTCAGAAGAAAGCAATGAGAATGACAAGGGGGTCTAGAAAACATTTTCTAAAAGGGAAGACTGAATAACTTGACACTGTCTGAGGAATGATGATGGAGAAGGGGTCTTCAGCAGTGATAGAGGTGGAGCTGATAATGCCTAGGCATGGACTAGATGACCCCTCAAGTTTTCTTCCAGCACTAGAGTCTAGGGTCTGGTAAGGACTGTGCTCTTTCTCCTCACTTTCTAGACTCACAGCCCAGCAAGCTGCAACCAGCGCTCTAACCCTATAATTTATAGTCAGGGAAAGTCCTTCTGCATTATCCTTAGCTCTTATTTGCCATCTAACCCATCTCCAGGCAGTCTCAGAATCTGACTGATTTTTGTACCAATTATACCTTCTTTCGCCTAGGAAAGAGCTAGACCTTCAGTTTTAAAGGGGTCTGTGACTGTACTGGGGTCTAAGACTAAATGAACAAATGCACATTTTGCATAACATAATGGCATTGTTGCCATAAAAGTCAGACAGAAACTCTACATAACATCCATCTTGGACATTGGATATGTAATATCTGCCTTTGACTAACCAAGAAGGCGGCTTTCTTCCCTGTCTGATAACTAGACACCAAAGGTGGGAGTCATAACACCTTTGGAGACTCACGTGGGAGACAAACACCTGAGCTGGCTGTCTAGACTCCTTTTACCGTCAATGAAGACAAGTAGACTCGACTAGGGCAGGGCTGTATCTTAAAAAAGATGTTTTAAATAGGTCAGATGGAACATGCCCTGTAAGTGTTTGGTTTTCCCTGTAGAAAATAAAGAGGATCTAGGTGGTAAACTCACACATAGATTCCCTTTATTATAGGCATCTAAAATCAGAGGAGACGAACCTGACCTCCAGCAAGTTTTAAAGCACAGACTGTTACATTATACTATTCCCATCCCACCTTTGGCCCTTATATTACCAAGTGAACTTCCCAATGGAGATGGTTGAAGACCACCATTAGAAATCTTTCTGCTGCATGTCATAAGGCATTTTTCTACATCTTCTTTAGTTTTATGAGCTGGGTAGATACCTCTGTTTGGGAAGGCACAGTTCAGTGCCTTCCTTTAGTTCAGTGAAGGCACAGTTAATCTCAGCTGTATGAATTTTGTTGAGTCAGCTCTGAATTTACCACCTCATAGGAAGCTGTTGTAGATGTTCCAGGAACTGGGGCAAAATAAATGTAAACGGTTGCATTTCAGTTCTTAGATTATCTTAATCTAGTGCCTTTTCCCTGGGAGTGAAAAAAACTTCTGAACTGTACAGTTTTTAAGGATTCCTTACAGAAATGCAAAGAGAAGAACTTCTAAATGCAAATAGTAGTGGTAGGAAATATTTAGAAAAGTTCTTCAGCTAGAGTAACTTGGAGGTTTCTAAATCTAACCACTAATGAAGAAATGTTAGTGTATGAGTGAGAAAATTGGTGTGGTCCTCAAGAAGGAAGTACAGAGTGAGAAAATGAAAAGCTGACTGTAGAAAGGTCAGGATGCATTTTGCATCGGCCAGGCTAAAGAAACAGAATATGAGTTTTTCCTCCTTCAGCATAAATTATTAAAGCTGACCCTTTTATTCACTGCAGAATAAGGGTTCATGCCTTGTTTTTTGCTCCTAATGAGGCTCAGGACTTTTTTACAACATCCTTTCAATGAGTCCCCAAGCCTCTTCTTACAGTATCAAGAGCAATCCTTCAAATTATTGCCAGAGTAACTCAGGCTGAGCTTATGCTACAAAAGTCAGACCTCATGATTCGGGACATAATTTTAAAATCATAATTTCCTGTTCTTGCTCTAGGATTTTCTCTGTACGGTGTTTTTCTAAAGCACATTCAGCTGTTCTCAAATACTGCAGTGACACCAGAATTCAAGGGGTTGTAGATGAAGGCAATCTAAAATGGGGCAATTAAGCATTGCTCTGGCTAACAAGGGAGCACTGATGCTTGTCAACAGAGCTGGACATCTGAAGAGAGAAACTTGTGGGTGAAATATTAAATAAATAGCTAACTGGCGGGTATCCTTTCCATCGGGTTAGATTTCCATGACCCATTTTGTTACTGTTACCCTAGCACCATTTTCATGGACCGAGCAGTATTTGTGCAGTGGAGAAGGGTGGGGTTGGGATGGAGACCTTGGGATTAGCAAATGACCATGAGATGATGGATGTTTGAGGTGCAAAGCTCTGAGTAACCCAACAGGCCTGTTGAGGATTTCAGAGCACTCCATCTCCTTCTCTAGAGAGAAGCTTGACTGCCAGACAAGAAAACACTTTGGGATCAACAAGGTGGTTTTCACCTTTTCTCACTTAATATTAGATATTGGTGTAGATGCAGACTTTCGAGCTAGTCACCCGTCTGCCGTCACAGTCAACGGAGAGGAGTAGGCGCAGCTCAGATGACCTATTTTAGATGTCTGCATTTGGGTGAGATGAACTGCGCCGCAGAATTGTCTGTTTCTCCGCGCTGGCTACAAACAAGCTAAACGTCCAAACGCTGCAGATGTCACATTTGGTCTGAGTATACCCACCAAACCTTCCCACCTGGTTTTCGACTGTCACAAACAAACTCCATCTGCTGTAATTAGCAGCGAAAATTGCCCTGCGTTGCCTTGGTGTCTATGACTGTCTCCCAGTGCTTAGGGACCTTGGCAAAAATAATCTCCCTACCATCAGATTTATCCCCTTCACACAGATAAGCCAGTATTTTTGTGAGAAGTCCTGGATCCAGACCCTATCACCAACCCCACCATCTCTCTGGCTCTTGCAGTGTTTTGCACAGGTTATAAATACTGGAGCACAGCAGGTTTTGGGGCTGAGCTCTGGGCAACTTCACTTTTGAAGGTGAATGCAATTAAAGGTGAAAGCAATGAACTGCAGCTGGCAAATCTGTAGTATTGAAAGGTCCAAGATGTCCACACCAGTCCTAACACTTGCGCTGTTCAGGGCCTCCGATGGTGAGTGCCTCTCCGGGGCTTGGGAGGAGAAGGAAGGAGAAAGGTGACCTAGACAGGATCAAGCTGAATGTAAAACATGCTAATGAAGTGCAGGAGTTATTTCCATAAAGCAGTTCATATTCCATGCCCTGTAGCTGTTCCTCAAAAAAACCTAGCAGCTATTTATCAGGCTGTTCAACAGAAGTCCGCTTACCCTGAGGAAGTTCTCCTCTGACCCTCATAAATTGAACTGTCCACACTTTATAGCCAGACCCTATTTCATAACCTGCATCCATCCGACCAAGGCAACTGCCCAGGAGGTTGCAGAGGACTCACTCGTGTGTGGCAAATGGCCTCAAACTTTCTCCCCGAGGCCAGGACAAAGCTCATTGTAACTAGAGAGCATTCRGTACTGAAAAAGGATCCTCAGCCCAAGACACCGAGCTTGGACAGTGAGGGCAATCAGCTTCGAATCTGGTTGCATTTCCCAACTGCAAGAAATGCATTTCCCAACAAGAAATGTGCAAACTTTGCTGGAGACCACCTTCATCCAGCAGAATCCCATCACGTGTGGGGTGGTCTCGTGCTTCAAAAGGGTACGGCGACACTTACCGCAGGCAAGAAATCAGATGGAAAAGCAACATGTAGGATTTTTCATATCTCTTCTGGACATACATGCACTCTCTTCTCTATTGATACCTCTGATTGTCACAGTTCAGCCCTTCTGAAGTCCTATCTATTTTGATCACTGCATGTTGATAAGCAGACAGCCCTATAGGAGAACAGGGTCCTATGAAGAAAGTATTAAACAATCTTATAATTACAGGGTCTGTCCTAAGGTGCATGCTCCAAGCTCCTAAATTTTTTTATTTCTAATTCCCAGAGATCAACATTTCCTCCTCTGGAGAGTCTGACTTGCAACTGTAACTTTCTTTCAATGTAGGAAATTATTCAAAAAAAAATTTTTTTTTTTTCAAAGTAGAAGAAAGAAGCCTCTGAAAGTGAAGATTTTGAGGGTTGGGGGGTTCACATGGCCTCATGTTACACAGAGGCTGATGTCACTTATGTTGAAGCAGTGAAGAGAGGACAAGATTTCCCAGGGCTGATTTACTTCATATCAGACTCTAACTGCCCCTCATTCAGATGCCCTCATGACCATCTTCATTGAATCTGTTACCTGCAGGATACAAAGAGTAGCACTCAAAAAAAAAAAAAAAAAAAAAAAAAAAAAAAAAAAAAAAAAAAAAAAAAAATCTCATTAGCCATTTTCATGGTGAGCATGTGGAAAACCCGAAATATTTGATGTGACTAATAAAAGCCAGACACTGAGCCTCCTCAATTTGGAGTGTTTCATCAGCTTATTTAAAGTTAGAAGAGGAAAGTACTCCAGATGCCATGCCGGATATGTGCAGCTCAGATACTACAGAAAGAAGAGATAAAGGATAATATGAAAATATAAAGTATAATAGAAGGATAGTATCTACCTGCCTGGCTGCTTAGTGTTCAAACCATGTCCACCAAGATGATCATATCTGTATCATCTCTCTTAAGTGGAATTAAGAAGATTAAGAAATTAAAGATTTGCATGAAGACATTAAAATGAATGGTTTCTTTCCCAGTTCTTGGCCCGGACATTGTTACGTATAGCTTGCTCCTTTTTTCACTTTATCAAGTTTTGCAGTGTGACAGAGTCCAGACTTGGAGTCTTTCTGCTGTGTCTTCAATGGGCACTGCCCTAGAGCTTTGCTAAATCAACCATACAGGGAGGGGAGAGAAGAAAACATGGTGAAACTGGACAAGTACCAAGGACATAGCTTGCTTCAGCTCGGCACAGAACCAGCACCCTCTTCTCACTGTGGCTCAGTGTAGCCAGCAGTGCCAGTCAGCGTTAACATATGGTATAATTTTTAGCAGGAAAAACTCAGAAGAAAAAATTCTCCTTTGGGTTTCAGGAGGGAGGAGGTAACTGTGCCGGTTGTAATGCAATTGGGTTTGCACTCTGGTTGCTGTGGCATCCCAAACGCCATGCACAGCCAAACCTCAGCTTCTCACACTCCCCAAAAAGTGACATTGTCAGAGCAGAGCTGCTGGTACTGACTCATCACCACGAGCATTGCCACGGGCTCCCCAAGATGGGACAGCCTCGTTCAGCCCTTGGAAAGCACCATCCAAGCAATGTCCAGCTCCAACACGGGGCTTGAAAATGAGAAATCGTAACCAACAAATGTAACTGAGAAACCAGATGGGCTAAGAGAGGGAGAGCTTCTTGAGAAGGACCTGCTGCTGAAGGCAACAAGCATCAGAAGGATGATCCCAGAGGAGACAGCTAAGAGCACCTCATCCTAATTTTGGCTCCTCCACTAACTCCAAATGTGGCCTGGGGAAGTCACTTCCCTGCCTTCCCCCCGCCCAATACCTGTAAGCTGTTGATAACAATAAATTGTTGATAACAGTCTTGATTGTAACTGCAGAGATGTTTCTATGTTCTCCTGCTTAATGTCATGCAGTCTTTGAGCAAAGACAGTACTTTAAAAGTCTTCATTCGGAGCATCACCTCCTAATTCTGAATAGCTAGGAAACAACTGAGCAGAAGCTTACTTGAAAAGTTTTCTACCTTATATTTAAAAAGAAAGAGAGAAGAGCTTCATTTGTTTTTGCTTCAGGAAGCTTTCCACACCAACGGAGAAGAAAGTCCCTTTCTAAAATAACAAG
The DNA here is from genome assembly GCA_035582835.1 of Phoebastria nigripes. Lineage (NCBI taxonomy): Eukaryota > Metazoa > Chordata > Aves > Procellariiformes > Diomedeidae > Phoebastria > Phoebastria nigripes. Next base: position 1,535,393 of record JAYKAV010003254.1, read on the forward strand.
AAATTCATTAGCACTTCTTGTACTTTTTTAAGGTCACCATTACAGATATTTTTGATAACACATCCTTTTACGCGCATGTGGTCTGCTCTGACGGTGGAGATAATGCTGTTTACAAGGCTGTTACCTGAAGAGCGGGTAATTTTTTTTTCTGATGTCTTCCTTGTTTTTCAGGAACAGAAGGATGGACGATGTTCATACCTGGCCATTGCTCACTTCTTATGGTTAAGGTCTTGGTTTTACATAAACTGGAAAGAGTGTAGAAAGAAAAACAAGAGACACGGTGAACATTTTCATATTTGAAAAGATGAAAGCTCAGCGTTTTCTTCATTTGCCTTCCATGATGCCAAGGGACCAGATCATTAAGGACTTTAGGGTACTCTATCTCTGGCTACAGTGCTTTTTCTTAAGAAACATAGGAATTGCTAGGCTGGGCTAGATTCCCCATCAATGTAGTTCAGTATCAGGTCCTCTTCCAATAATCAGGATAATATCTCCAACAGAAGATGCAAGAAATCCCACCTAGAAAAATGCAGAATAATCTGCCCTTGTCCTTAATCTTGTCTTAATTTCCAGTCATTGGGTTGTTTTATAACATACAAGATAAAAGTTTTTCTCTCTTGCAAGAGAATATTTTCGCATACTTTGAATAAATACACAGCTCTCTGTTTCTTACTACAGCAGTATGTTGTGAATTGTAGAGTTACCAAAAACCCCAAGACATACAAAGTTCTTTATAAAATGAAAACTATGAACAAAAATAACCCCTGGCACATAAGGTGGAATATGGAAACTGTCCCAGTAAATTAAGAAAGTGCTGTTCCATGGACTGTCCTCTAGAGATGATTCACCACCTGGCCATAGCCCATGCTTGAAAACTTACTGGGCATCTCAGTTTTAGATAGCTAAATTGGCATTGGCTCTATCGGACATAGGGGAAGCTTCTAGCAGCTTCTCACAGAAGCCACCCCTGTAGACCCCCTGCTACCAAAACCTTGCCATGCAAACCCAATACAGACATCTTACCTGATCTTTTATGTCCATATATCCAACATACACACTCCTACTCTGGGATGGGAAGTATCATTGCTAAACAGCTGGGAAATGCTGCCTGGCGCTTGCTGAAGGTCTGAATCCTAAAGCAGAGTCATACCATTTAGACCAGACTGGTCCATTCCCAACATCAAGGATGAGGATGTTCCAATATACCTGTCCCTGTTTGCATCAAGCACCTCTGTGGCAGAGACGATCTTGAAGTGTTGTGTAAGTCCTCCAGGACTCTCCAAGTCCTCTAGGACTACTCCAAACCAGCAGTACTTCATTCAACAGATTCTGAATATCACAGCTTCATCTTAGCTTCAAAAATTCACCTCAATGCTATTTACTTGGACATACTTTAGGGCCAATGATACTGCACATTCCCCACACAGGAAGAAAGCCATAGAAAAAACAGAGGAGAACATGTCCCAGCACAAAAGGCTATATACATGGAAAAGAAGTTGAACTTCTGTTTAAAAGTTCGCAATCCCTTGCACAGTCTAGGTGAGATTTCATGATACTCTTCAGAAGAGCAACCTTTAAATTATGTGAATTCACCAGCTTGGGTAATACATCCCATAACTGGAGAACAGCACTTCCATAAGGAGGCCTGAATCCATCCTAAAGACCATGGACTTACTGGAGAGAGTCCAGCAAAGGGCTACGAAGATGATGAAAGGACTGGAGATGATGGAAGGCTGAGAGAGCTGGGGCTGTTCAGCATGGAGAAGAGAAAGCTCAGGGGAGTGTTATCAATATTTATAACCTGAAGGGAGTGTGCAAAGACAAGGGAGCCAGGCTCTGTTCAGCGGTGCCCAGTGACAGGACCAGAGACAATGGGCACAAACTGACACACAGGAGGTTCCCTCTGAACATCAGGAAACACTTTTTTACTGTGAGGGTGACTGAGCACTGGCACAGGTTGCCCAGGGAWGTTGTGGAGTCTCCCTCCTTGGAGATATTCAAAAGTTGTCTAGACACAGTCCTGGGCAACCGCATCTAGGTGGCCCTGCTTGAGCAGCTGGTTGGACAAGATGACCTCCAGAGGTCCCTTCCAACCTCAACTGTTCTATGATTCTGTGAAATCATAGTGGTTGGGCTTGCACTAGGGTATTGGATTGTGTAAGATCAGTATTACTATATGGGATGTAGCCTGAGGATCAGAAATGGGGGGAATATTTAAGTGGCCTACACCTTTTAAATGCCTGGGTAAGATAATCCGACAGGATATTTCAGGGTGGCCATCTTAAGCATTTGGGCTCTCCATGTGGTCACTAGCAAGAATGCAGGGTGTTCCTAGAATGATTTAGAGAGTTCAAGGGAAATATCTCTCTTCATTGACCTAACAGGTCTTATCCAGACATCTGACATGGTGCTCCTCTATGGAGAACAAGGTGTCACCTGGAATCAGGCAATAGGAAATTCACTGAGGTGAGGCTGAGCAGGTGGCTGATTCAGGGAATACAGCACATGCCACTATCCACTTGCATTTTACAGTACTCATGACATTTCTGAGCTAAACAACTAATGGAGGAGGAGGAGGAGAACTCCTTTTGCACATTTCTCCAGTGATCAGAGCACTTGGTCAGTAATCCAGAGCAAGCTTGGATGCTAAGTCCTTTCCTTGGTCTCACCACTCTGGAGAATTATAGCAAGTAACAAACCCATAGAAATAATCACAGACTCATAGAGTAATTCAGATTGAAAAGGAGTGGTCCAACCTGCTGCTTAACATAAGGTTGGTTACGAGATCCCAACCGGCTTTATTCAGCTGGGTCTTGAAAACCTCCAAGGATGGAGACTGCACAAACCTGTTACTATCCATGAGYGTCTTAGTGCCCATCAATATGCTATTAACGCCAAATAATCCTGGTTATGCTGAGTGTCGTGATGGCCATCTACAGGAGCTCGGAGTATTCTCTTTGAACCTTAAATTCTTGGATTCAGCTGTTTTGGACTGAAAACCGTTGTTCACAAGAATTTGATACACATCTGCAGCAAGCGGAAGGGTAACCTTACCTATCTGTAAATCATCAGTACAGATGCATTTCCAGAGTGATGTCATATCGCTCAGCAACAACCCACAGTTCTTAGAATTTAATCTCAAATCCAGAACTGTATTTCAGCTCAAAAAATGTACCTGTAAATTTGGAGGGAGCTTTCATTCAGAAGTTTCAACTGATGTTGAAAATTGCTGTCTGAGACTCCTTCTGGTTTTGAGTACTCAAGATATTTTCATTTGCAGAGAATAGATGCCCAGAATCCTTCAAGGGGTCTCAAGCTGGGCTCTCAAAACCATAGGAAATGCATTAGTGTCACTATTAAACCTGCAGTAGATTGAAGCAATATTTTAGGATGGAAAATCGAAGGGGCCAAATGATTCTAAAAGAGAATCAGCACTTTTGCATGGTAAAAGGTTCAGTGAATTTAACCAATGGCCTTTCCTGGCATAAAATCTTCAAACCTGGACACAAGTCTAATAGCAAAGGTTCTCCACTGTAGTATTTAACATCACTTAATCTTTAAAAAGGAGTGGAAGYTATTGAAATTTTTGAAAAAAAAAATGGTTTGGCCAAGGTTTGGCTCTGATATAAGAGGAAACTAAAAGAAAAAAGAAAGATGGTAACGTTAGAGAGAAAGCTTTCACTGCAGGCACGCACGGTAATGGTTGGGAAGGCAGGCAAGCCAGCTTGTCAAGCTGATTTTCTCCTTCTCTTCCAAATCCTCCCTCGCTTGCCTTGGCTTCCAAAATCTTTCTCAAAGCTATTAGTTTTAAAGCTGATGACCAATGCAATGTAGGTTTAACTCTTCCCCCCCCGCCCTTTCATTTTCATAAAATCCTAGAATCATAGAATATCTCAAGTCAGAAGGGACYCATAAGGATCATTGAGTCCAATTCCCAGCAAACACAAATCTCCTGAAATCTCTCCGGTTTTATTGATGCCACTGACAGTGGGACTTGAAGCATGTAAAAAACCTACATCTTTAGCACAAAGCACCTCTGTATGGCTAACGCAGGAGGATCTGAATAACTTCCTATCCAAACCCTTCCTCTAGCAGAGCAGCACAACCACTTTTTTTCTCTCAGTGACGGCAGACGTCCCATCTGTACCAAGTCTAGTCATGTGTAATATTTTCACTGTTACATTTTCAACATGTTTTCTCAGTTCTTCAACCAAGCTTGAGACAGTGACAGTAGGACAAAATGGTCATTTCCTCATTTATAGCATTTTTTTCCCCATCACTGGCCAAACAAAAACACTCCACTGTGCAATGTCAACAGCAACGGAGCTTTCTTCAGTTGTGATCAAAAATATTGAAATACGTGTGTCGGAAACTTCATCTGTGATGAAATATTTCTGTTCTGAGACAATTCTTACTCATTTTTGTTATGGAACTCAGCCAAAATATGAAACTAGGTAAAAATCTGAAGTAAGTAAAAAGTAGGTGAAAAAAMCCCACAATTTTCTGGGGTTTTGGGTCATTCTATATATGGCAAAAATGCACTGCTTTCTTCATTGCTTTCACAGAGATTTTTTCAGCTGTTCCCTTAGCAGAAGAAAGAATATTTCAAATGCCTTTCTAACTATTTTCAATTCTTTCAGGTTGTTACACCTTCAAGTTGTTTTTTTTCAAGCCAGCAAACCTAAGCCAATCTTCCCAAGCCAGGATAAATTTTCTTCTGGCCTTGTCCTCTTCATATTTTGTTTTGCCATGCGGGCAATGCTGAAGGTCATTAGGAAGATGGCAGTGATAATCAAGCAGGAATTTTCTGGGGAAAAAAAAAAAGAAAAAAAAAGTCCAGAAAGGTTTGAAGGTGCTGCCAAGGCTACCACAAAAAATGTGGTGTGCAGCAGTGTCAGTTCTCTGCGTGGGACCTCCACCGTTGGCTGGAAACCATCACCATCTGATGGGATTTAACCACCTTTTTAACCCRATCGACATTTCTCTGAGCAGCCCTGCTATTTTGCTTTTGTGCCACGTTGTGGTCCTCACCATTTCTCACCTGCATGGGTGGGAACCGCTCTGCTCTCCTGATCCCCAGGGGTTTTGGGGGGGGTTTCCTGCAACCACGATTGCCACTCCAAAGACCTCCAGTTAGGTTGCGACGCACTGCCCTCTAATGCCATTTTGGCATATTAGCAATACTAATCCTCAGCAAAGATCTGTAATACGTGRTACAAATGATCCAAATCCAGCAAAAAATGCTATCAAAGCTTAAGGGAAATTATATGAAATGAGGCATTTAAAGGCTGCTTTTTTTCTCCAGCATTGCTTCGTTTTACACCTTCTTAGAGATCACCATCAGGGAGAAAAATGASAACTCCCTATTTACCTCTTCTATACCATTTTGGATGCTAGATGCTTTCAGGGTCCCCTTCAGCTGTCTCTTTTCAGTCAACACATCTGATTTCTTTAAGTTTTTGCATTGCACTGCTGCTTCTTGGAGAGGATGAGATGCCCAGGAGTGCAGATGGCCACTCAAAGGTATATGTGCATGTTGGATTTATGAGTATGTTTTCTCCTTTTTTTTTTTTTTTTAATTTTAATGCTTCCTAGCAGCCTGTTTGCTTTCTTGCCTCCTTCAGAACACTGAGTAGGCATTTCTAGAAAATTATCCACAATGAATGCAGCATCTCCTTCCTTAATGGAAGCAGCTGATTTAGAGCCTGCCGCTGTGTGTGTTTTGTTAGTGCTATTTTCTCTTGCGTGCATTGCTTTGCATTCATTAACACTGGGTCCCATCTGCCATCTCATCACCCAGCCAGCGTTATGCCATCCTTCTGCAACTTTCTGCTTTAAGCTTTTGGCTGAGTACTCTTAATAATGTGGGATCCACAACAAATTTTATCACCTTGGCTGTTCACCTTTTCCAGGTTGCGTGTCGGTATGATGAGCTGTCCCAATCAAGGCTGGTGGCACTTCTCACAGTGTGAAAATCAAGAGTTTATTCACAGCCTTTTGGTCTTGCCTGTAACCCCATCTCCATAATCCCCCTCCTCTCCTCTCCCAGGAGTTCAGGAGACCCAGCTGCATCAAACTCAYCTCAAACTGCTGAGAAAATTGCTAAGCTGGGAGAAAGAGCTGCAAGAAAGGGTATAGAGCAGAGCCAGGTGAGATAAGRAAGGCAGGTACAGAGGTAGGACTGCTGAGACGGTGATCATTAGTGGGATTCAAGAGGAAAAACACCAACATGGAAAGGTTTAAAATCCTAAAGGAAAAAAATAAAGACAGTTGGAAGATCAGACTTCAGCATCATCGAGGGTCTGTTGGAGGGCGCAGAGCTGGCCAATGCTTCCCCACCTTTGCAGATACAGCTGAAAAAGAGATTTCAGCCACAGTCATTACCTACCTCCAAGATGGGTAGTGCTGGGGATGGCCCCGCAAATGTCTCCTCCATTTCCAGTCTGCCTGGGACCTCTAGACTTGGCAGCTGGGTGAGATTTCTCTACCTGCCTGCAGCCTTCCTGAATTTAATGAGATGGATTTTGTTGGCTTCTTTGCTCCTATACAGGTGTGTACAAGTATGTTGTGGTTATTATTACAAAGAGTGATGGATAAATTTTGATCCATGCCTAATGCACTTTCCAGACTTAACCAAGAGCTGCTTCTCTTCTTGTGAATTATCTGATTCATTGCTTTAATAGGTTATAGTTATTATGTAAGTTATTATTAATATAATATTATTAATATTCTATATTATCTTATTAGTATAAATATTGATATTATTAATAATTATATAGTTGTTATTATTAATAGTTATTTATGGATCTAACAATTTAGCCTTTACCCTCCCTGTTGTGACTTGTTCCTAGAAGGAATTGAAATCTCCCATTATTATCATGTTTTTCACCTTTGCAGACTCTAATCTCTTTAGTTGTTCGCAACGACTGCCATGCTGTGATACAGCTCTGTGACATTTCAATCCACAGTGATTCCTCTCAGTACCTTTTGATGCAATTAACTATTAGACTCCTTCCTTTAACGTAGGATACCAGTTCTCTTCTCAATGGGATTCTGTTACTGTAAAATCAGTATTCAAGTGTCCTGCTGATTTTCTTTCTTCCACAAAGTCACAGCTATGTGAATTATATCAATCCTTCCTTTAAAAATGCAGGCATTGCTAGGGCAAGAAACCAAAGGAAGATACTTGGGAGATCCTCCATAAATAAAGTGAAGACAATTGCTTCTTATATTTAAGAAACTTTCGCTGTTATTATGAAAATAGACCCATCTGTAAATGCACAGCCTAGAAAGATTGCCTTAGTAGAAAGCAGCATAACTAGGAGGGGAAGAGTCTAGTATAGTCCAGAACTTGAAATCAGATCTTTTTAAAGTAGTAGCTTTACTTACTAGCACCATTTTTCCAGCTAACCATGGGGAAATAAACTGCATAGTAGCACAGTCGAAAGCAATGCTGGAGATAAGGACTTTCTGATTAATATAGAGATAGTGATTGTAGTATTTTGAGGTTGAAGTGATATGCTATCATCTGCTTTGGGGTTAGAGGTTGTGCTTGGCTTTGCAGACAGTGTTGCATGTTTACTTGCACTGCTTTATCATGTGGTACGAGTGGCCATAATTCTTAAAAAAACTCAGCTCATCTGATTTGACATGCTTGGTACGAGCTGGAGACGCACCTGCCCATTATAAGCAAAAAAGAAAATCCATTCTTGTCGCTGTCGGAAAGAAGACTCCGAATAATTAGTGCAAGACTTTGGGGTGAGCTACCTGGAAAAGATGGGAAATTGGTGTGGTCGGGTAAAATCCAGGCTCGGACAGATGCAGAATCAGAGATCAGAGAAATCAATCGATCCAGCCCACTTCAGGCCCAAATGACATAATGCAATAAATACTTCTAATAGCCAAATACTTTGCAATAACACGATTACCCRGTGACCTCAGTATTAGTGGGAGTGATGGCACAGTGAAATGGTAACAAACATGCCTGAATAATAGATGGGGATGTTTGAAATACACTTGATGTGAAATGACTATAAGTTTCCTTTCTTCCTAACTTTTTCACTACAACTGTGTTGTCAAACTCAGAGTCGTCTCATATGATTGTCTCCATTTTTTTCTCCAAAATTAAGGTGCGCTTGGTAAGTAAATGGAAATGCTGACTGCCCAAGGAGACAAGCTGCCAGATTACTCATTCAATAAGCTACCACAGATTTCTTGAGGAGTTAGAAATACAGTATAGAGAACTGTGATATAACATACAGGGAAAATACAGTGTTGGGCATAAATAGAGTCCTGCCCTCTGCCGATGAAATTCCTAAATCTGCTTCAAACTCCAGTATAGCTCCAACTAAATARGGGTCAGTGGCAGCTCATCATACTGCAGGGATATATCTGTACGCCCGACTCTGTTTCCCAAAAACCTCACAATTCAGCTATAACGATGATTTCTTCTCTCCTCAGCAGCGACACGGGCTCTTAAACCTGAAAAACCCCGATGGCTCTTAACGATCATTCAAATTCTGAGTGCAGAACTAACGTGTGGTTTTGGTATTGCTGTCGCCACTGGGATTTGAAGTGGCTGTCTTTATGTGACCTATATGGAGCATCCGATAGTATTTGCTTGTTTGGTGTTAAATCATCCTGCCAAAATAAAGTTTACTTTGCGTTTATTGTTGTTTGTCTCTATTTCCATGGTTTCATGTACCTTCTTTAAAAGGGTTATTGCAGGGATCATTACAGAGACCTGCCAAACATCACATGCAGACCATGAGATGAATGACTCCCATCTCATTCAGCTGAACTGGAAACTCCTCCAGAGTGGGTCTGTGATCCACCACCACTGCGCAGGACCCAAAACTCCGGGGTTATCCCGATTGTGGGGGACCCCAGACCCCACCAGCATCGCGGTCTCGCCCCGTTGCAGGACCCCCAAGGCACATCAGGGACAGCATTCCTGGCGTAAGGAGGGAAACAAATCTCAGAGCGCCAATTACACTGGATGTGCACTATGAAAACCAAAAGGAATTCGAGTTTCTTTGGGACCGAGGAAGCCGGGAGCCCAAACTTCACACCTGTGGTGAAAAATCGTGTGTGCAATTAACTGTCATCTTTCTGCTCTTGCAGAATGCATCCCCGTATCCCACTTTGCTGCATCCTGCCCTGTCCTGCCTGCCGAAACAACATGCTATGAAGTCTGAGGTGTGGGAAGTCTGAGGTGCAGGAAGAAGTCTGAGGTGCAGGCAGGCAGGGCCCGGYCCCGCTGCACCAGACAGGTAGAAGGGGGTTCAGCTGTGGGTCTGGCACCTTAATTAGGGCTGCAGGTGCAGGGGGAGGTCAGGAATCCGAATGGTTCCTTCATTCCCTCCTTTTCGGGATCAGAGCACCTTCCCCCAGCCCGTAGCTGCCGGCGATGGGCGCGGGGTAGGATGTGCGGCTCCCTCCCCAGGGCCGTACTGGTGCGCACTGGGCGGAGCGGCAGGGAGGGAGGGAGAGGGGGTGCTGCGCCCTCCGCCCGCCGCCAGGGGGCAGTACAATGGCGGAGCTGCCGCAGGGCCCTCGGCGCCCATTGGCCGAGCGGGGCGTGCGCGGCCGCCGCGGGGCGGGCGGGCGGCAGCGCGCAGGCGCGGCAGCCGTGTGGGGCGGCCCTTCCCGGCTGCCTCAGCGGCCGGCTCATGGCGGCGGAGGCGCGGTGACGGGTGAGCGGCGGGCGGCGGGCCCCGGCCGGCCGCACCTGCCCGGGCAGGCCGTCACGGGCTCCGAGGAGGGTGTGGGGAGGCAGGGCGGAGCGGGAGGCGGGCGGCTGTCCCCCCTCAGCGGCCTCAGCCGCGCGGCTGCTCCTCTCGGAGGGGTCTAGGCCTGTGTGGAGTGGGGGGGGGGGGGGGGGTGTCAGGGCCCCTCAGCCCCCGCGGCGCGGCCCGGCCCGGCCCATCTGCGTCCGAGGCCTCGGCCCCCTCTGTCCGCACGGGGGGCGGAAATAACAGCCCGTTCTTTCGCTTGGCGTGGTTACAGCCCCTCAGCTTTGCTCCGTTGTGCCTCCCCGGCTGTGGTGCACCCCCTCCCTCCAGGCGTTGGGGCAGAAAGTCCCTTTCCCGCGATGGCAGCACCCTCCCTGTATCCATACGTGTAGCATAACATACCCCAAATGCACCATATCTGCCCCAGAATAGCTGCACTCCTACTGCGTAAACTTTACTCCCCTGTGGTAGGCGGAAATTGTTGTAGTGCCTTGTCCTCATCCTGTTCCTGTATGCATTATATGTTCCCCTATATATTTCGTTCCCTGTACCCATATGTGTAATAATCTCCAATGAATGCAACTTCCTCCATTTTCTTGCAGTGAACTCTGTTCTGCTGAGCCCTGGTTGTTGATATTCCACTGCAGGATTAAATTGTTGTTTTTTTTAAATTTTTGCTGAGCTTGCCACCTTTTGGAGTTGTAATATAGTTGCTGTCTCCAGCATCTGAGACTTTTTCCACAGGTTTAAATGCATATAAGTTGTATCTATAGCAACAGTCATCTCCTACATGTCGGGCAGGTTCCCTCARATATAAGTGTCTGTCAGATCTGTGGGGTCGAGGTCTTGCTGATGACTCTATAAGCTTTCACTGCACACCATTAATCTGTTATGTTTGATCTTGCAGTAGGTTAAGAAGTTAAAGTTTTTGGGTGGAGATRGGCCTGGATTACACTATCAGAGACTAAATAATGAGCTTACAGGTTGTTCCACAGGTGATAGACCTCTCATTACATTCAAATTTTCTCTTCTTCAGTTCATGTCAGATGCAATATCAGACAAAGTGATACATTTCATGTCATGTTATTGATGTTGTTACCTGGCTAATTTTATTTATATGTGTGTTTGTGTTGTGTGTGTACGCATATGTAAGTTCTGTGTATTTGAGAAGCCTTTAAATGTTGTGGAAATAGTTACTTAATAATACTCTGGCAAGTATATTTAGTATAAGAAAGATATTCCTCTACAGCGATGCAAAAAATAGTGAAATTTAAGAAGATGATTGGAATGTTGATATATTTGTGCAGATAGTTTTTAAGGCCAGCAGAGACAATAATTCCTTTGTGTTTGACTTGGAAGTCTTGAGGCTTGTGTGATACTTAATGTTGAATTTCTTTGTGAACCTCAAGATACCAGTGTGGACTACTGCATAACTTCCTCAAAGCCTGAAATGATTGGTATCTAATGCTACAAACATAATTTTAGGTAGTTTCCAACAGCTGTTAACATTTGAACAGTATTCATTACCTTTCAAACAATTATAACAGCCTTACTGTAGTCATGTGTATCTGCTACTAACCAGAAAAATGTTATTACTTTGAATTTTCTCTGGCTTTGAAAAAAGATATATAAAAATATGGTGTACAAACATAGGCAAACTAGTAGCAAATAAGCCCTGGACATASGTTTGTTATGCCATCTGGATTTTTTCTTTTGTCTTTTAGTTTTAAATTGAAGAGAAAATGTCACTTTACGATGACTTGGGAGTTGAGACCAGCGATTCTAAAACAGAAGGCTGGTCCAAAAATTTCAAACTACTACAGTCTCAATTGCAGGTGAAGAAAGCAGCTCTCACACAAGCAAAGGTACAGTCCCTTTGTATTTTTGCTTTCTATTATTCAAACTTCTTCTGTGTTCGAAGTGCTGAGGAAAGTTTGTGACCTTAGAATACTGATTTGGGGTAATTTTGCTAGGATTTGTCTATGAGTTTTTCGCGAGGAGCCTAGCAAAACTGAGGGGGTAAAAGGTGAGATGCATGTTTCTTGAAGTCTGTTAGAGGGAGTCTTGCAAAATTAAAACTGAATGAAGAACTGACGTGTGTGCTGCAAGCCTCAGAGCTTTTAACTAGCAGAGCCAAAAGCTGATGTTCAAATCTAACTTCGAAGATAATGAGATTAAGCTTTTTTTTTTTTAAGTGAGTAAGGGTCATACTGTGATTGGTAGTTGGTAGTACTGGCTGTTGGTCATTCTTGGCATTTTGCATCAGTTGTTATTTACATGTTTGCATCGTTTTATGCATTTTTATGCTTGCTATTTAAAAGGCTTTCGGTGCTAAAGTGCAAATCGTTGTGCATTAGAGATTTTTGCAGAAAGTATTTCCAGCATACATGAAAGGGAGGAGTGCAAGCTAATTCCTTGAGTTTAAACTGTGACAGAGCCATTTTCTCTTTTTATTGCTACAGTATTTCACCCTTTTTCTTTAAGCAGTGTTGATATTTTGGTCCAGGCAGGACACATGTGTGTTCTTTGTGGTGTGTAGGTTCTCGAGTGAGATTACTTAATTAAAAAAGAAGTAGTAGCATAGATACTGAATACTTAAGTAGGCAAAGCATTTTTTTCCACTGGAATTACTCCTGATTTATGTTGCTAAAATTGAGGGCAGGATTTAGTTGATAATTGGAACAACTTGCATGAATGAAATCTAAATGGCTACTATATTAGATGTATTCTTTGTCTATGTAACTGTTATGCAGTGTATGCATAGACTAATAGAAGAATAGAATAGGATTAGAAAATTCAGCGTTCAGAATAGATTAGTACATTTTATCAGATGATAAAATATGAAGAACAGTACATCTTCGAAGAAGTCTGAGCCCCTTCTTAAAAAAACCCACTTGATTCAAACTCATCTGAAGAGATCGTCTGAATTTTTAATGTGTGGTTTTGGTCCTAGTCCGAACCTAGGACCATTCACCTATGACTGTATGTTCTAGTGCATGCACAAGCAAAGTCYGATCTCACTCGCTTAAAAAGAGGAAGGTATGCACTGGTTTCACTGAAGCGTTCTTTGAAATACTGAATCAGATCTGTATTTGTGTAGCAGCTCTTTAACCATAGCTGGCAAGCATCTGTCTCAGAACTGCGTGGCCTTTGCCACCACTAAAATATGGCATAAACTAAGTTATCCATGTCAAGGTTCATTAGAAATGTTGAGAGTTAATGTATGTTGATAAACTGAAGAGAAATTATATATTGAGCTTTGCACAGTGAAGAATTTGAGATGGTTGTTTTCATCCTTTTAAAAAAAAAAAATGGAGATACCAGCTGCAAGTATATAAAGCAAGCTGCTTTTTAGAAAACTATTTTGTTACCTTTTTTTAGACATTTTGTGTTTTGGTGATTTTTTTTTTAGAGTCAGAGAACAAAACAAACAACAGTCCTTGCTCCAGTGATTGACCTGAAACGAGGTAGCTCTTCTGATGAGAGACAGATTGTGGACACACCACCTCATGTAGCAGCTGGGTTAAAGGTAAGACCAAGACAGCTAAAAAGTCTAGCTGTTAACAAATGTTTTGGAATTGGAATTCTTTGACTGCAGTCTGTATTTTTATTTTTTCATCGTCTTTCCTAGTAGTCAAAGAAGTGATCATTTTCTGAAATTGATTTCCTCTGCTCAGAGGTTCTTTAATTAATGAATGTTTCAACTTTATACGACTTCCATGTGATACAACATGGAATTACCAAGGTTAATGTGCAGTTAAAATAAAACAGTGTTCCTAGTGTATTTCTCCTGGACAGCTTCAAAGTACTTTGCAAGACAGCAATTTGGTCAGGTAAATAAATAATGAATGTAATTGTAATTGCACCAGTGTTGGAACTGGACCTGTATAACAATCAACTTAAAAAGAAAAGAAAAGCCACCTAACCTTTTAAAATTGATTTTTTTTGTGGTAAGGAATCAAAAGAAACTTTCTCCTTGAAACTTTTTCAAAGGTGATGGTTCTGAAATAGTTCTTTCAGATGAGAGAAGAACAGTACGTGCACCTCTGTCGGTATTATATTAATAGCAGATGATGAAAAAGAGTGTGTGGGAGGACCCCTTGCAGATGGTTGCAACAGCAAGATACCATAATACTTCTAATAATGAATGAATGGGTTTTGAAAAATTCTTGTCCACGTTGATTTGCTGCTGCTTTGTGTTTGGCAGGGGGGGTGGGTAGGGGTGATTCCTTTTTCATGGAAAAATTTGAGGTAGTGAGAGACTGGGTGAAATGTTAGTTTTTAAGTAAAGCAAAGATTTCTTCTAGTACCAGTTGGATTTAGGATATTACCTGCCATTATAGAAGTCAGGAATTGAGTTTTGTGTTGTTGGGAGTGAGGAGGAAGTGTTAAATTCTTGGTTTCCAACTGGATGTTGTTTTCAGATCWCAGCTGAAAAAACTCCTGTTTTCTTTTTTAAGGATCCTGTACCTAGTGGTTTTTCTGCGGGAGATGTGTTGATTCCTTTGGCGGATGAGTATGATCCCATGTTCCCAAATGACTATGAAAAAGTGGTAAAACGTCAAAGAGAGGAACGACAGAGGCAGCGTGAGCTGGAGAGGCAAAAGGAGATTGAAGAGAGAGAAAAGTAAGGCTTTTGTTTAACCTCATGACATATTGACAATTATATAAAGAATGGACACATCGATTTGTTTAGTTTTATCCCTCTAAACAGTTTCAGGGAAATTCTTAAAGATTTTGTGAAGAATACTCTATGTTTGTAGAAACAAGCACAATGTTTTAATTAATGTGTTTTAATGCTCTTGCTAAAATCTCCCAGCAGTGCAAAAAYTATAGGATTTATCATGTTTACAGCCTCTTCGGCTGAAAGACATGTGTGAAGTTTTTCTACATTTACTTTATTTTGATAGTAGCAGCAGTATTTGGGTACTTCATGCATCATTATCAGACTTTGACCTTGCAGGTATTTTAGAGTATTTGTTGTCAGTATAACCTGACTACAGAAATACCTTTCAACACTCAATGATAAACCATCCTTTCTGCTTTTAAATACTCCCAACTGWTACACGAATGCGTTTCAGTTTTAAAGATGTAGCTAGCACAGCCTTTGAGAGGCATAGTTGCATTTTCTTTTTTAACATTCTGCATTCAGTTTAAGTTAGTTAATTGTGTATTTATTACTCTCTTGTCTCTGGACAAAAGAAAATACTACTTATTTTTAATTACCTTAATGCCCTTTCCCTGGAATAAGAAATCTCTCTAATCATATTAAAGAAGCTGAATGCAGATTCGGCGTCCCGTTGCAATAGGTGCTAAAACATCTGCCAGCCAGGCAGTAAGAATTATATTCGCTTATTTTAAGTGAAACTAATAAGCCAGCTTTGTCATGGTATGAATCATCTAAAGTCTATGGAATTACAAGAGGGATATTCTGTTGCCCTGTTTAGATTGTGGAAATTAATATTTCTAGTCATTTGGACTTCTCTGTCTTCTCTCGGTTATATCTTCATTGTTCTGGAGGAGGAATGCCTGAGGCTCTGTCATACTAGCATGCAAGATCTCAGAAGTCTGGGCTGCCATTTCCACAGCATCAGTGTTGATTGCTGTTTGTACTTGTTGTATGTGGCCCAAGAGGATAGTCTTCATATGTAACATTAGAGAGAGGAAGAGAAAAATACGTAATACATTCTGATTTAAAATTGGGAAACAATCTCAGCCAAACCTGCATCAGATGTATGCTTTGTGATAACCCGGGTGTTTGAACAGAGTGTATGTTTGTTTTAAATTCACAGTGTAGAGATTCAGAAATTTTATCTGGTTCCATAGTAGTGCTGTTTTTAGCATCTTGTAGCACAGTTTTGATGGCTGTGCTGGGAATGAGATCCGATTTATGCCCCAAGCCTGTGCTTTTTGGGAAAAATACTTTTTCTAAAGTATTAAAACGAGTAATTTCATGATCACAATAAATAACAGTTGCAGTGCAAACAATTCTTGAAGCATTTCTCAGCTAAATGTTGAAAGTTTTAATAGACTTGCCTGAATCTTATCTTAGTTGCCAAGTTAGCTTCTCAATAATCTGATTATTTAAGCATGATGATTTTTTTTTCAATTGACTGTATAAATTATATTACTCTATATAGCCTGTGATGGTGAATTTAAAAGGGATTCTGTTCAAAGCAAGGTGATTGATTAATGTCTCTGTTACCTTCCTGTCGATTCCATCCAATGCCTCTTCCATTGTAGTCATTCAGTCACTGTAGTCAGTTTGGACTAGATTTATGCAGATGCTTCCTTGTTTCCATACATTCTCCTTGGCTGACTTGCAAGWGGAAAATGATCTTGCTTTGGATCATCTTATATTTTACAAAAAATACTCCATGAGTATAAAAGCAAAGAAACAAAATTTAAAGGTGTTTACTTACACCTTCGTGGAAAACATTATAAAATGCCAATTAGAGCGTAGCAGTATAATTCACACTGCAACAGTAGTATCACAAATTAAAGCAAAGAGTTAACTTTCATGGTTTCTTATCCTAACTTACTGTGTCTCCTAGAAGACGTAAAGACAGACATGAAGCCAGTGGGTTTTCAAGAAGACCAGATCCAGATTCTGACGAAGATGAAGATTATGAAAGGGAGAGACGAAAAAGAAGTAAGGGAGCTGTTTATTTTTTTTGACGGGGAAAGAAAAGAAAAAGGGGGCGGGGTGTGTGGAATTCACAATCGTGTTCCTGTTTCATGGATTCTGTATTTCTCTTTTGTCAGCTGAGAAGTATWCTGTTACTTCTGAGCCTTTAGAATAAACCTAGCATTTTATCATATCATAACTGTTGTAATGCAGAAAACTTCTTTCCGTGGAGGGAGATGGCAGCTAAATTATTTGTGGAAAGACCTCTTTTACATTAGTTTGTAGATACCTGTTTTAAGTTTCTGCGTGGTGTAGGTTCCAGGAAAGGGGTGAGGCATGAGGTAAAAGCAGGCTATGAGAATCACTGTTGAGTTTTCACTATAAAAGCTTACCATTCTTGCATTTGTTATTTGAATGCCCTTAGAACTACTTAGCAGAGTGTGGATCTGGGTGATGAGATATGTCTTTGCATAAACAAAATTAAACTTTATTCTCTTTCAGCAAYGAAGTTACAGTAAATAATTCAGGTCTGTTTTTAGTTTAGAAAAGAAAATTTCTGACGGGACATTTAAAATATTTGCTCTGCCTTGGAAGGTTGAGACTCCATTAGAATATTGCTTATTAAAATATGGAAGGGGCTCTTTACTTAACTCTTGCGAAAGTGTAGTTAATCCTGAACAGACTGTCTTTTTCATTTGGCTTAATCGAGCAGTTTTAGAACTGAAGATGTGTTTCACTGCAGTCTTTAATTTTGAATTCCTATGAAACGTGTTTATGATAGGCACCATATGTAGTACAACACTGCAGTTTGATGTTGTCTCCCTTGATGTGCCTTTCATTCATTTCTAGTTTACCACTATTGAAACTTCTCAGACTGCTCTCTTGCTACTTTTCTGTTGATAGTGATGTCTGTTAAGAATTGGCTGGTAAGGAGCCAGCAGCTGTGTTAAGATTCAGTGAAGCTATTCCAAGCAGTAGAACCTAATCATACGAATGTGTTTTCTTCCATTTTGCTCATAGGTATGGGAGGAGCTGCCATTGCACCACCCACTTCTCTTGTTGAGAAGGACAAAGAACGTAAGTACACCAAAATCCTGTTCTCTAAAACCTAGCAGTGGTGTTTATTTCTCACTCAACCTTTTATTCAGTTAAGTCATCCTGCCGTTCTTCCCATACGATTCTTTGTGGCAGAAGAACTTGCGCTAGTTCTTTGTTGATGGGGCGAAGCTGTGGGGAACCTGCGATACTACTGTGCTTCACATCTCTGTTCTAAAGGATTCTTTCTGTATTGCTGGAGAAGTGGTTTGGCAAGCTGGTCTGTTACAACATTGTTCAGTTACTCATTTCTGATGTGAAAGAAGAAATATTGCGGACGGGTTTCTCTGGGTAGACTAGAAACCTCCACAGCATGGAGAGGAAATTTTTCCATTACCCTTTGCTTTAGGAGGTAGTTTATGAATATCGTTTCTTGAAGGGGTTGTGCACTACAGACAGAATTTTGTAAGTTTTTGAGGGATACAGTATCTGCTAGAGAGATGTGTGCGCACCAGGGTTTCCCTCAGTGAGGATAGCTTGAAGATTGCAGTTGTCCACTAGATGGCATGATCTTGCTATAAGAACAAAACTGTTCGGATTTTTTGCATGTCTGATTATTTTAATTTTAAAATGTAAGACAATGAACAGCATGTTGTGTATGTCATTAAAAAATGGTAAGAAAAAAGAATCTTATGCACACAAACTTTCCTTTGGGAGTCCTGATTCTGTTTATGAGAAGCTTCAAATAAAAAAAAATGAAGCTTGGCGGAGCAAGTGAGTGATATAATAGTGAAAGCATTTGAAGTGTGTAAACATTAAGAACAGAAAGGAGTTGCTTTGAGTAAATAATTAAGAGCAATTGAGTGGTGTCAAGGAAAAGTAAATATGGGCTGGAAATGGTAGAAATATCCTGAGGGGGAGAGCTTTCAAAATGTGACATGATCTCACAAGGAGATCTTTGTATGGCTTGTTACTTGATGCTCAGAGCTAGGCTGGAAAAGCCTGAGAAAATACTGCTGTAGCAGAAGTCCCATAGTCCAGTCCATCTGCTACTTAAATAGGGATTTTTTTTCCTCATATGACATGCCCAAACTTCACATCTGACATTTTATTTGGTAAGATACAAGTTCTAGTTCACAAGAAAATAATCTAAAATGAAGTCAGTCTAAAAGTCCATAAGTATGTTCAAAAGTATGTTCTGCATATTTCCTTTAGTGTTCTGTAGGCTTTTTTTTTTTACATTTTGCCATTTGACTTGTCAGTGGAAGGTAGTTTTATAATCTGATCAGTATGATTGAGATACTTATATATAGATACAGAGATACATATATCTCCATCCCCCAGGAAAAGTTGCAGTTCCAAAATTGTCAGTGGGATCTCTTAAGATTGTATAAAAACTTTGCTTCGAGTTGCATTCATTCTTTTTAATAAACTGRTTTCTCTTTTGTTTAAACGTACAGTGTACTTTTCTTTACAGTCCTCTGGCCCCAAGCTGTGTGCATTGATCCATTTGTGTCATAATTCTGTTCCTGCTTGCCCTCTGTCTGGATAAACTCATTGCAGTGCAGGTGGTCTCTTAATGTTTCTTTTCTCCATTTGATAAGTAAGAGGTTAATAAATGCATTATAGACCTGTGGATACAAACTCGCTCTATATCCAATGARCAAAATCCAGAATAACTCAACTCAAATCTTGTTTTTGAGAGAAAGAGAGGTGAGGGGATGTTAAAGCAGCACGTGCAAAGGAAACATTCTTCTGTTTTRGAGTTATGTGGAAGACTTTTTTTCATAGTTTTTTAGTATTAAAGCAGAAAAAAGTACAACTTGCAGATGAAGAGCTGTCTGTAAATGAGTTAGATTGAAGGCATAGTACTCTAGTGTTCGTAACAAGTAGGTAGTTCATGCAAAGTATTTTATTGAAAAAGCAAATGTCTCCGTTTTCTTCAGCTGTAGCATCATTTCCATTTGAAGAGGAGTCGAGACCTCGGGCACCATCTTCCAAAGCAGCTATTCCTCCTCCAGTGTATGATGAGCCAGAAAGACCTCGTTCCCCCACGGGACCTAGCAACTCTTTCCTTGCTAACATGGGGTAAATGATTGACTTATGCACGCTTTGTGGGGAAAAGGCATTAGAAGGTGTTGGAAACCAAAAGTTAAAATAGTTTCAGTAGAGAAGAACACAACCCATTGCATGTATGTGGTCAGTCTGAGTGCATATAGTCCTAACTGTCAGGATACAGAAAAAGCAGTGGATTTACTTGATTGAGAGAAATGCATTTGAGGTGGTTGCATTCAAGGCTGTGCTTTTAAGCAAGTTCTGAAGCCACATTCCAGTATAAAGTGTTTATGGCTTGTACAAGCCAAGTTAATGTAGTATACAGGAAAACACAGATGGCATGTTAGTTCCTCTAGGTTTCTTTTCCAGCTTTGTCTTAAATTTGCTATGTACCAGTGGGCAAATCATTTCAGTTCTGCTTTGTTTGTTTGTTCAAAAATTCAAAGCATATTTGCATGAATGTAGCAGCTGTGGCTGCAAATCTGTCCATTTACTTTTCTGCCTTGGATTAGCATTGTGTGTAGTGTTTGTGTTACTACTGTGGCAACAAAATGAAGTCAAATTTATAGTTAAAAACAGCTTAGAGACCTCATTTGAAAGGTGTGGTGGTTAGCTATGGTCCTCTTCTCAATCACACCGGGTGTTGTGGAAATGCAGACTCAGTGTAGTCAAAACTGTATCCAGGACGAACACAGACGTAAGTGTAGTTTATTACATTATTACTCTGAATTTCCATTTTGGAGACAATTTTTCATGCAGTTTTTTGATAGAAATGCCTTTTTTTTTTTTTTTTTTTTTTTTTTTTTTTTTTTTTTTGGAAAAATTTTTTTTNTTTTTTTTTTTTTTACATTGTCTAGAAAAAGGATAACCAAAGTCAGTACTGTTGGACCAGTTTATGCATTGTTACCACCTCTAGTTAGCAATACCGTGGGACCTTCACTTCATTGAAGGAAGTGCTAAAAATACGACCTAGCCTGCCTTACTTTGACCACACAGTTGGCTACTGTTCATTCTGTGACTTAGTGTTTTAACTTTTCAGCACTACATATTCAGACTTTTTGRCCTTTTTTAATGTGTCTTTGTATGTTTCATATAGTATGCTTAGAAAATAGTCATGTAGTCACCGATCCTGCATTTTCTGTGTAATCTTACATGCCTCTTGGTAAAATGGGGGTGACTGAGCATAGAATATTTACTGTGGTGTAAACTACTATACCATGGCATATCTTTTGTGTCTTGGCCTACCTAGCTATGGTCTCCAAAGAAGTGTCAACACGTGTAGGTATATTTTGATTCTATCTATCCATTTAGTGGGAATTTCAAAACCTGTCAGTGGAGGTGCTTTTTGTAAGGTACTTACAAAAAAAAAAAAAAAAAGGTACCTTTAAATAGGTTGGGGACTTTATTGCCTCAATACGTTCTTGAAAATTCAGAAGGATGAGACATGTTTAAATTAATAATGAGGATATCCAGATTTGTTATAGGAAGGGCTGGCAAAGCCATGTACTCTGGAGCTTACGCCAGCCTTGAACTAGTAGATAGTGGAATGTGATCTAATGTGGGAAGTAGATATTCTACATCTACCTTTTCTCTCAAGCTTTTGATACCAGCCACTGACAAAGACAGGAAACAGGACTAAATAGACCTTGGTCTAATCTATTTTGTGATTTACTGTCAGTAACCTGATTTAGTGAAAGACGTCCCTGCCCATGGCAGAGGGATTGGACTAGCTGATCTTTAAAGGTCTCTTCCAACCCAAACCATTTTATAGAGTGTACGATGCTGACTTGCACTGCTAATGGAAGTTGGGTTGTATTTGTAAAAGTATGAACAATTTTATTTAGTCAACTTCTCTGACAACTCTTCTATCTGTAATTCAGGGGTAACACTTTTCATCTTCACAGGGTGCTGTGAAATTGCTAGGTTGTAAAGTCGCGTAGAAGCTCCTAAGTTTTCAGTCTCTGTGTAATGAGATTTTTAGGAGGTAGAGTATTTGAGCACTCAGGAGAAATGCAATGTTAATGTTTTGTGTAAGAAACCTTTACTGACTGATGCTTTTTCTCTTTGCAGAGGGACAGTAGCTCACAAAATCATGCAGAAGTATGGTTTCAGAGAGGGCCAGGGGCTGGGAAAGCATGAACAGGGGCTGAGCACAGCACTGTCTGTAGAGAAAACAAGCAAGAGGGGTGGCAAGATCATTGTTGGCGATTCTGCAGAGAAAGGTAATTTTGTCCTACACCAATAAGTTTGTGAAACATGGTCAGGGAAAAATGATAGTTCAGGCTCAGTGGAAGCTCCTGGATTTTTCGTTTACCATCTGTCCTTGCAGAAAATAGAGATGGAAGAATGACTTGTGTTCCTTCTTGTGGAAATTTATCTTTTTTTTTTTTTTTTTTTTAAAGTGGTCCTCTATTAATTTTTTTAGCTCATCCTCCCCTTCCCCATCAGTTGTCCTCCTTTAGTGTTTGGAAGCCTCTTCTCTTCAAGGGGTGATCCTGCTCTGCTTCGACTGACTTTCTCCCTATTGCATGCTTTAGATATTGCTCTCATTTCCCTGCTGTTGTCTGATCTAGAGGCAACATCTAGGCTTACTGGAACAGCACCTCTGCTTGAGCACAAGTGTTGAAAGTCAGGAGATCTGATTTTTAGTTCTTAGGGGCTCTGATACAATTCTGAACTTAGGAATGATTTCCCTCAAAGAAATAGTATGTTGTCAGTGTTCTACCTTAATTCACATTCTGTAGCAGTGATTTTTCTGCTTATTGTCCTTCCAAGTAGCTACTCTGAATTCCTCACCAGTATGAAACTACATTTTGTGGCTTTTATTCCGTTGTTTGATAACAGTAAGATTCTGATAAAAGCCCCCATATAAGGTTTAAATGAGCTTTAATCTTAAATTATTCCATGATTCACTGTTCTATCTTCATAGCAGAAACGGGCAAGAAAGCGGATTCTAACCCCTTGACTGAGATACTGAAATGCCCAACTAAAGTCGTCTTACTAAGGGTAAGTTGGGAGTGAGGGAACATGTCTTGGTACTTGCAGCATATGTGACTGGTTGAAATGTTTAGACCTGTGTTCCTGTTACAATGACTCGGTACAGTTCGAATGGTTCTGGCCTATACCTACATGGTGCTTTATGTTGTGGAGAAAATATGTGTCTTCCTGAGATACAAGCTGTGACTGTAAATCAACACTGCTTTAGATTATACAGTTACCTTGTCTTAGTACTAGGGAACTGTCTCCTCCTGTGGCTCTTGACTGGTAAACAGAAGCTTAAATTATTCATGGTCACAGTTGCATGCATGCGGGATTTGTCTACATAATCGTCTGTACAGACTGCATCCAGTGAGTTGGGTTTATTCTTTTAATTTCCAGAACATGGTAGGTGCTGGGGAAGTG
Source organism: Phoebastria nigripes (assembly GCA_035582835.1). NCBI lineage: Eukaryota > Metazoa > Chordata > Aves > Procellariiformes > Diomedeidae > Phoebastria > Phoebastria nigripes. The sequence goes on from JAYKAV010003254.1 coordinate 1,558,247, forward strand.
GATGAAGATCTAGAAGTTGAAACTAAGGAAGAATGCGAAAAATATGGCAAGGTTGGGAAATGTGTCATCTTTGAGGTAAGAGAGAATCTTTGGCTGCTCTGAAAGTGAACTGGGCACTTGTCCCTCATGACTGCCTTGTTACTGCCTTAGAGAAGGGGCATAAATTAGAAGATCTCGCAGGCTCCTTTGCTGTGTTGTGATTCTGTATTTTCCATATCTGTAAGATACAAACTTTTAATCTCAGAAACTGGGCAAAAATCTCTGGGTGTTGTGCTTTTGGAACCTTTTTACTGTGTTCTCTTCACTACTTTTGTGAAGAACAGCAATTTAAAACCGTATTTTTGTTGCTGTTGTAATTACTTCTGGGTTTGGGGTTTTTTTGTTTTGTTTCAGATTCCTGGTGCCCCTGATGATGAAGCTGTAAGAATATTTTTAGAGTTTGAACGGGTTGAATCTGCCATCAAAGGTAGGATACTAAATTGTGTCCTGTGAACCTCGGAGTTAACTTCTGTAGAGAGATTAAACAGTCTCACTGATTAGACTGTGTAGCTAAAGAAATGTTTATTTTACTGAATTGCTGCTTGCTGACCTGTTCTTGGTTTCAATTCCAGCTGTTGTGGATCTAAATGGAAGATACTTTGGAGGCAGAGTCGTGAAGGCTTGTTTCTACAACCTGGACAAGTTCAGAGTACTGGATCTGGCAGAGCAAGTTTGATTTTAAAAATCTAGCTCGAGGTGTCACTGTTTTGGCAATCATGTTTTCAGCGGTAGGCTGGGAATAAAGAAGAGAAAAGTAGCTTTCCTAGCAAACTGGAAACAAGCCTCATTGAATGGATTTTTCGCATTCGTTGTGACTTACATTTTTTGTAATATAAAGCCCTTTGAAAGTAAGATTCACGTCTGTGTGTTTTTGAATTGCACAATTCTGCTTATTGCTCTGGGGATCCTGGTTTTTTGAGCTTTCAGATGACTTCGTTCTTTTGAAAACCCACTGCTGAGGAGATGCTTTGTCTGTATTCCTGCTTTCCTTGTTCTGGTGCTTCATCATGGAGTCCCTGTGCTGCATCCACAATAAGTGAGAAGCTTTGGAAAAGGACTATGTGCTATCATGCTTCTCTTCCCTGATGGTATCTCTCAGAGTTACAGTCTTGCTCTCGTAAGTCCTCCGTCTGCACGTCAGAGTGATTTGGGGTCGTTGGATAGTCGGCAGCTAGTTTGTTCTCTTCTGACTCCAGGACAGTACTTTCTACACCAGAATGGAGACTAAAGTAACGAGGAATGAGTCTGTCTGTCTTCCCAAATCCAAAGAAAATACACATTTAACCCAGGGAAATGGAAGGAGGAGGGAATTTAAAATGCTTAGCCATTTGATCAGAATGAGTGGACTGTTAGCAGGAGCTCTGTGCTGTCAGGCAGTCTTTGCTAGAAATATCCAGGGTTAACTGATTACAGGTCGTTACTGAAATGCTGTAGGTAGAACTGAGGGAAATTCATTCTTGTATCTGGCCAGCTATCAAATTCTTACTTACTCTAATGTCACACGTAGGTAACTAACTTTTTGTTTAATTGATTCAAACCTAGCATTTGCACACTCTCTATTTCTATATTTGAGATCAAGTAACATTGGGGTTGGGCTTTTTTTTTTTGAGAGGGAGTGCCAGTCAGTTTTCAAAGTAGGAGGCAATGGAAGAAAATTCTCCTATGAAAACCTGAAGAGTTAACTAAACTGCTAAACACTACAACTCTTTTTTTGTTTTTTTTCAGTCTGATGTAAAATAATACATAGCACTCTGCTCCTGGTTTTATGTTTGCTTTTTGTTTGGGAACAGTATGTGACAAAAGAGTTGGCAAGACGTGGCTATGCAATGATGGCAGTTGTCTCTGTGCTCCATTGCACCTAGAATTGTGCAGATATTAAAATGGGAGTGAGCTCTGAGGGCATTTTAGCTGTTTGAAAGCTGATGCTGGATGTCTTTTTCCTGTTGTACACATGTATTGGGGGGAGGGGATATAGACCTGTAGTTGATCAACGCTGTGAATATCTCCAGTTATTGCCCTTTTATTACGTTTTGGCTGCAGATCTATATGACAAACCCTTGGTCTTGTGTTTTGCTTATTTTGTCCGCTTGTGTTCCACCAACCTCTGTACAAACATTTGCTTGTAAAAYGGAAAACAGTTTTTAAAAAAACTTGTATTTTACCTACTGTGTGTTGGCTTCCTTACTGTCCTCTTCTGTTGCACAAGGCCTTCCCACAGAGTCAGTCACTTCTACGCCACGTGTGCTGCTGTTGGCAATAGCTGTAATCCACCATTAGAAAACCTCACTGCAGCAGAGGTGAAGAACCGGCCTGACTAATACTAAAACCACAGGACTTGGGGCAATAACAGAATCTAGATACTGTTATTGGCTCTGCTGTTAGTTTTCTGTTTGACCTTGAGCAACACTTTAAGGCCTTTGCTACTATGTAGTAAAACAAAGAAATTACCCTAATATGAATTAGCATAGATTTGCTTATACGAGTCAAATAATTTGAGTGGCATGCTGTAGAAAGTTAAGCACTGATGACAGATTTGGTATGATCTGAACTTAGCTTGAAATACGACGTGGCTTTAAGCAACATGATTTATTTATGGCTCTTATTTCAGCAAATACCTCTGTTCTGAGTGACTAGCTGTAAGCATTTCCTGAGGTACACAGACTATTTTTTGTGTCTTCTAACCAGCTGTTCTGCTGTTTTCTCTGTAATACCAGCTTCTGAGCTTCCAGTTTGGTGAGTTGGAGGTCTTCCGTTTGCTGAGAATTGCTTTACTGGCAAGTTTTGAACCATTTAGTTCCTAAAATCCTTACTATGGTTGAAGACTTATGGGTAAAGTTTACCCCTGGAAATGTAGGGGAGAGGACTTGTTCATTTAGTGTTTTGTGTAGGAGGCTCATGCTATAAAGTATTCTGTACCATGAAGTCACTAAGACAGCATAAGCATACCTCCTTCTAAAGTGTTAGCAGGCCTACATTGCCTTAGTTTCATCTCTGTGGGCACTCGCTTTTGGAGCCTGGTTTGTAAGCAGTTGTCCTTTAGGTGCTGCCACAGTAAATGCAAACACAGATGTGGAAACCTGAAAAGGATCAGACATACTGACTGAGGTCCTTAGAGCTTACTTGTCACAGATAATGTAGTTAGTAGGAAGCATTGTTTTGCAAATGCACATTCTTCCACTTAGCCTGTGTTGATGTGTTGGCTCAGACTTTCTCAGGTATGCCTGTATCTTGCATGCCTTTAAAAATCTGGTTCTGAATTTACTTCTCTACTGCCTACCTCCTCTGGAATCGTGTTGCTGAGGTTTCTATTTCTAGTAGTTTCTCAAATTACTTTTTATTTAACACCTCCAGCTCTTCCTGCTTACACATCCACTTTTTTTTTCCTTCCGTGATTCATCAGCGCCCTCTCAAAAGGCTCAGCAGCACTTAATTTGGAGTTCTTTGCTGCAGCTACAAAGTTTTACTTGTTTGTTTGTCTTCRCATACTTGAAATTGTGCACCCACCTTTTTCTGTAAGGTGCGTACTTGTAACTGGTCTGAAGCAATAATATTTTTGTTTCTTTTTGTGTGGTGCCTTAAAAGGTTATGATTTTACAGAAAATGAAAAGGATGGTGGCCTGTTAAGACACATTTGCTTTTATTGGCAGTACAGTATTGGTTATACCACTTCAGATAAAGCATTTGGTATTTTTCAGGCCTGATTTCCTAAAGTTAACCTATAATTCCATGTTTTAAGTACCCATGGAAATACTCTGATTCTCTAATGTGCTGAATAACTGAATCTCCTCTCGGGCTAAGTATCAGCTGTTCATTACTTCTGGGAATCTAGATTAGATGCCTACTTAAGAGAGATTTGACAGTGTCCTGAAGCTAACAGCAAGCTGAGAGGGACGTGTAGGACGTGTCAGCCCAGAGCTGAACAAGGTGTCCCTAGTGCATTATCAACCCTGAAGTCTTAAGAACAGGGATTTGCATAGTGACATAACCATTTGCTGCCTTGTTCTCTTCCTAATTTGTAACACTGGCTGCTATTTTAACAGCAGGGAAGTACTGACTTGATGCTTTCGTAGTTGTTATAACCCCAAGGTTTTGTTCCTGAGTGGTAACAGCTATTCAGAGCCCATCATTATGTACATAGGTTATGATTGTATTTTCTTATGTGCACTGTTCTGTGATTAACCTATGTTGAATTTCAGCTGTCAGTTTATCACTTGCCTACTCAGTGTCAGACTAAAGAAATCTGATGAGATGGAGCTCGCAGGGAACATTTTTAATACTACTATTGTCAAAATCTAAGCTTGCTTTGCCAATACTCTATGAAAGGTGAGAGTTGTTGCCCCAAAGAACTTGCTGTCTGAATAGCCATACGAAGAGGGAGGGAAGCAGGTACAAAAAGTATCTTGCCCAAGATCATGCAGAAGGTTGATTGGAGAGTTGGGATTACACCCTATTGCCCTATACTTGCAACTCTGCAACCAAAACCCACATTCCTTGTGGAGTTGCTTTTTATTGTAACAACAGAAAATGGTAAGTGCTCTTAGCCTTGAACTTTGGATTCTGAAGCGAATTCAGCTGAGGAGAAGGAGATGTAATTTGTGTGCTGCAGTCTGTGTAAGCGTTTGCCTTTTGAGGTGCTTATCTGAAATCAAGCTCTTGTGGTAGGTTTGTCTGAGTGTGTCGGGGTATTTTACCCTTCTGTGCAGGAGAAAATGTGCATTGTAACCCCACATAGTTTTCATAAAGATAGAGGGAAAAATATGGAAGGCTTCAAAGAGGTTCTTAAGCCTCTTAAATCTTTCTTGCTCTGCAAGTAAAAGTCTAATGAGGGAGTACTTTCTGTCCTTACAGCGCTTAGTGCAAGAGGCCCTGAGCAAGACTCAGATTCATCTTATGTTAAATTAAATTAAATCCCATGTTCGTTCCTGGGGTTGCTCCTCCCCAGGGGCAGGACTTGGCACTTCCCGTTGAGCTTTSTGATGTTCCTGCCAGCCTATTTCTGCAGCCTGTTGAGGTCCCTCTGGGTGGCCACACAACCCTTTGGAGTATCAGCCACTCCTCCCAGATTAGTGTCATCTGCAAACTTGCTGAGGGTACACTCTGCCCCATCATCCAGATCATTAATGAAGATGTTAAACAGGACTGGAGCCAGTATAGACCCCTGGAGTACACCACTAGTTACTGGCCTCCAACTAGACTTCGTGCTACTGATCACCACCCTCTGGGGCCAGCCATTCAGCCAGTTTTCAATCTACCTCGGTGTCTGCTCATCCAGCCCATACTTCAACAGCTTCTTTATGAGGAGGATCTTATGGGAGACAGTGTTTGAAAGCCTTACTGAAGTCCAGGTAGACAATATCCGCTGCTCTCCCATTGTCTACCAGGCCAGTCATTTCATCGTAGAAGGTTATCAAGTTGGTCAAGCATGACTTCCCCTTGGTGAATCCATGCTGACTACTACTGATGATTTTCTTGTCCTTCATGGAAACGGTCTCCAGGATTAGCTGCTCCAGAATCTTAGAAATAAATGAAAACTCTCTAAAAATTGGAAAAGAGCAAGAGCATCCATCCACTGACAGATGCATCTAACATTGATAACGTGTTCTGAACAGCTACAAGACTATAAACCTTCTCCCCCCAATAAAGCAAGAGCTGCTTGTCATTGTGGAGAACTTATGTTGCTTACAAGCACCTTCTGTACCAGTAAGTGCAGTGCTATGTGGTAATGATTGACTCCTTGAGAGAATTCATGCCTCTAGGTGATGAGGCAGTTGTCCTTAAAAGAGGAATAGGGACTGATTGTGTTAGCAGTCTGTCAGTTTGCTGTCAGCTGAGCAATGAAAGTATACAGCCTGTCTGCAACTGGAGGGTTTATTTGCTACTTTGAAAACTCCTGTGTTTTTTCAGGTGCTGTTTGGATTTCTAAACCTTACATTTGCATTTCTATATGGAAGGAGACCCTTCAAGAGAGACAGGCACTTGTGGTGGGTTGTTGCACCACCACTTCTAGAACCACCCGCTGGCCAGACTCCAGCTACTTCTTGGTGGCAGTCATGTGCCTGAGTTGGGGCCTCCTCCCTGTGCCAGAGGAAAGAATTGAGCTTTTGTGAAATTCTGGATCTGTCAGCCAGGAGATTTGGCTTTCTGCTCTGCTGAGCTGTGGAAGAGGTGGGTTTTTCATAGATGGGCTTGGGAATTATTTTGAGTAGCGCCTGGGCTTGGTAATTTTTTGGTGTGTCCTATAGGCAAGATTTCTAATAAAGGACTTCGCTCTTGCCCTGTGATGCTGAAGATTTTATTCTAGCTGCATAGCAATTAAAGAGCAATCCCAGGGCCTTTATCATCTGATCAGTTTGGCTTATGTGAAACTTCATTATTTTTCTCACGTCCTCAGGGCCTGCCCTCTCCTTTGAAACCCCATGGACTTTCAGAAATGTGAAGACTTTGAGTTAGTGCTAGACCAAACCCATCGACAGGGAGGCACTCATGGGCAGCAGGTGACTGACCCCTTACAGCATGTTCCTCCAGAGTATGATGGAGACTACAATACAGCAGAAATACAGAGTGGTCCTTGTATCTGCCCTGCGAATAGAGGCTTCTGCTGTCCAAGACTCCAGCACTGGTTTCTCTTGAATCCTGTACACCAGATCCGGACCTTTTTGGGAGAGCTCACCTGAAAATGTGAATACTTTATTCTGTGTTGATTCATATTGTGGGACCAGTCACGAGCAAGCCTGGTGCTGTGTGACCATGGAAGAACAAAGCAATTCCTGCAGAACATTGCTCACACACCAGCACCAACTTCTGGTTATCAGCTGTAGAAGGGACTTCTGTGAATTCCAGCTGGAGATGGCCAGGCAGCTCCTGGCAGGATGCGTACTTGACTGTGTGTTTAATATGTGAACCTCATCTCTGTCCTACTTTGGCCCAAAACTGCATTTCAGGCAGGTGTTTTTCACCTGCGATGTGGTTTAGTGGATAAATACACCTGCTTCTCCTTTTTCTGAATGTTGGCTTGCTGCAGTGTTCTGGAGAAACAACCGTTTGAGCTGAGGAGGTAGGAGTGCTGGCGCTCAGAGTAATGCATGAGAGATGTTTGTGGGTATTTTGAGGTGTTGGTTGATTGAATAACTGGTCTGTGCGTGAGAGGAGACAGATCTCGTGGGAAGGCTCTCGTGCCTGTTAGGCATTTGCAGAGTGAGCTTGAAAATGAAGCTTTTCCTCAAAGGACTTCAGTGACATTGTACGCAGCATAGAGGATGATATGATTTTTCAAGGGTGCAAAAACTGGAAATTATACGAGTTGCTTATAACGTCAGCCAGCTCCAGAGCCTACGGGCCTTAACCCCTGGGCAGCTCTAGACATAATCATAGATACTCATGTCTTGTGTCAGGAGCAACAAACGAGTAGCTGCTCCTTTCTCCTTCTCACCAAAGGATCTGTGAACTCTGGAACTTTATTTAAATGAGCATTTAGGATGGTAATACCACCTTTGTCTTTCTGCAGGCCAATGGGTTAGATGTGCTGTTTGCCTTGAATGTCCAGGGTGATTTTACCTGCTATTTACTGCAAAAAATCTTTTGTCACTCGAGATGCAACTCAGCAAGTTAGTGGTGAGGAGAAGAAAACGGAGTAAAGTCTGCAGGAGTTCTAACTGCTGAAAAAAAGGTGGGCAAACCTAAAACCTTCCACTTTATGTTCCTTGAGAGAGAGAAACTGATGACAAAGTCCCTGTCCATATGCCTGTGCTTGGTAGCTTACCTCGAATTATGCAGTAGCCGACAATAAATACAAATGTGATCCTGTAGTGAGCTGTGCTCCTTCAGTGATCTTGCTGTCTGTCTGTGTCAGGCGGGGCTGGGCGTTGCTCGTGGCTTTCTGTACACAGGAGCAAACCCACAGCTTTCTGCATCAGTAAGCAAAGCCCTACTTGAATGGGGGGAAAAATGGACATTGAGGTGGAAAAGCTGCAATGGAAGATATCAGAGAGGTGAAAGCCAAGGAAAACATTGCAATTAATTGGTGAAGGGATAGCGTGCACGCTTCTGTAGATTTTTCCTCTCATATCTGCTTTCTCTGATTTCTGATCCCTGCTGAGCTCATGATTGCGGCTTTATGGCATTTCCTTTCTTTTCCTTTTTAGCATCAGGAAATAGGGAAATCCCAAAGCATGGCGATTCATGCTGCGTTTCTTTCTTGTAGTATAGAAATGTAAGAGCACAGCCTTATGTCTTATATCCAAACAGTGTTAGCACACCCTAAGCTTTCAGCCCCGTAGATGTGGGCAGCAGGGGACGGGGGACCGAAGCTCTGCTCCCACCGGACCATGTCTCCTGTGCAGGACACCCCCCTGCCCTGCTTTGGCAGGCCTGAAGGCTGGTGCTTGCCTTCTCCCAGCAGTCGCAGCACGCTCTCTCCAGTGCTGCATTTGGTTTACGAGATAAACTAGCTAACGTTGGGGATGGCTAAAGCAGGCACCGGAGATTTTGCAAGGATGCTTTAAGCGGCACATGCTGAAAGCCCAAGACAACCTCAGCTATATGGAAAACAGGATCTTGCCCAGGAAGATGACTAACCCTTTCCTTGCTTCTCTCCTGCTTCTTATTCCTCCTGTAGGAAGAATGTGGTTTTTTCCAAAGCAGTTTTTAAGCATCTTGCCACTTCATAGCCCTTGAGTTGTTTTTCCTCTCCCAATCTCTAAGGTGTGATCTCTAGCCTCCACTTGAGAGCTTGCAGCAAGTCAACAGCTCAGGAATCCATGTGGTCCTGCCAAGACAAAGGTCTTCAACTCATCACAGATTTCTCCACCTTTTGCCACAGGCAGAAAGCTGGGTAGTTTTTTTGGACTTTGCTGCTTCAAACTTGTAAAACTCGTATAACAACTGTGAACCAAAACTCAAATGATACTCTAGCAAAACACACGAAGCTCCTCCAGCACCCACTCCTCTTGTGAGGATGGGAAGAGAAAACCAGTGGGTTTTGTGTCATTTGAGGAACTTCAGGAAAATGCTGGGACTCTGCAATTGTAGTGATGCAGGGTCATCGCTGGGAGAGGATACGGGCTGGAGCAGTTCCCAATGACTCTTGTCCCTCTTTGTAGGAGAGGGTGATGCACTCACCCGGCAAAATTTGAAGACCTTTCTGGGGTAGTAATCATATGGCAATGAAGTATACTCAAACCAGGATTCAGGTGTTTGCTTCAAGCACAAATTTAAGTGGAAGACCCAGGAGCGTGCAGCCCATCTCCCTGTACCGCACCAGTTAAAGCTGTGCACGTCATCCCATACAACGCAATGCAGTTGCTTCCGCAGATGCTATCCCAGAAGTATTGCATTCGCCTGCAAGGGCTCAGCTCTTCTGAGGAAGTCAGGAATTTAGGGCTAATAAGGAAATCAAGTAAGTCCTGAAAATATCTCTAGCCATCACAGTGCTATTCATGTATTTCCCCCCCTTTCTTCACTTTGCTTTATACCTGATCATTTCAAAGTGTTTTGCTTAGTTTTATTTCTATCTAGCAGGTTGCTTTCTTCATGGGCAAAGCCTGATGGTCTTTGTTTTTCCTGCAGTGCTTTTGCAGGCAAGGCTTGGGAAACATAAAAGCTGGGAAGCTTGAGTCTACTATTGGTTTTTATATTAAAAAATCATGATGTTGGCATCATAAAATCAATAAATGCTTTTTTTTTTTCTTCCCCCTGATCAAAAAAAAAAAGGGGGGTGGGGGGATTTAACTGCATGAGAAGGATTTGCCTCACCAAGCCTGGACCGTGTGAAATAGAATTGATTATTTGTCGCTCTGGATGCATCAGAAGAAGGATGGAGACATTTCTCCAAATGTGACATTTCAGTGCCAGGTGGGGGTGTGGTAGCAGTTCAAAGCCATGGAAATCAATGGAGAGGGGAGACTGAGTTTCCTGCATGGGAAGAGCAAAATCACATTTAGAAACCTGCTCGAGCAGGCAGCTGCAGAAAAGCCACCAAAGTATGTATCTGACAGCGGGTGGTGCTGCTGCAGTAATTACTGCATGCAGATCACTCCTGGGAAATGCTGTCCAGTTCCTTACTGGGACCTTTCTCTCCAAAACCCAAAAGCTGATGACTTTGTGCAAAACAGGAGACCAGGATCCGGAGCTGTGCAAGGGACCAAGAGCACCAGGTCCGAAGTCTTTGACCTGCCTCTCTCTAATCCAATCTTGTCTTGACACCTTTATAGAGCACCTAATCTTTGTGCTATGAAGATGCCAGCTCTAATATCAGAGGTTAGCAAAAAGTAATCTCTCTAGGTCAGGCTGCAGTGTACGTGGAGGTTGGCTGGAAAGTTTCCAAAAGCTCATCGTTCCCAGTCCCTGCTGCATCTTAAGCCCTGATGACCTGGTTGTGCTGCCCGCTCTCCCAGCAGAAACGGTATTGCCTTTGCTAGCGAGAGGCCACAAGCCTCTCTGCAACTTTCCCTTCTGCTAAATCTGCAAGGCTGAAGCGTCAGGCTTGCGATCAACAGACAGGGAGAGCTCGCCGTGTGAAAGGGAGCTGGATACCAGGTGTCTTTGGCTGCTGGAGCGTGGGAGGATTAGCAAAGGCCTTGAAAACGTGGGCACGGGCTGAAAACAGAAGTCTTGGGGCTATAAACAACTTGCTGATGGTCAGCAACTGCTCACTGAAGTGCAACCTTGTGAGCTGGGAGAGGTTGGCTTAGGGGTAACGGCAGCAGCTCAGCAAGAAAACATCTGAGCGGTGGGATAAGGGGCCTGATGCTGCCAGAGAAAGCAGCACCTTCAAGCAAAGTGTAACCCAGGGACTGAGCCCAGAGGCTAAGAGCCTGCCTGGGCACTCAAACAACTTATAAAGGGACAAAATAGGATTATGCAAGCCTGATCGATCGTGTAAGCATGTCCCACGACATACCCAGCRCCAGCAATTACGAGCACCCTTGTCTTTCTTGGGTTTGTGCCATGCAAGCCGTTCAAAATGTTATAAATATTTTAAACGACCTGTTTGCATTATTATTTGCTTGGAGAGTACAACCCTCGTAGTGAAGGAGATCCCTGTGACTGATTCTCAGGCTGAAACGACTGCGTGGCTCCAACCCAAGAAAAGCACCGACGTCCTTGTCTCCCAGACTGCTAGCACCCATTATCTTACTGTAGCACTAACTGGAAAGGGAGGTCAGTTCAATACTGATTTCCTGGCTAAGCAATCACTGTTACGAAGATCCATTCCTCCCTGTATAGGTAAAGACATCTCTGCTTCCCTTGGGTATGTGCAGAAATGCTGAGCAGCTTAGCCTGGAAGAGCATCCCATCTCCCATGCCCCTTGATACAAAGCCTGGTTGTGTACACCTATTGATTCGGTGCAAGGTGGGGAAGGAAAGTTAAATCTCCATCTTGGCCAAAGAGGGTTTTTCTGGGGTTACGGATGAAGCCGAGGGCTGCAGTTACAGCATCTCAGCCCAATATGGGTTTTCAACCTGGGAGAAAGGTAAAAGGACTCTTCACTGGATTAGTTCTAACTAAACAACCCCACTGAAATACTAATGGGTCATTAAATCATGCTTTTTCTTCCTTTGGAGACAGCTTCCTACAGGACACTGCTGGGAAAGGTGCCCGCAAACATTGCTGCTGCCGGTGCCTCTCCCACGGAAACCAGCACTTGGGAAGATCTCGAGAAGCCATCTGGACCATCCCTCAGCCCCGGGGCAGGATCAGTGCTGGCTAAGACCGTTCCCAGCTTGTTTGCCCAACCTGTTCCTAAAACCCCAAGTGATGCTAAGCCACCCACCAGCCTCTCCAACCATGCAGCCCAGCGTTTGTTCTCTGCCAAGAGGAGAGCTGTCCTCATTTCACCGTCCTGGACCATATTTTGTTCAGTTTCATCTAAACCTGGTTTTGGAACCAGCTTTCTTCTCAGTGTTTTTCTTTTTTTAATTATTACTATTACTTTTCTCTTGTTCTTTTTAGATCCCAGACAGCAATGCTGTTGAACAGTGAGTAAGGGGTGAAAATCCTGGTGCACCAGAAATCCCCAAACTGTGTTTGAAGGCTTACCTGTTTATTTAAACTGCCTGGCACCACTTAGCTGCCTGAGGTGCTTTCTGTGGGTGAAAAACAATAGTATCTAATATAGGGAATGAGGCAACAAGATGCTCCAACTCCTACGATGGCCTTGGATGGAGCTTGGAAGTTGCTTTCTAGAAATTGCCCATGGGGAAAACAGAGAGCAGATGTGTGGAGACCAAGGATGGTCCCACCTGAGATCTTTCTAGCCCAACGCACAGAGCGACTGGAGCAAATCCCAGTTATCAACCAGGCACTTTATTCACTTTGATTTCCTGGGGACCAGATTCAAATGGAGGATGTAGCTTGTAAGCCTCTTCCCTTGAAGAGCAGCTGGGTCCCAGGTGACTGGCCTTGGTTTTGCCCAAGGTATGCAGGGAAGAAGTAGGTGCTTCACTGCTGAATGAGCACCTCTTAAATCCCAAAATGCTACTGGAGCGGCAGGAGCAGCCCTCCATCCACTCGCCTGCCCCGAGGCTGGGTGCTCGCCCAGGGGTTATTTAAGCCTTTGCACCATTTCAGCCAAGGGGGTGGCAAAGCCTCTCTGCCTCCCTGACCAGGTGACGGAAGCACCTTAACGGGGACCTTAACCACCAGCCTCCAATACAGGACCTGATCGCACCTTTGATGCTCTAATATGCTCTTACCAGGAAGTTTTTGGAGCTGAACTGCTGATGTCCAGGAAAGATCAATGTTGCAGAAAAAAAATAACTGAGGAGTTAGGCACCTTCCAAGCTATGCAGGCACTGAGCAGGATGTTATGGACAACAAATTTGGACACGAGCATCCAAATGTGGATGTTGATGGACATGATGCCCAAGTTCATTATTGTGTCTAACCCTAAGTGTATCGTATTATGTTTCTTTTGCCAAGCCCTGGAATCATGTGCTGGAAATATTCTTCCAGAGATGAACTGCTGATCCTCATTTATCCCGGGCAATAAAACTAAAAATCTCTTTTTGTGTTTTATAGAGATTTGGAGATTCATCACTTCAAGGAGCAGCACTTGTTTCCCAGAGTACAGCACTGGGTTAGAGTTGGGCTCCTGTTCCTGCCGGGGGTGGATTGGCAGAGCTCCTGGGCGGTAGACAGGGAACAAGGCCAACAACTGGGGAGAAAAAGGTTTTATCAGCAAGATGACAGCATGTCCTCCCCGATGCCCTGGGGATCCGAGATGCTTGGAGGCACAGCGTTAGGTCAAGCTGCCAACCCTCGCAGGAGTTACCAGCCCTGTGCCTGCTCCTGCCCACCTGGGGCCGAATCCTGTGCAGGGACCATCATGGGTAGATGCTGGCACTTGTGAGCAGCTCTGCTTGCTTGGGCTCCCTGAGCAAGCTGGGGCAGTACCGAGCTCTCCTCCCTCTCCTTTTAGTTGCTCCCTATTTCTCAGCCATGAGCTGTGCTGGGATGGCTGCAAGGAGAAGCCAGGGCCGTGCAGTGCAAGACCCTGTGCACGGAGCGGGGCTCAGCAGCCTCCAGCAAGGGGTGGAAGGAGCCTGAAGGACATGAGAGGGGCTTCACAGGCTGTGGAGTAGCATCAGGGCTTGCTGAACTGCCTCCAGAAAGCACTGGCTGCTTCTGCTGGAAAATGCAATGAAAGGCAGGTTGCTGTTGTGCCACCCTGGCTTCGGGCATGGCTGGGGTGTCCTTCTCCTGCACATGGGTGTCGGGCCACATGGAGCAAAGAAGGACTCTGCTTTACCTGCTGGGCTACGTCTGGCAGCGGCTTGTGGACATCTAGCCCAACTGCCTTGAATTTTCCCAGCCTGCAGCCCTTTAGGGTTGCTAAATGTCCTGGGAAATTGCATTTTTGCATGATTTTTCCCCAAGAAAATGGTTGCCTGCTTAATTTGCCTAGGCAGATACCCAGCCCCAGCGTGTCCTGCCGTGTTCCCTGGGGACAGGGTAGAAACCAGCTGCTGTAACTGGTTCCAGTTGCTGGAAGGAAGCTCAGCAGCCCATGCCACCAAATCTTCTATGCTTTTTTCCCTCACATGGTGCTGAGGGTCAGGGACGTCTCCTCAGGGACATCTCTGCAGTGCTCCCAGAGCAGGGCAGAGACAGCACTGATGTCCCTGCCATCCCTGCTGGACTTACAGCTCTTGTAACAGAGCCCGGGGGGCATTTTTTGGAGTGTTCCTCACCCACTGGCTTAAACAGGTTTCTCCAGGAGGGTTTAAGCCAAACCTGGCACACTCTGCACTGGAGCAGATGAAGAGTGTTCACCTTGACCATCATGGTGGTCTGGATGGGGCTGGAGCCTGCGGTAGATGGGCAGGGAGGCTTTATACCACCATGGCCACCGGCACAGGGATGGTTTGAGGAAGGTCTTGGTGACTCCAGGAGGGAGGAGTGGTTCTGCAGGGAGCAAAGACACAGTAGAGAGCTCATGATATTGCTGTTAACCACCGAGGTGGAAGGACAGGGTCCAGTCCTGCATAGTTTAAGGAGTTTCTCTTGAACTAGCTCCAAGCCAATGCCTTTTTCTAACTCCAGGGAGGGCAGTAAAAGAACCACAGTAAAAATAAATAACTCTCTCAGGTTGTAATGCTCCACCACACCTGAGCTGCAGGTTGAATGGTAGAGATTAAGCCACACAGACCTGATTGGGCTCCAAAAGTCTGGGCTCAGCTCACGGCTCATCCCAGCCCCACACCGGCTGTCCCTGCTGTGATCCCAGGAGAGGGGGATTTGTGTACCCTCAGAATAGGGGTTAGCACAGCAGGATCTGAACCTCCAATTGCCTCAGCCTTGGATGGTCCAGCCTGTGCAAGGGCAGGCAGGAGGTGCTAAGCAGGGGGATCTGAGTTTCTGGCTCCCTGGTGTTGGAAGCAGTTGAGTTTTCCCAGCTTGGCCCAGAGCCACCACACAGAAGATGGGATCGGTGCTCTGCTGAGCTCAGAAGATCGGCAGAGGTGATGTGGGAGGCCAAAACCCCATTATCCCACCCACATCCATTACACTCAGTTCTGTACTGGTCCTACCAGGAAAAAAACCACCACAAACCAAACCAAAAACCAGTTCCCAGTATCTTCCATCCCTTTCTAAGGCCATCAGCTCCTTGTCCTGTCCCTGTCACCTCTCTCCCAGCCCTGCTGTCTCCGGKAAGCGAAGGGTTAAAAGCTCCGAAATTGCAAGAACTTCCTTTCTGCAGTGCCTGCCTCCAAATGACGCTGGTTTCTGCCGGGCTTTGCCCAAATATGTCCGTTTCCTTCTGAAAAAAGAAGGAGGAAGAAGGAAGAAAATATAAATAAAGAAGAAATATACACACACACATATATATATATATATATATATATAAAAGAGCAAGGCATCTGCGACCGCGGAACCCAGGCATCCGAGCGCAGCCCTGCCTCCCGCCCGCCCCATGCCGTTCCGCAAAGGTAGGGGCTGGATGGGGAAGGGGGGGTGGCAGCACCCCGGGATGCTCCCCCGGCCGGGGAGGGGGACCTGGGGAGACCGGGGCTGGGGCTGGGGTCCGTGTCCCGTGCGGTGCTTCCTTGCAGGGATGGGAGATGGGAGCACCGGGCTCTGGCTGGCTTTGCCTGCACCGCTGGCTTTCGGGGGAGGATGGGGGGACACCCCACGATGCTGGAGTTGGGGKGGGGGGGTGGGGTAGAAATGGAGCCTGCAAAGGGCAACTGTCTCCCCTCCGCCTTCCCTTGGCTGTGGGGTTTTTCGTCTCTCCTTGATCTGGGGGAATAAGCCGCTCTGGGGGGGTGCAAGGGCTGGGGAGGAGAGGGAAGCGGGGGGGGGCGGTTTCTGGGCCGGGGGGAGTTATTGCTGGGGGTTGTTTTGGGGGATGCAGGCTGAGAACTGGCAACCTGCGTGCATTTGTGGCGGTCCTTGGGAGATGCTCTGCTGGAGGAGCTGTGTCGTTGGGAGCCTGGGAGGGGAGACCAGGGAGGTAAACAGCTTTTGAGAGGGGTACCCCACCTGGGCAGCCCTCTTTCACGCCATGGTGCTCTCCGATCTGCACCCCAAACTGTCTCTTTTCCCAAAAACTCCATCCCAACAGCTGGCAGAAATCCCCCCTTGCCATCCCCTGGCTTAGAAGTGTTGGGCAAGAAGGACCCAGCTATGAGACCTAAAGCCCTGACGGCTGCTCCTGTGCTTCCCCACGGCTGGGGGGATGAGTTTTCCATCCTCCCTGGCCCGCTGTGAAGCAGAGGCCCTTAATGTCACCTCCTCATCATCCCAGAGGGATATCATAGTGCGAGCATCGTGGGGCACAGAGCAGGATGCTCGTGGTGGCTCTTTGTCCTAGCAGCTCTATTGGGAGGAGAAACAGGGAAAAAAGTCTTCTCCAGGAGACACAAAGGCCAGGGAAGGCAGGGTAAGTCGGGGTGTGCAAGGACATGGGGAGAAGGTGCTGCTCAGCCTCTAACCCAGGTGCTTTGCTGAAGCGGAGACGTGTCTCCGGACCGGTGGGCAGCCCAGTGCTGCGCTGGGGGCTGGGAGTGCTGGGGCAGGGGCGGAGGGTACCGCTGCAGAGATGTTACACACTAAGGCTGGCATAGCATGAAAGGGCAGCAGGGAGGGAATGAAAATTTGGAAGAGAGGGCTGGATTTGTTTTTCTCACCTCTCCCTGCTCTGGGGAGGATGTTTTGGGTGTGCAGCAGTTTGCCCGCAGTGATGTTCACAGAGCCCGTGATCTCAGGCGCGGAGATTTATGTTGCCTTTTAAGGCTCAATGAAGCGTGGTGTGGTTCACACCCTCGCATCTTGACAGCGCAGCAGATTTCAGGTCCTGATTTAATTTTAGGTGATAAATGGATTTGTTTAGAGCAGAAGGAGAGATGCTGGGGGGTGGGCGGTTGGAGCAAAGCAGAGCGTGTCAGGCTTTAAAAGCGCTGAGCCCTTGGGGGTGAGCACAGATAGCTGGGGGGAGCTTCCCATGTTGGAGGGCAGCTCGCGTGCAGCTCCCGCTGCAGCTTCAGCAGGGATCCCCGTGATAAAAACGATGGGCAGGTCTCCAGCACCTGGGGACATGTGGTGGGTTTGCAGTAATGAGGATCCATTTCCATGYGGTCTTGCCTAGCACACCTGAATTGGGGAGGACCTATTTGTTGGGGCACCGTACCGTGCTTGCCGTCACTGCTAGATACCTGGGGCACAGCTAACCTGCAAGTCCTCGGGACCCTGCTATGGGCAATTCGGTTCTGCAACCATCGTGTCACCCGCACAGCCATACCTCCTCTACAAACTTCCTCTAGAGGTCAACCTTGAAATGCCAGAGCAGCTGCTGGCAACTCCCTGCATCAGCTTGCAGCTCCACCTTGGGAAGGTCCAACATGGCACAGAGGCCAGCGTGGATGGGTTTTGTCCATCACTTGTGCACGTGCATGCTCAGCTCATGCTGGAGACCCCTTCTAAGGGCCCCTTCTTCTTGCAGATGGAGACTTTAAGACTCACTTAGACTAGAATAGACTGTGAGTTTGGCCATGACAATGCTTGTAGAGGTTCTCTGTAAGGCCTGGCTGCAGTCTGTGTGGACGTGAYCCCAGCTGAGAGCATCCCGTTGGGTTGGTGGGACCCCATGTCACCAGCCATGCCTAGAGCACTGCTCCTGGGTGGCTGCAGCTGGGCTGCCTGGGCTTCCCATGGGCACATCTATAAGCCACCAGGCAGGAGGGTTGTGGAGAGCACGGTCTTCTGGCTGCCCTTCAAAAGCTGCACAGAGTGAGCCATGCCTATCCTTAGTCTGCAGGTGAGTGAGGCATGAAGATATTTTCCCTCTAGTTCAACTTGGTGCATTAAAAATCCTTGCTGAAGGTGGTGGCCTCAGCTGGATTGGAGTCAGGATGCCTGCCTGATCCTCCCAGAGGAAAACGAGGACTCCAGCCAGCTCGGCGAGGAGGCTGAGCCTTTCCTTTGGAGCCTTTTGGGAGCAGTGTCTCACCCCAGGGCTTGCTCACCGCCACCCAGATCTGGGCTGCAAAGAGGAGGCTCTGCCTAAAGGCTGCTGCTCTGCAAACCCCAGGTAGCTTGAGGCACAGGGAGGCTTTGAGATGTGCATTTTGGAGGCCCTGAGCTGTCTTTGCACACCCCTGCGTGTGGAAATGGAGTATCCTGGGGAGTCAAATGCAAACTCCACCCTAGCTCTGCCGGCTTCTCACCGCTTGCAGCTTTGGCATCACTTTCTCGGGTCTCCCTGACAAGTCTGTGCTGAATCCTCGTTGCCTTGGCTCTGTTCTGCCTCCYTTCTCTCTGGGCATCGTAGCCAGTGGCATTGCCCCAGGATCTGCACTTCATGTCTGTGCAACAGTTGCCATTTAGCCGACCTCAAGGCATTTGGCAGTTTCAGATATTAAAGAAAGGTATTTCTAGCAGAGATGCTCGAGGACAGCTAGAAGGAATGAGCTTAGGGCAGGAATTACTTTCTTACAGCATCACCGCATCAGCTGGGAGCGCTGGAGAAAGTCCTGATCCCCAAGCGGAGCCATTACCCTGGCAAAGCCCCATCCGTGGCTACAGCTCTACTGGCAGGAGGTGTTGGGAACTTTCACCTAAAATGCCCTTCGCCTCGCCTGAAAAATATGATTTAATTACTGCGGCTGACGCGAGGAAGCCTGGGAGCGTGCAGGTGATAAGCAGCCAGTATATCGCCAGAGAGCAGGACGTTTGTCATTTGTCAAAGGACAAATGAAATCCTGGTGGTGTTGCTGGCTGGGAAGGAGCTGGAGATAAGACTGAAAGCCAGCGAGCAGAGATCGAACGCATGATGCTGGGAGTGACTGGCTCCCCGGGGTATGAGTACAGCCATTAGCAAGTTGGCAAGGGCATGACAGCTGCATGGTGCAAGGTGCTTCCCAGCTGAAAAATAAAATGCATGGCACCATGAATATATTTATTTATGGGTATATATAAAGGCGTAGGTTGGCTTTGAGCTGTTGGACGGGGGGGACCTGCTGGGTGCTGCTTGGATCACCGGTCATCAGGGCCTGTTAGTGCTCGTGTGAGCAAAGGATCCTGCGTGGTGATGCATTGCTTGAGTTGGGCAAGAAAGAGAACTTGGGGCCCTGCTTGATGAGGGGGCAGATTCTGGAGTCGTTAGTGTTGATTTTGTCTGTTGATGGTCTTCTCTGGGAGCGCCGAGGAGGATCATGCTGGTGTCAGAGGTGGGCATGGATGGTTGCGGGCTGTGGTTTGGAGAGGAGATGGTGGATGCAGTGTCCCTGACATGGACATCAGCTGCAGTTCTGTGACACCAGTGCAATCCCAGGCAGAGGCAGAGCTTGGACAACTGCAGCCGACTGTGCTGAGCACGCTGTCTTCGCAGGATAAATAAGAAGAGCTCATAGCAAGGTAGAGATTAGAAGAGCCATGGGCATGATGGACCAGCATTGGATCCTGTGCAGCATCTGGAGGAGCAGCCACAGCTTGCAGAGGCAAGAGAAGAAGGAGGGATGCTGGAGAAAGCACAAGCACAGCAGTCAGGGAGCTCCTGAGGGGTCTGAGGCCAAAACCTGAGCTCTGTCCTTCATCTTCCAGGCTGGCAGTGGGAAAGCAAGCAGTGCCTCGTGGTCGCTGCACACATGAGTTGGATTAAACATCTCTTCCCAGGCTGAGAGCGATCTGGTGGGCGTCCTTGCATATGTCACATGGGGTGAGAGGGCTCTCACCTTCCTTAGCCCTCTGGAGTGAGGTGTACAGTGTAAGCCAGACGTCCAGGTCCGCCCAGGAGGCAATGAACAGGCAGGCCCAGAGGAGGGTGCTTTGATGATGGATAGGCTCAATGGCCCCAGTGGCAACCTCTCCATCGCCATTGACCTCAAGGAGAGCCAGACACTTGGGTCCAAGCTGGCAGCACGCAGCTGATATGAATACGACCTTAGGGCTAGCAAGGGGCTGGAGGAGTTGAGTGCCCACCACACAATGGGGAGCATGAGGTTTGAAAAACCAGGCCTAATCTTCCCAGGGTCCTTCCTCCCCACATCACACCTACCTCCACAAGGACCTATTCACTCACCTTCAGCCAAGTTTTTTGGAGATCTTGGAGACTCTATAACAGCAACCCCCAAATCCAGCCCTCGGGATGCTCGCAGGGCACAGAGCGGTTCTGCAAAGAGACCTCGCTGTGTGTCGCATCTACTGACCCCACTGCAGATATGTTGTGTTAGATGTCTCTCAACCACCACGTCCCAGCCACGCTGGGGTGCTTGTCTGCATGGGGGTTTGCAGCATCCCACAACGTTGGGTGGAGAAGAGCACCTGGTAGACCTGCACAAAGCCCTGCTGATGTCCACCTTCCCATGGCTCCTCTCTGCCGGTGGCCATCAGAGCAATCTCCTGCAAGCAGCTCCTATCCAAAGGTGGCAAAAGTTATTATACAGTGGGAAAAGTGATAACAGGAGTTGTTCTGGCAGGAGAAATGCCCTCGTGGGGATGACATTGTGGAGCTGATTTCTGCCACCAAGCGCTGCAATTTCCAGCGCATGGTGGGAGGAGTGGGTAGACAGCCCGGCCGCTATAACAATACTGCTCTTTATTAAGCCTTTTCACTCTCTGTTAGCAGAAGTTGTGACGTCTTCTGGTCTCATTTCTGCTTGCTGAGATCAAGGAGGCTCTTGTTAGCAGGAGCAGAGATGCCTCACATGAGCATGAAGGGAAAGGGCAGGACAGTGCCACATCCCGACATTATTATTTCTACTGCGTGTCCCCTTCTCTATCGAGCGCTTCCTTGATATCACAACTCCTGCAGATAGTCAGATTATAACACCCTCTGATGGGAAACGATCTGCTTTTGCAGAGTGATTACAGCTAAGGGTGGAGATTTGCCTTTCTGCAGCTTTTTGGTATTAAAAGGGATAATTTTGTCACTTTGGGCTGTTTTCTGGCTTGCTGGCAATGCCCTGCAAATCCACGTGCTGCTGCGTTTGCTGGTCACGTCACCCGTCGCTCCTCGATGTCGTGCTTTCCTGGCAGGCTTGGAAAACTTTTTATCCAGCGCTTCCCATCAAAGGCACCGGGGAGGATTTACGAGCACCGATGAACCACGCCTCCAAGCGACACGGATGGGGAGAAGCCGAGCGAGGAGTCGGGAGCTGCTTGGGGGGGGTCCTGCCTGCCACAGCTCCCTGCAGAGGCCATCCCGGTGATGGTGACGGTGATGGTGATGGTGACAGCGTGGGCGTCTGCTCACAGCCGTCTGCTCAAAGGGCAGGGAGGAAACGTGCGGCAGAGCTGGCCCCGGCTCTCCTGACTCACTGGCTCGTGCCTGAGTCAAACTATCACCTTGTTTTCAATGAACACCTTTCCTGGAAGGCTGGAAACCCCCTCGTGTCCTGCTTTGCCCCCTGGTTGGTGTTTCTTGCCAGGGTATTTTCCTTCTGGCTCTTGGTTTCGTTTCATCCCCTTTCGCCTCGCTGGCCCCTTGAGCGAAACACGAGTAAATGACCCAAAGGAGCAGGTGTCTGTCCCCCCATCACACCCGTCCTGGCACGTCCCTGCTCCCTGCAGCTCCAAGAAAGGACTTGGTGAGCATGACCTCTCCACTCCCTTTTTGACGTTACGCTTTCTTTAGTGTTTACAACCACTCATGAAGAGTTTTTAATGGGTTTAAGGAGCCACTGTGCCTAGCAGTTGTGTTCCCGATGGTGCTCATGGGGTTGTGCACAACCAAGCAGCAAAGCCCACCACATCTCACGGCGCTGGTGCAGGGCAGGACATGCCAGGCTGTGGTGGGGAGGTGGGATGTCCTTTGCTGCCAGCGGCTGGAGGTGGGACCACCACCCAACTTGAAACTGGGGAAGGAAGCTTGTAAAGGGTGTGCAGCTCCCTATGGGGGAGCTGTAAGGTCCAGTGGGGGTTTTTGGGACCCGCTCTGCACCCCGATCGCTCCACAGAAACCAGCCAGTGGGAAGAGATCGGTTGTTACAGCCTCTCAGAATTCCTGAGTCTGGGAATTGAAACCACGTAAAGATGGCTGATAGCATCTCCTCATCTCCTAACCTGGGAGCAGGCAGATATGCTTGTAACCTGCCTTTCCAGGGCCAGCAACCCACCGATCAGCTTGGAACGCTGGAAAACCTTCCTCTTGGGGTCTTGCCTCACTCCTGCGTGGATGGAGGAGGACTCTCCTGTGCTGTATTTACATGGTGAATGGGCATGACCCCATGCTGCTGGCTGAAGACTGGGCTTGGTGGCCATGTTGTGTAGGAAAAGCCAAGCTGGCTGGGCTAGGCTGGGCTTGGCCCATCGAGAAGGGTCCGACCCCTCTGCAGGGAGCTCAGCATGGGCTTGGACTTCACCCCAGCGCTCAGATGACACCACCGACACCCCCAGAGCCACTTCTCCATCTGGCATCCCACTACCTCTGACATTCCTCTTGCCATCAGCAGCCCGTGCCGGTAGGGCGGCTGGCATGCCGAACCCTTCCCTAACACACCCTCAACGATGGAGAAATTCATCTTGGCATAAAATGACTCCAAAGGCTTTAAATCAGATGACCACGGGTTTTTCGTGGAGGGACGTGGGAGGATTTCAAAACCAGCAGACAGCGAGGCGTGATCCCTGTTTGCCTGGTGCGTGCGTGCACACACGCACACGCAGGCACGCATGTCTCTGCAGGGCACCCCACTTTTTTTTTTCCCCTGCATAACCACATTTCAAGGCTGAAAACAAAAGGGGATGGGGGACAGGCCCTGGTTGGGAGTCAAGATCAAACCTACACAAGCAGTTTCAAATTTACCTTGTGTTAAGGGGGGATTCCTTGTCTTCCAAGAGGTATTAGGCTTCCCCTAATACCTGGGCAACTTTTCCTATATCTACTTTAAATCTTCCTTGCTATCGAGGACAGCTATTGTTTTCTTTATAACATCCTTTTGCAAACTGAAAGCTGTTCCCATGTTTTTTCTCCCATGTTTCTCCTTCCTGGAGCACAAAACCACTCTCACTTTATGCTTTCCCATGTATCCCAGTCTGGAAACATCTCCTTGGTGTTTTCCATCCACGATTAAACCTCTTCCCAAAAGTGTGGGACCCGGAGTGAGACATGCCCTTCCTGGGCCAGAAAACCCAATCTTCTGCATTTTCTATACCACCCTCCTGCTAAAACACCCTGGAATTGGGCTTTCCCTTTGGGTTTTCATTTTTTATTTTTGCTTTTATCTCCAGGGGCATCACTGGTTCATAGCTGGTTGCTGAGATTTGCGCGCCCTCCCACCCCCCCCACCCCCTGCAGTCCTTCAGTTCTTGTTGGAGGATTTCCAGCTTTATCATTCAAAGCAGGGGAAACTGAGGCACAGGAGGGTGCAGCGATATGCTGGAGGCTGCTCTGATTGTGGCTTTAGTTGCTCTTATTTGCAGATCCAGCACTCTCTGCATCAACCCCGGCCGTGCCAGAGCATGCTGCAGTGTCCCCCCCCATGTTGGTACATTTTGGTGCGCGTCTCTGGTCTAGACCTTACCGTAGTGCAACGTGGAGCTTCAAAATCAACCCATGTGGGTAGGAGCAGGGTGTTAAAACCCCACCTGGGGAGATTTGGCTTGGAAATTGGGGAAAGCTTTGCTCAGCCCTGGAATAGGTTATTTGAGGACAGGGTGGGGAGTCTGAGATGGTCAAATGTCTCCCTATGAAATAGCTTGGGGAGAAATGATGCTGCTTTGGGGCTGGGGAAGGGGTGATGATAAATCCGCTGGGAAAAGGAGGTGCTGCTGTGTTCCTGCGCAGTCCCTCGGCAGCCAACGTTTGGGCAGGGACATGGCAGGGCTGGTGTTAAATGGCTGCAACCCTTCAGACAACCTGATTTATTCCCCTCCCTGATGCCTTGGCAGTCAGCTCTGGTGCTCGTTTATCCAACCTGACGCAGGGAGAGCCTTTTGCAGGGCAGCGAGGTGAACTTGTTTACTGATTTATTTATTATTTTTTGGCCATGCACGGCCCGCTGGCACGCGGCCACCGGCGGGAGCCCATGTTCGACCGCCCGAGAGGGACGGCAGGGACGCAGGGCTGCCGGAGCACGTGCCGGCCCCGGGAAGCAGCACGGGCTGTGCATGCCCCGTTCACATGCACGCAGGGAGGAAACTCTGCCGGGCTCTGTTTTCCTGACCTCGCCGTCACCCAGCACTGCCACCGTCCCTCCCAGCAGCTGCAGCCTCCTCCAGAGACATGCGAAAGGTGCATGAGCAGCTATCGCGGGTGCTGGGGGGCTGCCGGGCTTTCTGGCTATTTCTAGGAAACCTGGAGAACAGCTGAACCTGGTAAACAACAGGGATAACACACCAGGATGGGAGGTGTTTTTCTCCCAGTGGTACTGGGAGAAAAATTGGGCGTTTTGCCTCCTGCACCCAGATCTGACCAGGGATGTGACCTCCCAGTTTCGGCCTCTCTGGAGCCAAGATGCTCTGGCTGCTTCTGCCAGGGGATAAGCAGGATGATGGGTTGCACTGCGCGTGTCTTGCTCGTGGGCTGGAAAGCAGGGACTGAGTGCCTGGCCCAAGGAGACGGAATTATTCTGCCTCTAAAAATGCAGACGGGCACTGCCAGGTTATCCTGTACAAGTGCAGAATAAAGGCTTCTTAGTCACAGATATAAATTTATTTGGAGGAAACTTGTCCCTTCATCCCAGGTATGATCCAGGCAAGCATCCCACCTTGATGCCGATAGGAGACTCTAGCATGCCTGGGGCAGAAAGTTGAGTTTTTGACGTGTTTTTTCTCCTGCTCTCTGATTTTCTTAGAAATCCTCCTTATTAGCAAGGGATTTCTAACAGGAACAGTAGGACGTGGCTGAGGCTATGATTTGGGCTTGGGCAACCCCATGAAGCCCCTCCATCCCCAGCACTTTGTGCCAACACCACTGCTCCGGGGATGGATGCACGCTTGCAAAACAACACTCCCTTTGCAAAAAAATAAAAATATCAAAGAAAAAAAAGCTTTTTTTTTTCTTTTTTCCCAGCCTGGGTCCATTTCCCAGCTAGAGTGCTGGATCCAGTTCACAGCTGAAGACAAGGCTTTGGGGTGGGAAGAGGGACTCGGAAGTGGCTTTGCCACCAAAATCTCCATGTTGTTGAACCGACCTGAGCAGGACGAGTTGAGACAGAAGAGGCACCTGCCAGCAGTGATTTTTGTGTTTATTTGTTTCTCCAAGGTTGATTTGCCTAAGGCAGGTAATAGATTTCCACCTCGCAGCAGCTGTGAAGAACACATATGTGGGGGAATGCAGCCAGCAAAGCCTTTGGTCCTCTTAAACATGAAATCACTTCTGCTTGCTGCTGCGTTTCCCCTCTCCCTTTTTTCTTTTCATAATTTTTGGGTGCAGCTGAGCTGCTGAGAACCTAACCCAAGTCAAACACATTGGCGCCGTAAATAGGAGAGCAATTTAATAAACCATTAAATGGTTTATGGCTGTTCCAACGGCAGCAATTTGGGCAACTTCTTGGTGGAGGACATGAGGGTGGGAAGAGGTCTTTTTTGGGTATGGCTTTACCAGTCCAAATTTTGGAAAACTTGAAGTTGCCTTTTCTGGCTTGGCTTTGGATGTCCTGCCATGCTGTGCTTGCAGCAATGGGGTTGGGTGGCCTTGGCGGCTAACGGCCCAGCTGCAAACAAGACAAGACAAGGCAACGTGGGATGAGGCTGGTGTGTGCCAGCGCCGAGTCTTAGTCACCCCGGTTCGTCGATGACTGACTCTGTCTGAATGCAAAAGGACCAGATTTTTGAGTAGCATCCGAAGGCAGCAGCGGCGCAGGCTGCCAGGGATCGAGGTGGTTGCGTGTGCTCCTGCACGTGTCTGAGGGAGCTGTGCTTGTCCAGGCATGGAGGGCTGGATTGGACCCTGCATGAGAYGGGTTTTCAGGGCTATTTAGCTGGTCAGCTCTGGAATGAGCATCTGTGTTTAAGGCAGGACAGGGAGGGGACACGCAACGCATCCGTGCTCAGAGCATGTCCTGCAGATATGGGGGACTGCAGCTACTGTGACCCTCTGGCCACCCTTGCCTTCACCCCAAACCCATTCTGGTGGGATCCCCATTAGCCACAACTGCAGAAAGACCTTGCTTTTGCTTAGCYAGCCGGTTTGGGAAATGCTCTGGGCTCTGCCCATGCAAACCTCTGTGGGTCTTGGCACCCCGATGGGTGCAGACTGTAGCTCCCGTTGACTCAACGCACAGGTCAGGAGACCCAACCATCCATCTGACTCACAAGGTATCACAAGCCCCTTCACCCAGCAGTGGGAATGAGGTGCCCATCATTTAGGTGCAAGGGACTATCCAAGCCTGAGTGATAAATGCACAACATGAAGCAAAGGAAGGTCATGCCTTGAGCCCGGGCGAAGGAAGGTCATGCCTTGAGCCTGAGCCCAGCTCTTTCTTTATTGGGAAGTTGGCAGGAGAGCCTGCCCGGGAGTCAGGTGGCTGTCAGATCTCTTGTTGACTCAGGCCACTCTCTAGCAGTTGTTTTAATTCAGCCTGAGTGCCGGGTAAACAGCCGGGCTGGGAAATGTGAAATCCTCGCTCTGACCTTGCCGTCGCCGCAGGCGTCAGCCCGGGGAGGTGCAAGCGGAGAAACACGGACGTACCAGCGCGGTGCAGAGGAGCACATGGGCACGGTAGGGATGAACACGTGGGGTGAGCCCATGTCTCCTGGAGTCATTTGTTTGGTTTTCAAGGAGTGAGAAGAAAAAATTGAACCCTATTTGGGGCACAGAGTTTGTGCCATGATTCCCTGATGAGTGGTGTTGCCAGAAATACTGAAGCAGATGCAATAAAAGTGGTTTTCCCCCTTCTCCATCGTATTCGATGGGGACAACTCATGGTCGATGGCCAACATGTGCTTCCACCTGTGCCATCCCCTCATGGCTCTGGCTCTCAGCTCAAGTAACAGCAGTTGCTTTGGGAGGAAACGGGCATTCACTAGTGCTATGAAGCACAGCATCTTCCCTCGTGATCCCTACCAAACTGCCAGGTACCCAAAAACCAGTTTGCTACTATATGTTAAACTCCAGGGCAGAAATCTGAACATTCAGCTGAATTTTCTTTTTTTTTTTTTTTTTTCCAAGGAGCTGTTTAACAGCTTGTAATTGCGGGTTGGAAAATGTAAATGCATTTGAGAAAATATGTTGGCAGCAAGCTCCCCATATGGTTTCAGCTTGTCCCAAAATTCCAGAGAAATTTCCCTTTAATATTTTTCATGTCTGATTGGAAAATATCAGGGAAAGAAGAAACAAATTCTGTAGATATTTTTGGACAATTTTAGCCTTTTTTTTTTCCCCAGCCAGGTTTCCACGGCATAGAAAAGATTAAACAAAATGCACAAATTAAAAGCATCTGCTAGGAATTAGATAAATGGAAATCTTTGCCCTATAAGCAGAAAAAATTTAAGAAAACCCTGATAAGAAAATCTGGTTATTTAACTTGTGCATTCCAGCAATCTGTGTGATCTGATTCCAGTGATTTGGCTCCAAAAATTGGTTAGGAGAGTTGTTAGGAAATCTGAAAGTTTACCTGGGGGAGGCTTTGACTGTAAAGAGCTCCAGCAAAAGATATGGAAACTCAGACTGACTCCTGCAGCTGAAAAAAAAAACCTCCTAGAGATGTCTGCTGTGTGAAGGGCAGAGCCTCAATCAGTCTTTCATCTCTTGGTCATTTTTGTTGCTGGTGCAGAGAATTCAGAAATCTTTGCCATCTCATCTCACTTGGTTGGTCCTTGGGCATTTTTCAGTGTAGTTGTGGACCTTCCTATTCTAAATTTCAACCTATTGACCATACGCTTTCCCTCTTCGTTGTGTTTCACAAACTTCCTAAAAGCAGTCCCTGCAGGTCTCAGGTTTAAAAGCACATGGCAACAGTCTGGAGAAGTGGGACTTAGACCTCACCTCTTGATGCCTTGTAGTTTCCATGAGTTGAACGGAGAGGTGAACCCTTGGGGAGGCTGATCCAGGCTGAACAGCTCAACCCGATGAGTGGTGTTCATCCCAAAAGTGGTTCTTCTTGGACTGGGTTGAGGTGTGTAGGACACTGTTGGGCAACCGTCACCTGCCATTGCCTGTATCATCCCAGCCCTGTGAGGAAGCAGGGACAAGCGGGTTGTTGATATGGCAGACGTGCTTACAAGGGTGTGGGTGGAAAGATCCTCGGCACGTACGTGGTTTCGAAATCTATCTCCTCATCAAAGCTTTACTCTTCCTCCCTACCTGGGACTCTGGATTGAACAAGGAATTGTGTTTTGGGTCACCTCGTGCTGGAGCACACAGAGATGTGCATTGGATGGCTTTGGACGTAGACATCAGAGGTCTCCCAACATGCTCACAGGCTACAAACACCTTCAGGACACATCTCGTCCTGGTTTACAATCAATATCCACAGCAGGGCAAGTGAATTGCTCTGGGAGTGCCCATTTCTCTCTGTGGATGGTAGAAGCGTTCAAAGCTTTGTAGCCCTTTGTAGACACCCAAAATGACATAAATCCTTCCCAAATACTACTCACAGTTTTGCTGTGGATGGAGGCAGACAGAGCTGGAGCYGTGTGGGGCTGCAACATTTCCTCCCTGCTCAGCATCCCCCAGGGAACATTTCCATCCGAGCCTCCCAGATGGTGCAGATTGTCCTGGGATGCTGCTTTGTAGGATGGTGTTTAATCACCCCCTGATCAAAAGCCCCCATGTCAGGAGCCGTACTGATATTAGCGGGGGTTGATAGCAGGGATAAAAAAATATCCTTTTTCCTAGGCTATGATTAATCCGGCGCATGCTGCTGCCTACAAGGACCTCCTCCTTGATCAGCAGGAATACAAACCACCACGGTTTCTTCCTGAGAGCTTTATATTGTAGCTTCTTGCATTACTTTGAAGAGATTCCCCAGCATCTCTTGGGTATCTGGCTTCACGACATCATTGCCTAGAACTCTTTTGAAGCCTCTTGGTCACCATGGCAATGCTGAGGTTGTTACATCATAAGGTGAGTCAGCCCCAGAATGAAAGGCCACAGCCTTTGCCATTGTTTGATTTAATAACCTGCAATGATGAGATAACGATCCAGGCCCTTAATGAAAGGTGGGTGTTAATAAGACGTTAGGAAATAGTTCAATAGCAAAGTCCATGGGATAATGACAGGCTGTGGTTTCCGGAAGGTGACCGTCTTCCACCTTAAATGGGTTGAATTAACTCATCCATTGGGGGTTTCATGTCCATCACTGGGGCCCTGCAAGGTAGGAGACCAGGAGAGCTGCATCCCAAATGCATCACTGGACTGGGAATTAAGCTCTTCATGGACACAACCAACTTCAACCATTGGGCACCTCCATGGAAATGGTTCGTATAACAATCTGTGCTTAGAGGAGGGCTGGGATTTTAGCTCCTTCCCACTGGATCTCCAACTTGCTGCATCGCTTTGCAGCACAAATTAGGTCTGGATCAGGTGTGAGCACAGGGCTGTATTTCTGCGGATTTATCTGGAGAAGGCACTACGGTAACKTATGCCAGGTTTATGCTGGCAGCAGCAGGAGGGGTAATACCTGATCTGGCAGCTGGGACAGAGTAACCCTGTGAACACACTTTTCTTTCAAACCAGCAAGATTTTTGTGCTGGATCGGTGCCTTGTCGCAGGTGGCTCTGGCATCTTGCTTAGGGACGAGGTAACCTAAAGTCAAGTTTAACATCTTGTGGATTTACACCCTAAATCAAATCCCAGGACTTTCAGTGGGGATTTTCACACCCTAAAATCACAGGGTAAAYGGGGAGGTGTTTCTTTGATCTAACTAAAAGTACCTGGGAGTAGGAGGCACAACCCAGTGCTAATGTGAATATTGGCTTCTTGGAGTACCTGGCAGTGCCAAAACCTGAATTTTGGCTCTCTGACTGATCCGCACCCTTCGACCCTTTCTGTTGGGACCAAGCCTGAAATTTTGCAGCCAGATTTCATTTCAAGGAGAATCAGTATCAGATTCCCAAGACTGGAATATCCCCAACCTCTTGCCATCTAATTACCCTCTAACCACTTTTAAAAACCTGCATTTGTCTCTGCAACCTATGGAGTCAATTACCTTGATGATTTAGCCCATTTACGGTGTGAGTTTTGTTTTGCACTAGGCTTGTAAGGTCAGGAACTTTCACAGGACATTGCTCAATCCTCCTGGACCCGTTTCTGAGCAGACCTGTCAGTGTTGAGAAATGTCCCTGCTCCAATGGATGTTGCAGGTTCAGAACATTATTTCCAAATTTATTTTTTTGAGAATTACAGAATGTAAAAATTACAGATGAAATCCCTTTCCTGGGATTTTAAATAAGAACATCAGTCTGGGAGGCTCCTTTGGGGTCATCAGTTCCTTTGGGGTCATCAATCCTGGCTACTGGACACCCATCTTATACCTCCCCATCTCTGGCCTTGAGCTTTACCGGGTCTTCCCGGGGACCCTCCGAGACCTGAGCACAGTCGGCAGCACCCACCTCTTTCTGAGGATGACGGAGGGATCCTTGAGTGACTTTGCTTCTCATTTGGGGAATTGAGATTAAATCCAGGCTCTCATCCTTCCTTCTTCCCCATATTCATCACGGCCAGGCAATACGTTTGCAACTCTCCCATTTCCTTTCCTATCTACCTTTAACTCACCCGATTATAACCAAACGCCTCTAGTTAGGGCGCAAATCTGGCAGCTCAAAAGAAACTAGGTTTGAACCCTCATCCTCCTGCTTGAAGGGCTGCTAAATGAAAAGGAATTAAAAAAAATAAATTGCTTTTAGCAAGGCTGATGGCGTAGCACGACAGAGGGTTGACTTCAGGCAGAATTTACTGTCCCTGAAATAGTTTCTGCGTTGCACCGAGTGCGACAGCGACAGCACGTAGGGGAGCTCGGAGCAGAGGGCTGAGCAAAAGCAAGCAGGTCCCCAAGCTTGAATCAGTTGAATACGACTGAAAAAGCACTTAAAGAAAACTATAGGAAGCCCCTTCTTCGCCAGTGGACGGTGAAATGTCTTTTTTTTTTTTTTTTTTACCGCCTGGGTAGTACCCATCGTTGCAAGCGAGGTCATGTGCACAAGAGCTGATTTTTGCTGCTTGTTGCTTGAGTGTTGGGAAAAGTGGCCCCGTGCATTTCTGCAACCACTTCGTGGCTTTTCCTGCCTCTTGGCTGCCAGGAAAGGCAAGATCAGCTCCCGGCGCGGTGTTTGACTGGGGCTGATAGAGCGGGGATGAGCAATGCTCTGTGCCTCTGCGGAGTTTTCCCCCTCTCGGGCTCAGCACTTGTTTCTCAATGTTGGAGACTGAACCCCTTTGAATTTTCCCCTTCTCTGCTTGCAGCTATTTTTAAGAAAAGCTGCACCCAAAGGCATGCATGCAGCAGCCCCGAGTGCTTGCTCTGCTGGTATTTCAGTGCTTGGCTGTTGTTAGCAACCAGCTGAATTTCTTACGATCGAGGAAGGAAGAYGTTTCATGAGCACATCAGGTCCAGTTACAGTGTGCAATAGTCTCAAAAACTGGACGGCTTGTCCCCGGACGGGGGAACGGGTGTATTTCTCCGGTGTTTGAGGGATGGCTCAGGGGCAGCCCCAAGCACGCGATGTTCCCTGCCTTGACCTGATCCTGCACCCTGGGCAGGGTTCAGCCCTCCCAGTTGCAGACCCGAGAGATGTCAATCGGGAGCTCTGCTCTGATTTCAGGGTAGGGGACTGCGAGTCCCGTGCTGAGCAGCATCCCGTAATCACTGCAGGAAACCCTGCCTTGAAATAATACCATGAAGAAACAATTTTGCCCGATTTCTGTTCCTCTTTGGCCAGCAGCGGGGTTGATGCTGCAGGTTTGATACCATTGAGGAGAAAAGGGAGCGTGTGATTGCGAGGGGGGGTGAAAGGCAAGAAATGAGGAAGGAAAAACCATCTCCTTAAGAGGAAAGGAGAGAAAAAGCTCTTTTCCGTGGCAGAAACACCCCGCTGCGTTACAGGGGCTGATGCAGGAGCTCATCGCGGTCCCCCCCGGCAGCAGGGCTCCGGTAGGATGAGGGAGAGGGTGGTTTGAGGAGAGGGAGTGGTGATATCCCGATGATATAGGTACAGTTTGCACATCGCTCCTTGTTTATTTATTCTTGGAATTGAAATACCTGTGAGGGGCGAGGGGGAGGGAGGCGACTGAAACCTGCAGACACAAAGGACCGTGAACTCCAGCTGCTTCTCCAAACCCAAACATTTTTTATCAGCCTTTGCAAAACCCTGCCCACCATGAGCCTGACCCTCGGCAGCTTTTGCAAACTTGAGTCCCTCCAAAGAAAGTGCCATCAGCAGCAAAAACAGCTCAGCATCCAGTGGGCTCAGCATCCAGCAGGCAAGAGGAGGTGGCAACCACTTGGTTTCCTCCCTGACCTTTTTGAAAGCCCCTGATTCCCCTAAAGCGTTGCAGACAATTTTCTTGGCTTCTCCAGGATCCCACGGATTTTTTTTCAGGCGTGCAAAGTTTAGCGTTTGTTTTTTTTTTTTTTTTCAAATACCCCTCAGTCAGTCCAGAGGAATAATTTTCTCTGTTGCAAGAGGGTGTCATTAATGCACTAACAAGAATTTGGGCAGCTGCTGCCTGAGTTTTGCAACCTCCCTCCCAGGGTAGGGAGAACTATTTGTGCCCATGTCCCAGGCTGGTAAACCGAGGCTGTGCTGGAAATTGCTGTGGGTCAAGCTGCCCTGCCATTAACCGAGCTCACATATGGCTGCATCTTTACGGTGATGTATGTACAGCTCCCAGCCACCGTCTCCAAATTTTAACCGTGCAAAGAGTTGCTGGGTGCAGGGTTGGACCACACGACTCGGATCCCACCAGGCATCACGCACGCTTGCACCCTGCCTCCTCTCCATGTCACATCCTAAGGAGATGGTCCGTGTTGCACTGAACGTAGGCATGAACGTGACTTGTCCTTTCCTTCCAAGTTTCCTTCAGAGGGGAAAAAAAAAAAAAAAAAAGAAAAAGAAAAAAGAGGAGGATGAATCATGGCTTAGTCAGAGTTGGGGCTCGCCAGAGCAATCGCTGCCATTGCCTGCATTTTGATGCCGGGGAAAGGGTGCCAGGGGAGACTGGCTGGTGGTCCCTTGGTACCGGTAGGTTCTTCCAAAGGAGATGGGGAATTTAGTCCAGGATTGTGATTTTTGGGCTGTATCCAGAGCCTAATTCCACCGTTCGGGGCAGGTTGCTAGGTCAGTTTGGTGTTTGAGCAGCAAAGAAACAAAAGGGGGAATTGAGGGGTTTTGGCTTTGGCGTTTTGGAGAAGTTTGCAGCGTGTAAATCCCGTAAGAGACGGGTGTCCCATTCTTACAGAACTGGGGGTTTTTCACCCTTTTCTGCCAGGCTCCCCTCCTTTGTGCTGCCCTCTCCTCTCCCATCCCTCTGGGCCTGCTGCCTCCATCCCTCAGATGCTTGAGGTCATTTTTTTCCCCATCTACCACCAGGACCTTCAGATTTTGAGCCCTGGCATTACATTTATATCCCTGTCCCTTCACATTTATTAAATCTCTGCAGGTTCCTGCGATGGGGTAGGTAAGGCAGCACCTCCGGCAAACGCTGGGTGATTTATTCCTCCCTCTGCACCTTTCGTCACCCGGCGAAGCAGAGGATGCGGGACAGCATTGCTGGCCATCCCAGGGCACGCCGTGCCCGCGGTGGCTCTCAGCAAGCCAACGCACCTCTTACTAACAGCATTTGGCCCCCTTCGGTGACTTGATTTCTCGAAAAATCACTGAGTTAAGCACCCCGTGGGCTCCTTTCACAGCAGCTCTGAGCAACAGCTTAGTTACCGGTCCAGGCTCTATTTATAGGGAGCTGTGCTTTTGCACAGCACGACTCGAGAGGGGAAAATAATCCCTCTCGGTGCACCTAGTGCTGTCGTGCCCGCCACCCTCTCCCCGTGGTGAAAGTGCCTTATAAATAGTAATGATGCTTCTTCCAGCTGACCTCGCTTGGAGCAGCTGGGTGCTCGTGCCTTTGAAAACCAGGCCATTTATTTAGGAGTTGAAGTCTTCCGCTCCAGTTATTTAGGAGTTTTTAAGCCAAGAATTACTAGGTGGATCTAATTTGAAGTGACTGTGATTTTAATTCAGGCGGGGTTTTGCTTTCGAGCTCCTTTCGATAGTGTGGGGGTAGTGGTTTTTGAAGAGGAGAAGAGCTGCAGAGAGGAGAGCTGAGCTGCTGGAGGAAGGGGGATGCCCAAACTCCTCGTCCTGTAACATCACGTGAATTTTCTTCCTTCTTCTGACTCACGTTTTAGCCAGGAACCGAATTTTCGTTGACCTCCATGGGAAAAGGTCCAGGATTTTGGAAAAAAAAAACCTCCTGCCCTTTCCGGAGGATGGATTTTGTGCACGGTGGTCCAGGGAGCACTGTTGTGTCTGGACCCCCATCCCCACCTTTGCCAGCCAGAGCATTCGCTGCTCTCCCCCATCTTCCTTCCCACATCCCCAATCTCTAGCTCTTTTCCAGCTCCCTCATAGTAGCTAATTTTTTTTTTTTTTTGCCTGTGAATATTTTTTTCCTGCGTAGGAGAGGGAAGGACTGTGCATTTTTTACTCCGTCTGTCTTGGCTCCATGTAAGGAGATAGCCAAGAATATGTTCTTTCTGGATCCGCTATAAAAATATAAGCCTTTGCTTCTAGTAAAGGAAAATGCCCTATATAATAAAAAAAGGCTATTGAACACTTTAAGTATCTGAGATGCTACTTATCAGGCTTTAAATATTCAAGCAAAATTTGCTTTATTAAACTCCATCAAAGCAGATGTTCCCACCTCTACAGCTCTTCCCAGCTATGATATATTCCCACGTTTCCCCACTGTGGCACGTTCGCCACCCAGCACCCTGCCAAATGGACACCCCCCCCCGGTGCCAGGCGGGATCCACCCCATGCTGGGGCTGCGGGGGGTGGGTGGGTGTCAGCACCTGCACACCTGGGGCTTTGGCATCTCCAAAGCGTTTTTTCTGGGTGGCCCCTGGATGATGTCCCCAACCCCTCTGTGCTGCGAACATCGACTGCTTTGGGTTGTTGTTATTGCTGGGCTGCTGTTCACAGCCTAATTTCAGGTGGAAAGGTCACCTGCAGGAACTCGACCACTGGAAGAATAATAACAACAACAACAACAACAACAATTTAATGAAAATAATAAAAATGATAAATAATAAAATAATAATAATAAAAAATCATTAAAAAAATAAAATAATGTGATCGTGCCCATTTGAGAGCGAAGCTTCCCCGGGGAGCATCCCCAGCGCTGCCGCCTCCCCACACCTCCACGACAGCCGCTTTCTGCGGGGAGGGACGGAGGGACGCGGGGGGGGGTGGGGGGGGTCTGAGCCGCCGCCGGGGCGCCCGCCCGGGCGTTTTGCGCGTCCGCGGAGCGGGGCGGAGCGGTGGCGGTGGCCGCGGGCGGAGGCGGAGCCGCCGCCGCAGCCAGGGCATCCCCGCCGGGGGAGGCGGCCCGGCCCGGCCCGGCACAGCCATGTGCGACGTGAGCGACGTGCCGGAGCGCAGACCCCGGCCCCCCGCCGCCCCCCGGCCCGGGGAGAGGCGCGGCGAGCGCCCCCGGTGCGGGACCGCCCCACAGCGCGGGGAGGGGGGTGTGCAAATCCCCCCACGCCGCCGCAGTTTAGTTAATTCTTAGTTTATTTTGGGGTTTTTCATTTTATTTTTTATTTTATTTCATTTTTTTAAATTTATTTTACTTTTTGTTTTTCTTCTTTATTTCATTTTTGTTTTATTTTTAATTGTTTATTTTATTTTACTTTTTATTTTTAATTTTATTTCAATTTTTGTTTCATTTTCATTTTTCTTTTTCATATTATTTTTTTCTTTTTCATTTTATTGCATTTTATTATTTTTCTCATTTCATCATTTTACTTTTTATATTTCATTTCGAATATATTTTATTTAACTTTATTTTTTTAGCTTGGCGACCGCCTGCATGCACACTCCCCCCCCC
>JAYKAV010003254.1:1603011-1616011 GCA_035582835.1 Phoebastria nigripes
CGTCCCATGGCCGGCGATCAGCTTTTTGGGAGGTAGAACAAAGCCTTTTCCACGATTGTAATAAAATGCTTAGTTTGTGCAGTATTCTTTTTTTTTTTTTTTTTTTTTTTTTTTCCCCCTCTTTGCAACACCCTGAAACTGGATTTTTTGGAGGATTTAATCCCTTTCTTTTGAAACTAATGCTTGAAGGGGGAGAAAATGAACTACTAGCTGAGCGTAGGTTTTTGCTCCACGGGGCACTGCAGATGAATGGTGCTCTTGGTGCTGCKATCAGCGCGGAAAATACGCTGCGGGCCTGGGGCGCTGCCGTGCGTGTCGCTCAGTTGTGTTATCCTGTTGGTTTCAGSATTGCATGTGAAGTTACCGATGTGTAACGCTGCTGTTCAAACCCAAATCTTCAGGAAAAATAGCCTGTTAGAGTAGTTCAGGCAGAACTGAGTCCATGCGAGCTCTGGATATTCACATTGCCCATTTCTAGCAGCTTTCAGCCCAGTAGCTTGTAGCAAATAATGCACAGAAAGGAGTTGAATGTTGTTATCCTGCTACCTCAGATGGTGGACAGTCAGGTTGACCTCTATCTCCTGGGAGCTTTATTCACTCAAAAAGCCCCGGGACAAGCATCTTGCCTAAGCTTATGCACCTTTCATCCTCAGATTGAACTGTTTAAACCTGATGCTTTTCTTTAGCCATAAAAAAGCTCAGTTTTCCCACTGTGTTGGGTGGTGAGGTGCTACCCCGGCTCTTGGGAGAACGGGAGCAGACTGATATGCATCTATACTGGTCATGCAATGGTTTATACCAGATTTTTCTCACCTTGTGCTTAGTTTTGGGTCTAGTTTGCTTCTTTTCTGTCTTCTCATAAGTGATGGGTGTAAAGTGGCTCAGGCAATAGCTGGATCTTGGCAGGACTTTGAAATTTGAGATTAGTATGGTCTGGCTTGGAAAGCTTCCTAACCTCTCCTTGCGGCATGTTTTTTCCCCTGCTGTAGGAAGTAAAATTGTCCAGCCCCGATTACCGGGACTGTAATTCAACCGATGCCATGGAGGACTTCATGAAGAGGATCAATTGTTACCAGGCTAGCTACCAGCCGCTCGACCCTGATGACTATGACCGGTAAGAGACTTTGCTGACTTCTGAACTGGCTTGAATGCCTTTCTTCTCCCAGGAGAGGAGTAATGAAGTATGGAGCTGTATTTCACTTTGTCTTCAAATACGTGACTGTGCTAGAATAATGTATGGCCGAGCCTCATTGTGAATTCGTCGTCTTCCTTGAAAAAGCTGGTTTTCCCAAGCCCTGTGCCAGGGAGCCAGGCACTGAAACCTTCCCAGGATCTTCTGGGGTCAGATAACGCTGGTTCTGCAGGTCTAAATACAAAGGTTTTGGAAAAGCAGTTCGGTTTGAGTGTTTCTGAGATGCTTCTGTCAGTTAAAGGAAGGGACTGCTTGAACAGGCTCAAACCACAAGGTTGAGCAAGCCATGTGGTTTCTGCCTAGTTGTGTGCCCTGGGAAGACCTTTGTCCTGCATGACCGTGCAGGCACCTCCCAGCCTTTCCACTGCTCACAAATACATCCRTGTGCCCTGCGCGGATAATCCAGGTCCTGCTGAGCCCTGTCCTGGGGAGGAACGTGCTCCCTGCTGGTCTTGTTTAATCCTCTTTACTGCTGCAAGGAGAAATGGTGATTACACTGGTGTTACTTAGCTCTCCATGAATCGCCGTTATCTGTTGGCTTCCTGTTGAAAATAGCCTGCAGGAGATCCTTTTAGCTGGGTGATTATGTTGACTGAGATACGTCACAAGGCTGTTCGTCAAGGGTGGTGTTTCTTTCTTCCTGTTTTCCCCACTGGCAACCCCTTCATCCTTGCTGTGCTTTTCCTAGGGAGCTTTCTCTCATCAAAGTCATCGATGTTGGCCGGCGGTTCCTGGTCAACAGGGTTCAGGATCACATCCAGAGCAGGATCGTTTACTACCTGATGAACATCCACGTCCAGCCCCGCACCATTTATCTCTGTCGGCATGGCGAAAGCGAGTTCAACCTCAAGGGGAAGATTGGAGGTGACTCAGGCCTCTCTAACAGGGGCAAGAAGGTGAGGGAGAAGGGAATATTCCCCTCTGGCTTCTAGGAGTGATTTGGCTGTAGTAGATGCCATGCATTGGGTTAAGTGTATATTTGACGATAGCTGGGGTGCTCAGAGGATCCATCTATAGGGCTGGTTAAATTTGGGCTCGGGCATGGCTTCAAAACAAGACTTTCCAGCCATCAACGTTGCATGTAGGCTTGCATGTAGTTAGGGGTCAACAGAGGTTGGCCTGCAGAAATCTCTACGAAAGAAGGGCATGAGTATCTTCATCAAGTTGGTTCAGACCTTGCACAGGCAGGGCGGGATGTAGAAGGACTGCTGCCACCCTTTGGTAGGGATAGTCAACTCCGAGGGTGCTTTCAGATTGCTCGCTACTTGATTCTTCAAAGACATGGTCAAGCGCACTGCTGCAGGGAGGGTTAATAGCTGTTTTGGCTTGCCAGACCACTGTGAAGTCCAAATGGAATCATTTGAGGTGTGACTATTATCAAGGACTACAGGATACATCGATTTAGCTCTATGACAAATAAGCAGAGCTGTGGTTAAGGGTGGCCAGGGATCTTCCATAGCATTGTAGGAGAGCCCAGGTTGTGGTGCTCTTTCTTGGATGCTGATGTTGTTCCTTGATGACATTAGGTTGCTGCTTTCTCTCTGTTCTCATACCCCTCATAGCTTTTGGGGATCAATGCATGTGTGGCTGCTCTTCACCTCAGAGCAGAAGGCTAATATGTCTGCCTATGGAAGGCAAAAGAGGTCCTGGAGAAGGCAACGTTTACTGGGAAGCAGGGAAGAAGGCCCATTGGGAAGCTGTGGATCAGGAATCAACCTCTTTTTTTATGTCCCACAGTTTGCACTGGCACTGAACAAGTTTGTTGAGGAGCAGAACCTGAAGGACCTCAAAGTCTGGACCAGCCAACTAAAGAGGACAATCCAAACGGCAGAAGCTCTCCAACTGCCCTACGAGCAGTGGAAGGCACTCAATGAAATCGATGCTGTAAGTATCTTTGATTGCAGTAGGAACAGCTGGATCATGCTGGTTGCTGCTTGGCAGAGAGGGTGATAGCACCGGCCTTTTCACTTTTGCCTGAACCTCACCCTTTGCAGGGAGATTTTCCTTCTGTGGGAAAGGGTGGTACCTTTGCTGCAGTACTGACAACTTGGCTTCTGATCTTAGCTCTACCTTGTGCAGACGCTTCAAGATGTTGGATTGAATGAGCAGATTAAAATTATTTTTGCTTGGAACTGCTCTGTAGCTGACCACTCAGGGTTATAGACAATTGCTTTGGAGAAGGTTTTGCATGTTGGGTGTGCTGACACTTTTTGACTTGAGCATGTCCAGTAACCTCATGGATGTCCTGTTTTGGCAGGGTGTGTGTGAAGAAATGACATATGAAGAAATCAGGGAGCAGCATCCAGAGGAATTTGCTTTACGTGATCAGGATAAATATTACTACCGCTATCCTTCTGGGGAGGTAGGTCTGCAAGGAGACCTTCAGAGATGTGACTCTTACTTTAAACATGGCCTTCTTGTCTTCATGCTGTCCTCTACACTCGGAGCAGGGGAGCAGCAAGTGCTCCAAGAAACTAGAATCAAGAAGGATCAGGGCTCATATTTACCTTTTGCATTGAGCTCTTGTGAAATCATGGTATGTGAAGATCTCATTAAGAAATGTATCACTTAACAGTCCCACTGACTTTATAGCAAATTAGTAGGAAGGGGGCCCTGGAGATTTCTAGTCCAACCTCCTCCATTACATCCACGCAAAGTGTTGTGCTGCCCCAATTTCCTTTTCTTTCATTTCTTTCTTTCATTACAAAGAAGTAGTTTCTACCCCTGCTCTCAGTATCATTCCCTAAGGGTTGATGTTGATATCTCTGTTCCTGGCAATCTGCTTTCAGGGTGTGACACAACGAGGTGGGAATTGACATCAGTTCTGGATGATACTTTAGGYTGTGAATTGGGCTTTTTATCCCCAAATTAAAAGTCACGTCCATAGACATTTGGGAAAAATCTTTGGAGGCRTCCTCATGACTGTGTGTCTAACAGGAGAATGTTTGGGTCTGGGTGACACTGACTCTGGGTGTCTGGGGTTCCTTCTGGCTGCYTGTCATGGTTCTTTATGAAGTCCTTCAAAACCCTGGAGATTTYCAGGTTGCTCCAGACTTTTCAGAACTTAGAAATCCTGTAGAAAATCAAATTTCAAGATGATAGAGAGACACTATGCTGAAAGCCCCTGTGCAGTTGTTGCTTACCTTAATAAACTCTCCAGGACTGTAACTGAGATGTGAATGGCTTCTTTCTCCTCTGAGCAGAAAAAGTAGCTATTTTCTAGAGTAGCCTGAAGATGAGCATTTGTTGAACTTTGCTTGTTTTTAGCAGTAATTTATGTTGTTAGATGTACCAAGACAAGGACCATTGTTTCTTGTGAGGTTCTCATTTTCTTGATTCTATGCCATATCTCCCTCCCCTTCTTCTGTCTCAGTCCTACCAAGATCTGGTGCAGCGCCTAGAGCCAGTCATCATGGAGCTGGAGAGACAAGAGAATGTCCTTGTGATCTGTCACCAGGCTGTCATGCGCTGTCTCCTGGCATACTTTCTGGACAAGAGTGCAGGTGAGCTCCCTGTCCCTGGGAAGAGGATTGATCCTGCTGGAGGAGGGATGATAGACGGAGCTCTGAGGAGATGAGAGATGTGTTCAGGTCCATGCAGGGCCTGGAGCATGCATCTCTTTGGTGTGGGATGGCCTTAGCCATTGATGAAGATGTCTAAGCCTGCTTTTGGAGAGGGGATGGGATAACCCACCTGCTTTGCTTTCTCTGCAGATGAAATGCCCTACCTAAAATGTCCCCTTCACACAGTGTTGAAGCTGACACCGGTGGCCTATGGTAAGTGGGACCTAAACATGCCAAGGGGTTCGGTTTGTACCTCCTCGTGAATCCAAGCTGCCTCTGGGAGAAGAGCAGGGGTCTGGGGTGGAGCACTTCATAGCATCCTGTGCCCGTTGGATTTGCTGATGGCCTCTCTGTCTCCTTGTGCTCCCTTCTGYAGGCTGCCGGGTGGAGTCCATCTCGCTGAACATCGAAGCCGTCAACACCCACAGGGAACGGCCAGAGGTGAGTGTTGCTTTTCCTCAGAGCCATCCCTTGGTGTCCCCCTCTTTTCCCCTACGGTCAGCCGGCAGCAAGGACGCCCGGGTTGGGCATGGGGAGATTGCTCAGCTAGATGCTCAGAGTGCTGCTGGAGGACTGGAACATCAGCTGGGTTCTTGCTCTGCAAAGACGTGGCTGGTTGAGGGTTTTCTGAGGGAAAAGGACTGTTGCATGTGCCTGCTTCCCACTGTGTTTGCCCAGATTAAAGCTGGCCCAGGGAAAGCTCCTCCCTGGTCTTTAACTTTCACCTGTGCAGTCAACCGCTCGCCCAAGTGGGGAACGGAGCCATGGACGGAGAAGGTGACTTCTCCCAGGTCTCCCAACTGGCTGGCAGAGCTGGGGCTCAACACCTTGTCCAACATCTCCTGCCTTTGCGGTTTTTTTCCTGGCGTACCCGCAGCTCCGTGTGGCTATGTCATGGTTTAACCCCAGCTGGCAACTCAGCCCCACCCAGCCGCTTGCTCAGTCTCCCCTGGTGGGATGGGGGAGAGAATTGGAAGGGTAAAAGTGAGAAAATTCGTGGGTTGAGATAAAGACAGTTTAATAGGGAAAGCAAAAGCCGCGCACGCAAGCAAAGCAAAACAAGGAATTCATTCCCTACTTCCCATGGGCAGGCAGGTGTTCAGCCATCTCCAGGAAAGCAGGGCTCCATCACGCGTGACGGTTGCTTGGGAAGACAAACGCCATCACTCCGAACGTCCCCCTGCTTCCTTCTTCTTCCCCCAGTTTTATAAGCTGAGCATGACGCCATATGGTATGGAATATCCCTTTGGTCAGTTGGGGTCAGCTGTCCCGGCTGTGTCCCCTCCCAACTCCTTGTGCACCCCCAGCCTCCTCGCTGGTGGGGTGGGGTGAGGAGCAGAAAAGGCCTCRACTCTGTGTAAGCCCTGCTCAGCAAYCATGAAAACATCCCTGTGTTACCAACACYGTTTTCAGCATAAATCCAAAACACAGCCCCATACTAGAAGAAAATTAACTCTATCCCAGCCAAAACCAGCACATTCTTCCAGAGTGCCGTTCTGTAGGGTGGGAGGTGGCAGCGCTGGGCTGGGGATGCTGCGGGGAGGGGACCCCTCGCATGGAGGAAAACCCCCGTAAGGTCAGGTCTATCTGCCCCGTGCTCCATCAGGAGCTCGGGGGCCAGAGCTGGGGGGACGCCAGTTCGGTGTCAGGCCTGGGCAGCCACCCAAGGGGGACCCCAGGGACCCTGGCAGTGCCCACGTCCCAGCCGCTGGCGCCTTTCCAACTTGTGCGTGATGGAGCCCGGCTGGATGTTGGATAGTCAGAGCCATCCCCTTTTGGCCCACATCTCCTTTCCTTCACTTCCCAACCTCAGCAGGCGGCAGCATCTGAGCTGCCTCTCCCTCCCCGCGGCTGTAGGTGGGGAAGCCGGTCCTTCCCCCCTGCTGCGGGGGCCAACGATGCCCTCCTCCACCAGCCTCACTGGGGATGGCAGGAGAGCCATGGGCTGC
This sequence comes from Phoebastria nigripes, assembly GCA_035582835.1. Classification (NCBI taxonomy): domain Eukaryota; kingdom Metazoa; phylum Chordata; class Aves; order Procellariiformes; family Diomedeidae; genus Phoebastria; species Phoebastria nigripes. The sequence continues at coordinate 1,609,716 of JAYKAV010003254.1, forward strand.
GGGTAGGATAGAGCAAGACACGTGCAAAGYGCTTGGGTCCCTCTGCTCGGCTGCGTGGGTGCTGCCCCTCCATCCCACCTCGCTTGAGTTGGAGCTTGGCGCGGTGCCGACCCTCGCTGGCTGCTCTGCCCCCACTTCCCAAATCTTCCTGATCGGCCCGGGCTGGCTCGTCTTCCCTTTTCTTGCTTTCACCCCCCTCCCTGGGTCGGAGGGACCGGCTTCAAGGAGGAGACCGATGGGCGCCTCTTTCTGTCGTGCAAAGTCATGGCTTTTGATTACCGCTAGGTTTTTATAGCAATCTATATTTTTTTTGTGAGCAGAAGCTCAGGTGAGGAGAAAGYCTGTCTCGTTTCTGAGTGCAGGGCCTTTTTGGTTTGGTTTTTTTTTTTTTTTTTCCCCTCCCCTTTTTGGGAAATCACGTTGCGTTCTTGAACATTTTGCATTAGGGGTTTTTTTTTCGGTGTCCAGAACCTTTCAATGCATCCTTTGCACGTCGACAGTGATTGTGGGGAAAAGCAGTGGCCGCTTTAAGAAAAAATTAAAAAACAAAACAACCTGCTTCTTTTTTTTTTTTCCTTTATAACTGTCGCCTTCTTCCCTTTTATTTTATTTTATTTTATTCTTTTTATTTACTTTTTTTTTTTCTTTGTCTCACTCTAATTTAGGAAGCAAAGAAGGGACCTAACCCGCTCATGAGACGTAATAGCGTTACCCCTCTAGCAAGCCCAGAGCCCACCAAAAAACCTCGCATCAACAGCTTTGAGGAGCATGTGGCTGTTTCTTCCGCCCTGCCAGGCTGTGTTCCTCAGGAAGTGCCCACGCAGCTGCCGGGACAAGTTAGTTGAACTCTTTTTTTTTTTTGTTTTGTTTTGGTTTTTTTGKKTTTTTTTGTTTTGTTTTGTTTTTTGTTTTGTTTTGTTGTTATTCTTGTCGTTTTATTGTTTGTTGTCCTCCTCCTGTCGCTCCTGAAGCTGGGGAATGGCTTGCACTTGTCGCAACCTGTGCTGCTGTCTCTGAGATACATCTTTCTCCCGCGGTTGCTGTCCCTCCCTGCCTTGGGTTGGTTTCGGGAGCACCCGTGAAGGGTCGCTGTTGATCCTCTCTTGGGTTTTGAGAGCGTTGTAAACCCTCCAAAGCTCTAGCTGCGTTAATTTAGTGCCTTCACCGTCTGGCATCGTGGTGTCAAACCCCTGGGGAGCCGCATCTCTAGAGCGGGCAGGACTGAAGGGCTCGTGCGTTCCCCCTGGATGCGCTCAGCTCTGGCGTAGACCTGGGCATTGTAATAAAGCAAATATTCTTGTGCTTCCCTCGAGAAGGAGCTGCCAGGACCCATCTTTGACTTGAGGGGTCTCCTCCTTCCCGGAGCAATAGGCAAAACGGACCAAAAATGAGTAGAAGCCTCTTGGCATGGTGAATCCGGTTGCCTTCTGCAGCCCTGGGTGAAACCCTGTGGGTAGCTGCCATGATGCTCATGTGTCCTCTCCTCTTTCACCCACCCATGAAGGGATGTAGAAAGAGAGACCTTGCTGCACACTTCTCTAGGAACAAAATCCCCCTCCCTGTGCTCGTTAAGGAGCTGGGGTGGTACCGGAGAAGCAGCATAGATATATAGGAGCCCCTTCGCCATGCTGCCCTTCCCACCAGCTGCCTGTTGGATCTCGCTGTCTCGCCCAGCCCCTCTTTGCATTGTCTGTGTTGTCTGGTGTCCTCTCGCCCGTCCTCAGCCAGATCCCGGGCAGGTTAGGAAGGGTGCCGTGCTCCTCCAACCGCTCTGCTTGGTGGCTGCTTCGCRTGAGCCTTCCCACCCCAGCAAGCACCGAGCGGGGCAGCTCGGTCTGTCGCTTGGCTTCTGGGGCTCTGCTTGGGCTGGTTGAGTCTTGCAACAAACCCTCCGATGGCTTCAGGTTTGGAAGGTCTCGCTGTTCGGGTGCCCCTCGCTGCCGTCTGGTGTCCTCTGCCCGGTCTCGCGCGGCATTACTGACACCTCTTTCCATTCTCTCTGTCTCTCTGCAGCCTTTACTAGGGAAGGCATGCCTGTAAGTACCTTCTTGCGTCTTATTCCCCCTTTCGCCCCCCTTTCCATGTCTCTTGCCATCCCACTGGTTGTTTTGTTGTTGCTCTGAAACCCGGCTGGGGCATGGACTTCTTGGAGTTAATATTTCTCTGTGTGTGTGGGATTTGGATGCATCTTAGGAAGGGTAAAGAGGAGACTATGGGTGCTGCTTTGTCCACCCCCTAAGTATCCTAGCTTGATTAAATGTCCCAATTTTGTTGAGAAATGAAGCAAATTATCACTTGCCCTCTATTGATGATGTCTAAATTCCCTGCCTCCTCCTTGGACAGTCACGGGATGGGAGATGCTGTTGGGTTTTCCTGGGGTTATCTCCTCTGCAATAGCATGTTGTACTGTAGGTGATAGACCCAGGTGGTCTGTCCTTCCCAGGGGCTCCGAGTTGTGTCTATGAGTGATGGCACCAGACTGATCTCTGAGAAGGTTCTGACCTCAGCCCCAAGCAGGGTTTCATCACCTGCGTGGGAGCAGGAGTGTGTTTTCTGGAGCTGGACTGATCCTGGGTCCTGGCATCTGCAGTTCTGCAAACCTGGATTTTGGGAACAGTCTGCCTAGATGTCTTGGGCAGAGTAGATGCAAGGATATTGTCCTCTAGCTGTAGTAAGAAAGCAAGATGCCTTGAGCATTTAATGCACTAATTATGAATAATCAAGGCTTCGACAGTTTGGCTCAGTGCTGTTAGATCCTTGTGTAATAGGGACAGGACAGCTTCTGAATAAATTTGAAGCCTTGAAGGACTTAATTCGTGCTACATCATTGASTTGAGAGCAACAGTTATTGGAATGTGCTCAAATGTCTTCTCAAAGACCAGGGAGACTTTGGGGCTGAGCTGAGGCTGGGGTAGTGCCCGGGGTTCTTTTTGCCCCCTATAGACCAGTTCAAATCAGCCTACGTGCATCCCTGTCCTGCTTCGTTTTGTGGGCTGAAGATGGAGGAATCTGCTATAACATGGCCAGACCTCAGCCCTGCTTGAACGTAGCAGCTGGTGAACCTCACGTTTCTTCCTCTTTTAGAGTAAACGTTTTTGAGAAAAGGGAAGTTAGGAAGGTCGGATTTGGCTTTGCTGTGGATGGGTTGGGGAAGACCATCATGCTCATGCTCCTGGGCGAATGTAGAGGTTGAGTTGCTCAGCACGGCCTGCATGTCTATGCTCCTTCCCTTGCTGCTCATGGGCACAAAAGCCCCTGATGAAGTGCCTGGTCATCTTGGGTTGCTTTGAAAGTGTTTTTGTTTCTTTGTCCATCCTTCCATCCACCTTTTCCCCATCCATGTTGTAATAAAAARCACTGCATGCCTCAGTGCTGGCTGGGACACTGAAAACACGCTCTGATGTTGAGTTTGGGAGATGGCTGCGTCGGGTTTTGCTAGACCAGGAGCTCTGCTGGAGCAGGCAGTGATGGTACCCATCCCAGCTGTAGGCTGGCAGCAGCAAGTTTAAAATCTCCAGTTGCTGGGAGCCTGCCTCCACCTACTAGTGTGCGACTTAAAGGCTGCTTTTGAGGGAGCAAAGAAGACACCCCAAACCAAAGACTTGGTGTCAGTACCTCTCTTGGAGGCTGTTGCCTCATAGGTGCATGCGTCCGGTCCTCACTGTGTCCCACCGCAACCCATACGGGGTCAGGAGAGGTGGAAGATACCTCCTTCCCAATTTGCACCATGGGACTTGGTTGGCAGTGGGCGCTTCGTTGCATCAGCCCTCACTGTTGGGATCTCGACCCCCATCCAGGAGGACCAGGGGACACCYGGAAAGCCTGGGGACATGGCTGTGTACCTCAGAGTCCTCCTGACTGTGGGATCGAGCCAGTTTGGGGTCACGGGACTACCTGGCATGACGATTTCTTTTCCTTTTGCTTGGTTTGTGATCCAAAGTGCACTTTTTAACAACGACCTGATCCCCTCCCTTCTTCCCTTCACTTTTCATGCTTAAAGACGACCTGTTTGTCACTTTCTCAAAGTTTTCTCTTTACTAATATTTCCAAGGTAAATGGCTGTGGTGCATGTGGCTTTTCCTAACCCTCCTCCTGTCTCCTTAGATAACAGAGAGAACAGCTCAGCCTGCTCTGCCTCGTAGCCTGGCCAAGATTCCTGGTGCTTGTAAGAGGCAGTTTAGGTAGTAAAAGCAAAAAGAAAAAAAGAAAAYGTTGAGAAACCTTCCTAGCTGTTTCCTAGTCCTTTTTTCCCCACCCTGTTTCGTGTAGTTTTGTGAATTGGGAAATGTCCTTGTTGTGATCATCTCCCCTTGGGTTTCTCCTCTAGTGGATGCTCTCCTCCAGCCACCGCCCTCGGGGCTGCTCCTGCTTTTGTTTAGCTGGTTGTCTCTGGTTTTGTGGTCCTCACCACGCACTGGTGGGTGCCCGTTGTCACCRCCCCGCAGCAGGGCTGCGTCCCAAGCAGCTCTAGGGCCCGTGAAACCTCATGGGGCATCATTGGGGGAGCGGGTGCTCCTGCTGTACCGCTGGCGGTGGCTGGTCCCCATGCCGGCTCCTCAGCACGGCCGGTGGGAGCTGCCTCTTCTTGGCAGTGCCAAGGATGGACAAATGGTGACCTCCTCCTTGGCAGGCGGGGGGGGACACTGCCCACCCTCAAGGGGAGCAAGAGAGAGATGTTTAATTGGGCTCCTTGAATGAACACCGTGGTCCCCCATCACCTTGCCTTTCATGGACCAAAGAGCAGCTTCAGAAGTGCAGACTGGGTGAGGTGGGAGGGTTGCCTTCTTTTTAGCTCAGTTTTTAGGGATATCTCTGTCAAATTCCCACCCTATAGTTAAAGCCAGGCGATGCTTGAGGGGAGGGCTGTGGGTAGCAAGCCAGCGCATCCCCCCCTACCTCTCTCCTTGGGTGGACGGTGTCTTCTCCTCTGTCGTGGATGCTTTTGTAGTGACCCGTGCCGTGGCTTTCTGTTACTCCCCTTGTCCCCTTCTTGATGTGCATGTAGAAGATGCTGCCGGGATGGAGTCCTGCACGACCCCCAACCCCGGTCCTTCCCCTCTCGTTGCAGAACATGAACAACTCGCAGAAGTCATCGTGACTCCGTTGGCGCTGTCGCGAGGCCACCAGCGACGCCACCGGCGACGTCAGCTTCCCATCCCATAGCCATTTCTGAAGCTTGCTTATAAACCGGTCTCCTCCATCTGCGGCGAGGTCGATCCTCGGCTGTTTCTACCCACGCCCGTTCATCTGCAAACCGCTCTGCTGAAGGGGGGAGAGATGCAGGAGAGCGGAGGAGAGGAGCTGAGCTCCCTGTGGTCACCACCAGATCTTTAGGCTGCAGCACTGGCTCTCCTCTCCGGCGTCCTGTTAGATCGTAGCAAGCTGTAAAGTGCTTCTAGCGCACAGGAGTTTAATTTTCCTCTGTAAGCAGTTTTGATCTCCTTTTGTATAGACGATTGGTACCCATCCGTCTCTGGGTGGGGTGTATATATGTCGATGGTGTGGGGTTAGCAGAGAAATTAAGGGGAAGGGGAGGGGAGCGAAGGGGTTTTGCATTTTTTTTTTTAATTATTATTATTATTAATTTTCAAGAAAGCCCCTAACGTGCTGTGCTGCAATCCTTTACCCACGCTACAACCTGTCGCACACGCACAGCCCGGCTCACCCAAGCCCACGAGCACCGGGAAGGCAGTTGTGTGAAGTCCTTCACAGCGAGAACTGCTGGGTTTAACCAAAAAAAAAAAAAAAACCAACCCCAAAACATATGCTTTTTTTTTTCTTTTTTTTTTTTTCTTCTTTTTTTGAATCAATACACCTTAAAGGGGTTTGCAGAGAATGTAGATCTGCCTGTAAAACTGGTGGCGAGCTGCCTGCAGCGTGCGGGGAGCTACACCGATGGTGGCTCGGGTGATGCTTTCATCTCGGGGAGCACCCGGGGATGCTCTGAGTTCAGGTGTGTGTCGATTTTGGGGGAGACTGAGCACCAGTTGAGATGCTGTGCCGGTACTTCATCTCCCCTTTCCTCTTCCTTGGAGGAAAGCGGAGATTTTGGCGGGGGGGGGGTCTGTGTGTGTGTGTGTGTGTGTGTTTGAATTCCTGCATCATCGCAGGACTTAGCAGGTGAACAGGCTGAGCTAGATGCATTTTGCAGATACACAGGGCTCGCAGAGGTGGCCAGAGGTCTGGCCGGGATGCAAGAGTCCCTGTGTGGCTGCAAAAAGCCACAAGAAGGGACAGTTTTGTCTTGTGTTCTTTTCTTCTTCTTTTTTTTTTTTTTTTTTTTTTTTTTTTTTTTT
>JAYKAV010003254.1:1617867-1884058 GCA_035582835.1 Phoebastria nigripes
AAGGGCATACATTCCACCTTTTTTTTTTTTTTTTTTTTTTTTTTTAATTTGTGGTTTGTTAACTGTTCTGTATATACGTCTGGAATAATTGCCTGATATAAAGCTGTGCCAGCTTAAAAACAGGGTATGCCTTTCAGAAATTTGTATATTTTGCAGTTGCTGGACCAATAAAATATCTTGTTGAAATACAGACGTGACCTGGTTCTTCCTTGAGTTAGGAATTATGCTCTCAGGCTCATCTTGCGTGCGGCTTGGTGGCCCCAAGGGTGACCCTGTCCCATGCAGTCCTGCCTTGCACATATGTTCCTGCGCCTCATAAATCCCTCCCGACCCTGCAGTGGGTTTTCTGAGGATCATCTCCAAGAGAAGCCATTTGGATCCCATGGCTTGATCCTTTTTTTTTCTGACCATGTTACAGCAATTTTAAGGTTTCTGTTACGGTGAGTGAAGAGCTCATCAGTGGAGTGGAGGGTGTCATTCCTCCAACCACAAGTTGATGCCTACTTAGGGCAAGYGAATACCCCCCAAGCTCTACCCACTACATCGCTGTTGAGTATAAAGGTGATGTGCTGGAGTATGTCCTGCCCAGATCTTCATCTAGGCTGCAAGTTAGGCAGGACTAGCCATTTCTTCAAACCTGGTACATTTCTTGAAACCAAATACCTGCTTAAAATGATTTGGTGCTAAATGAAGTCGAAGGGCTGGACAAGAGCTGTCCTCTGAGATCACGGCTGTCTTTGCCCTGAAGGCAGGAAAACAGCAGATGCCACCTGCAAGCAAAGTTGTAAAATTCCCTACAAAGTTGGTTGKTTTTTTTTTCTTTTGACTCCAAAGAAAAAGAGGGGGAGAGGAGGCAGGGAAAGGTGTAATTTGGAAGCGACGCTCCAGAGCACATCTTGGGTGGATGCCCCCCATGTGCTTGGAGGCTCTTCAGCAGTTGTGCCTCTGAAAGCTTGTTAGGAGCAAAAGGAGAAAAAAGGTGTGGACCACTGTGTATTCAAGCTCAGCTCTGTGGTTAGCTACTGCTGGCTGAGGTGCAACCCTTGCTCTGATCTTCCCTGGGCTTTCAGAGCAGGTTGAGCCTTGCTTTGGGCTGGGGCTTGCTGCGATGCAGCAGGGATGCTTGTGGGCCGAGTGCCTTCTCCCTTCTCCTGATTGCTCTGTGCGACAGGACTCCACCAGGGAGAGGGGTCTCTGATTTTAAGCTTGATCGAGGCATCTCCAATAACTTTTTTCTAGGCGTGCATGCAGACATGCGAGGCTTTAGGGCCATGCTCATCCCTGCAAGCATCCTGGGGGCAGGGATGACCCATGCTCTCCAGGAAAGCCAGAAACCACAAGATTTTTTTTTTTAATTATGATTTTTTTTTTTTTTTTTTTAATCTCTAACAACCTGGCCATCTCCTTGACCCAAGCAGAGACAAAATGCTCCTGCCTTATTTTAGGGCAGGGAGCATAGCCTTGCAGAGTGTCCTGCAAGGATGCAGGGGCTTCGATAACGCTGCCAGCCGCGGTGGGCTGAGATTATGTGTAGCCACAACAGCAGTGCTGCTCCCCTGCCTTCCCCGGGTGGGCAGGGGCTGTTTTGATGCCGTGATAACCTTGTCCTTGCGGGGGGAGCACAGGGGGAAGGCTTTACCTCCTGGAGCGTGGCTGTGGGCAGCGCTTTCAAGGCTGCTCTGCAAGAAAACACCCCCTGCGAAAAACCTTTTCTCCTCTTTCTGCGTGCAGGGGGCACGATGGGGCTCATATCACGCCGTCCACGCAGGAGAGCTGTGCAAGGGAGGGGGTTCATGGGCCAACGCCATCCCAGGCAGCATCCTTTATTTTTCTTCCACGTGATGCATTTTGTAGCATCACAGAGAGGAGATGTTCCTCGAGGCAGGGCGGCTTTAAAGGTTCTACTTGACAACGGGAACATTTCCCTGCTCCCAGTCAAGTCCCATTTTCRCTAAAAAAAAAAATAAACCCCCAGCTCGCTGCTGGCAAACAAGGCTAGAGAACTTGTGATTGCTAAAAAAAATAAAAAAGGACAGACCAGTCACGCTGGCTGACTCAGCTCTGATTGATGGCTCAGGAATGTGTCTGATACGTGCAAGGGATTAAATAAACCAAGGGCAAACCTTTACAATGCAACATGTTGGATGAAGCTTGGCCAGCACCCCGCTCACCTGCCTCCGGCTGGGGAGTGACTGCCATCACGTCATGGGATTGGAGGGGTTTTTCCTTTTTTTTTTTTCCCACCTGCGAGAAAAAATAAAAAGAAATGGATATTTTGGGGGGGTTGCTTTGCAAGGGGAAACAACTTGCTGCTTGTGGCTCTAATGGGAATTATTTGCAACAGGTCCAGGTATCTAAATGCATTTGTGCACTTTTGCTACTACAAAGACGTCCTGGGAAGGCATATATTTCTACTGAAATATGGAAAATTTACTTTGTAGCTGTGCACAGACCTGTGTAAATCACAGTCTCACTGCTCCGTGCCCAAACCCTGCTAAGTGTTGGGGTCCCTTCCCCATCCCCAGGGTGGGCTCAGAGCCCGGGCTTCGTTCATGGCTAAGGGAAGGCTGCGTGGATGTGAATATTTGACCTATGCAGTTCCCTTGCTCATGTGTGCATCTGTGTCCTCTCTCCTCTCCGAGACTGAGGGGTGTGATGGGGCAGTGCCAGGCTCCTCTCCTCAAGCTGCCCCCTCCCCGGGTGTGAAACAGCCCGTTCCCATGAGCGGTCAGGCTCAGTGTGGGTCTGGGGGGGGGTGCAAACTCGCTCACAGCAATTTCATACCCCCAGTAAAACCCTTCTGTTGTGTCTCCTGCTGCGGAGTCTAAGCCCTTCTCCTCCCACCTCACCCTGCCCATTGAAGGGTCCCCTGGCCCTGGCACCGCACATCTCTGCTGGCCTCCCCAGTCAAGTGGGCAAGGGTCCCACACTGGTCCCATCCTTCAGCTCACCTGCCTTCAAGGGAGTCACCACTGGCTGCTGGGTCGTCTTCTTCCCACCTGCCCATTGTGGCACTGAGAGCCTCTTCCACCCCTGGCCGTGCATGCCTTGGCTTTTCACCAGGCAATGTCCCGCTAGCAGTAGATGGGAAGACCTACCACGCTGAAGTCCTGCTCTTTCCAAAAACCACACAGACTTAAGAGTGCTTTTTGAAAACCTCTCTGATTTTAAAATGTCAAGTAAATGAGGACTCATCTAGAAGGAAAGAAAGGGGACAACGGTAGCCATGCCACCAGCAACAGCCATCCAGTCCGCAGCTGGACCTGCTCAGATGCTCCTAAGCCTTGTGAGTTGGTCCTGCTGGAGAAAGTTCCATCTGCAGCCCCTCTGTCACCCTCCTGACCACCGCAGACCATCCTCCCAGCCCTGCTTCCCACCCTGTGCAGCAATAAGGAGCAGCCATCAGAGCCGTTTGGAAACACTTCTGCCTTTGAGCTGCTGCTTAGAAATAGCTGGCCAGTGACATGTACCTTGTGACAGCCCCTTGCAAGTTCCTGGGTAAATACAGAGGATTTTTTTTTCAGTCACTTGAGAAATCAGATGTTGTGTCATTTCCCCAGCCATGTGCTTTTCCTTTCTAATCTCTTTCCCCTTGGGTATGACCTGTTCGCCGTGGACAATCTGGTCTCTGCAGAACTGCTGTTCTCCGCAGCCATGGCAGGACTCAGGGGAGACCTTAAAGGTTTGGTCACTTGGCTTCTGCTGGGAGTGCTTCTGGGAAGGAACTAGTTAGAAAAAGTGAATTGAAACTGAATCTAGTTGTCAGCAATGCTAGAAGAAATTACATCATGTGGACGGAGGAATAGTGGTAAGAGTCAATACTAAAATGGTTGACATACCCCCAAAATTCATGTACAGTGCCTACATCCACAAAGTTGGCTTCATGTCTCATGTTCCCCCTGAAAGTGCCCTGCTGCATCCTGCTGATCCTCTGTCCTGCTCCATGGTCCACCCCTGGGACCTGTGCCTCGTCTGGGGAGGCCATGGGGGGAACCAGTCCTTGCTGCTGCTGGGGCCAGGCTGGGCTCTGTGCCCTGGGAAACCTTCATTGGAAGGTTTGCTCTGTGCTTTCCTTGTGGTCTGATGCACCAGCAAACATGTGACAACATGAGACAGTCCACAGAGCAACAGAATACAAAGAAATCGGCCAATGGTGTACTGAGTATTGCCGGGCCTCAGATCTCCTGGTAGTCTCTTCCCTCATGAGCCACCACTATCCCTTGAGGACCCAGCAGCTCCAACGCGACTGATGATGGCTAAATGCCTTGAGAGGTCTTCTTGAATGTTAGCTCCCTAAGGGAGATCCTAAGGGAAATCTAATTTGCAACCTGGTAAGACCATGACAAGGTTACTGAGTCTGGTGAGCTTCATGACAAGCCAGACAARACCCAGTTGATGCATCTGTCCACCCAACTTGTTGGCAAAGTGAGAAGATAAAATTTCTTGCTGATCTAAGAAGACTCAGAGCTAGCATGATCTTAAGGGATGGTGATGAGACAATGTTCAGGATCACACAGGTTTTGTGAATTTCTTCTCCCTCCAGCACAAGGTACAGACTCTTATATTGCATCTACTCCTGGTCAGACACCCAGCAAACATTATTTGGTCTTTACTGCCACAAGAGGTATCTGAGTGCTCTTTGTACTGAAATCAACGTTGGCAAAAATTTGTACCAACCGGTGGCCTGGTGCAGAAGTTAGAAAAGTGGATGGCAGCAGAGGCTGTGACCGAAAAGCATGGCTGAATTGAAGCTACGAAGAGAAACAGTAATTAAGACCTAACGAATAATTACCATGGTGGAGAGCAGCTCAAGAATACGCACAGCCCCAAATCCAGATATTTCTAGCTGCAGCTCAAACCCCACAATTAAGCTGTGATTTTGGTTGTTATGAGGAGGTATTTCCAGAGCTGGGTCTTGCCTTTCGCTGCCTTTATCCACCAAAACAACTGACTCAGCATCAGCAGAAAGAAAACCCAGCATTTTGATAAATGTCATCCAAACCAGACTGGAGAGCCTGTGTTAGCCTGCGTTGGATGCCTCCACCAAAGCTGGATGCCAACCTGTGGGCAGAGCTGCCTTTTCCTGATGAAAAGAGGAGAAAGCTTCCTGGCTAGCGGGGGATGTGTTGGTTTAGGAGAGGTGGGGGGTACCTAAAAATACTGATGTCCTCCCCTGGGAGCTGGAGTCCCACCATATGGCAGCACAGAGAAGCAAATGTCACCATGCATTTCTCTGGTTCTTGGTCCATCTCTACCCACTCATTACTCCAGGGCACCCACGCACCAGTAAGAAAGGAGGGGAAGGAAGCTGTAGCTCTCATACGGGTACCTGGTCGCCCCGTCCACTCCGTGCTGCAAGCACACCGTCCTCGGGAATGTCTCTACAGGCAAATCACACCATCGACCTAGATTTCAGGGTGATGGTACAAGTGTTAATGGCTGATTTCCTTCCTGGCTCTCCCACTGGTGATGCTGCAAGGACTGTGACTTACTCTGGCTGTTCCAGGGCTGCTCTTTTACCTTCCAGACAGTATTAATGTCACCTGCTCTGATGGGGGACACCACCCTACCAACCAGGCACCCTGACTCACTGACTCTTCCTTCTGCCCAGCCTTGATTCATCTGTGACAAGCGGCAGACGTGCTCTCCTGCCATGCATCCACCTTACTCTTTCTAATTGCCCCATCCTTTGCATTTGCTAGGCATTTGCAGCGCCACGCGTCTGCTTCTTGCTCTGTATTTTCTATGCAATGTGTAGGCATCTCCCAAGCCTGTCCTCCTTGCACAGTACCCCAAGGCCACCTTTTATCCTTTGACAAACTACAGACATGCTGCTCATTAACCCACTCTATAATTGCTCAACCACCACCAGCAGCTCCCCATGCCCAGTTTCTGCTGTACGGGTACAAGGGTTAGATGTCAGAGTTTTTTGGGTCTGCACAGGTGGCTTTAACCTACTGGAGAAAGGTGAGAGAAAAGACCTGGGAGTCATCCCCAGGGCAGGTTCTTGGAGGTTGCCCTTTGTACCTGAGATGTACCCATCTGCAGTGTCAGAGTCATTGCCACAAAATCCCAATGCCTTTCCAGCCACCACTTTGATTTATCTTTTTAATATTTTCTCCAAGTTTTTCCTAAGAGGACATCATCTATTTGGGCATGTACATTTCTGCACCATTACAGGCCCCATTGTGTGATGAGCCCACTTTTTAGAAGCTACTTGGGGCAGGGAAGTTATTTTCTTATTTGGCTATAAATCACCCAGCAGGGACTGGGTGCTGTATAAGCAAGGCATAATAAAATAATAACGCACTAATATTAACCATAATTAATTTGTAATAATAACTGGGATACCTTTCCAGACTTGCTAAACCAGCATGCAGGCTTATAGTGAGTATTTCTGATCATGGCCATTGCACAGAGACTACTTTCAAGCCTCCTCTTCTGGCATGTTTTTGCCCATGATTGGGTCTGTTGCAGAGGTGAGAGAAGTCATCTGCATCCGTTAACGTGAAATCACTTGCAAGAGTCAGCAAACCCTGGAGAGAGATGGGACCAGGAGGAAAGTGAATTAAGTCAGAAGAGTTGTAATAAAGGGTTTGCAAGACTCATGGTTAAAGCAGGCTGAAACCCAAGGCTTTCAGTTCACCAGAGATCTTCTCTTTTAAATGTAAATAAAAATAAAAATATCTTTCTGTCCAAATGGGATGGAAACCAATATTATTCAAAATTTCCAAAGCTCCTTTCGACTCCATGAACCGACATACCATTTTCCCTGTTTTGCTGAAGATGTTTTAAACAAAGTGTTGGCTTTTTCTGACAAAAAATTCCTTTTTTGGAAAACACCGTGCTGGATTAACTTGCAGTAGCTCTGGGGGAAGAAGCACCGCTGATGAGAGAATGGGGGATAGCCCTTCATCACTCATGAAAGACGAAATGGGGGTTTCATTGCCCTTATCTCGCATGAGGCTGGACACCCGCCTCGCCCACACAACAGGTCACCTCCAGGCACCTCCTGGGAGACCCAGCAGAGAGGASCTACGGGCTCAGGAATGCAGACCTGGCTCAGCGTGGTGTCTCTGGCATCTCACTATCATCCCTTGAAACGCTCTTGGAAGCTATGTGAGCTGGATGGCCAGCAACGCCCCGGACAGGGAGAAAGGTTGGGAGAGGTAGGCTCAAACAAAAAGCCCACCTGTGTGTCCTTGGTGGTTTTAACTCAGATATTAATTACCTTCCTATCTGATAAGCTGATCTGAGTATGTCTGTGGCTGACTGCTTCCTCCTGAAGCTGTTCCTAGCAAAGCTGCTGCTGTCTGTGTACTTGCACGGCTGTTCTGAGGGCCGGGAAGGACGGGACCGGTGCTGATTAAGGGCTGCAAGGATGTCAGCCAGCCCGGGAAGACTTTGCCATGGCTGTGAATCCGATTTGCCTGCAGAGAGGCTGACTCAGTGGTGCTGTCAGGGTTAAGCTAAGCCAGGCARTCACACGCCTGCCATGGGGTGAGACCATGCACGTGTTGGGCAGCTGGGATTTGGCTGACGGGTTGCCATTGCAATAGCTTGGTCGTGTGTCTGAGCCTGTAATGTGAGTTTTGCAGCTTCTTTGGGAAGCTTTATTATTTTTTTTTCTCCACATATGTAACCTGGGAATCTGAAACCATCTGGTATTTCCCAATGGCAGTGCAATGCATGGGACAGTATTTCCCTTTCTGGTTGCGCTGGTGGGTTTTTGTGCTGGTCTGGGAGGGAGGATTGGGCTTCATGGCTCGTCTTTGGTGGCACAGCCAGGGTTTTTGCAAAGCCTGATGTTTGCCAAGAGCAGGCAGGACCCCACACAATCATAATGTCCTGCCCATCCACTGGCTGTGGGATTACAGGMGTTCTCATGCCTGTGCATCTCTTGCAGGTTATGGATCAAAGTCAGTGCGAAAAGAAATACAAGCAATAACCAATAAATACATACTGTCCGGGAAGTTGATATTTAAAGTGCTAATGAGCACAAGCAAATTGGCCACCTACTTCAAAAGGGGCTGCATTTGCTTCTGTTTAAAGGTCAAATGAAATATTAAGCAGCTGTTACATCCCTGTATTGTTTTGAAGAGGTGATTTGAGATAAACAGCTACGGGACCCATTGCTGGAAGCGGTCTGGGTCCAGTTTCGTAGGAGGATGTTCAAAGCCAGGCTGCGTGGGAGATCCACACTAACTCACAATCAAATTGCATGCTTCAGTACACAAATGCCAGAGGTCAAGATACCTCTGGATGAGTAAACAATTGCTGCGCGGGCTTAGGAATAAATCCACTGAAGGAAATAGCTATTGCAGAATCAGGCCTTGTCTCCTCTGTTGAACCGGATATGTTTTACATAGATCTCATAAGCTGCAGCCGACCTGCTCTGGGTTATCATCACCTCCGCTTGTGGCAGATGAGAGAAAGCACAACACTGAAGCATTCATTGCAAAACAGATACATTCCAGGGTGGCAATCCAATAGCATCTTCTTTCAAGTAATTAATCAAGGGACCAAAGCAAATATGCATAAAGAGCAAATTGAATCATTGCGGATAGGTCATGCCTGCAGAAAATAAAACTGTCAGGGAGGTTGTTTCTTATGCTGGCTGGGATTATTTATAGCAGCGCTATCTGTAGGAGCTCATCTGAGCAGGCAGGGAACATAGCAGGGGCTGTGGCTGCTGGGAGAAATCAGCTGTGTTTAAGTAAGGCTGGGAGCGCCGGCAAAGCCAGGCAGGATTCTTCTGGGTGAGCTTTTTTTCAAGCCGAAAACATTGGTTTGTCAAAAATTGAAGCTTTCTGCAGCAACATGCCAGGCTATGTTTATATTGGCAAACCAACAGGGTCAGGGCAAGGGCTGGAGGTGGGGCTGTGACCGTCCACGGTGTTTTCGTGTGTTCCCTGGTGTGGTGTCGGTCTGGGCTAACCGGGACCCGTGGTTGATGGGTGCAGGGGATGGCACAGCTCAGGGATGGTTCCTGGATGCAGCCACACTATACCCACCATCCAGCTTGGGTATGTGCATCAGTGGGAGGTCCTCCTGTCCAAAGAGACTCTCCTAAAATTAATCAGAGTGCTCAAATTAGCTCCTTATTTGAGGCACACTGAGCAAGACCTTGACTACAGATGCAGTCCGTGGACCGCAGGATTTTGTAGATTATACCTACGGGTCTGTGAACATGGCTAAGGGCAGCAGCCTGCTGTCAGGAAGCCAACGTTCCTCCATGATGGGTGAACTGGAGAAGACTGGGAGCAGCTGGGCGAGGAGCAAAGAGGGGGCCACATGAGCATGATGCACACCATGGCCATGCCATGCACAGCCCTGGGAAAGTCCCAACACTCAGAGTGAAACTCCATCCCAACGGCCGCGTCCTCACCGCTTGCGTGTGGAAGGGGAGAGCTGTGGGAAACCACCTGTTTCTCAGGGTTTTGGGGCAGAAGCAGAAAATGGTTTCACCCTCAGCTGCATGCCAGCTCTGGTTAACAAGAAGGGTGGGCGAGCGGCTCTGCTCCCCAGCTGGCATTTTGAATATCTCCATGGGGGACCTCTCCTTTGGAGGCCATCACCCTGCGGAGCAAACCTGACAAACCTCCGTGCTGTCCCTGCCTCTGTGGCCCCCTCCGTGCTTGAATAGCAGCCCCCAGCTAAAAGGCATGGCTGGAATCATTGGACCACTGAAAGTTGCCTGTTGTGCTGGTCTCTGAGCCTGTATGTGTGTAAATCACCCCAAGACAGATCTGTCCCTTGATGGATGGAAAAGTTGTATTATTATTATTTTTACTATTACTATTATTATTCTTGCCATTGTTACTATTACTATTATTATGTCTGGGAGTGGCATATGCTCATCCAAGCATCTCGGGAACTGGGAGGTCAGAGAGGGATCCAGGCTGCACAGTGGATTCAGTATAGCTGAATTGAGCCCAAAGCTTTTATTTGGTTTCTTTGTCCAGGAAGGGTCTGGGAAAGGAAGTGGTAACTTTTCTCTTTTCTCATCCTCTGGGATCCCCAGGCACACTTCGCTGATCCCTGGAGGGATAAATTCCTGTTGTAGCCTTTAGCAAGAGTCACGTACCTGCCTGGATCTCCAGTAGTTTGAGTGACCAATGAACCTGTATGGGGAAGACATCACAAGCCAGCGTTTAGATGTGAAGTCCATCCCCAGGGCATCTCCCAAAAGACAGCCAAGGCGGAAACACAACCTCCCTGCCTTCCAGGGCCAGCATCCCCCTTTCGCTCCCATGGTCCCAGTTATGGATTTTCTGCAATCCTGAGACCTGGTATTAAGCAATCCTGAGCAAACAGTGTTCCCACGGGGCTCATCAACCTTGTGCTCTCACCTCATTCCAGTCACTGCCTTCTAGTTTAGGATTTGCTGGGGGTGGGGGATTGCAGCAGCAGTCATGTCATCTAACGGGGCAGATGATGGACCAGTGGAGTCACAAAACACAGGGGAACCTGTAACTGGTGTCCAAACTGGGTATTTACTCCATCTTAACTTCTTGACATTGACTTTGTTAGTGCTGATGCTTTGATTTACAACCTGTGCCTTGGCAAAAGTTTGCAGCTTCTTTTGCAGCTGGCGAGCAGGCTTTAATTGTCGCATTGCCTAACTCTCCACTGGGTTGGAAAAAGTTAGCGGCAGCCAGCCTAAGCAATAAGGCTGTTTGACTTCAGGTGCATTTTGTCTATTCGTTTCTAATAAAGCTTGTAGAAAGCATGTGGGTTTGGCTCCTCCCTTGAAGGAGAAACTCTGAAGGTCGACAGAGGCTTTGAGTACAGCGGTATTTAAAGCCGTGGGTAGTTAGTTTCCGCCAGTAAATGCAGTCTTCTCACATGTGGTGAGTGGAAGAAGTGACTGAGATTTGCATCTCTGCCTGGTGCTGGCTCGGAGACGAGAAGCAGCACAGCTGCTCAAAATGAGAGAGCAGAGCCGCGGCTGCAAGCACGGAGGAAGAGGGGAAGCAAGGGGGAGGATGTCACCACATGTCACTGATAGCCATTTCCAGTAATGAGTGCGAGCTGCACGGCTTAGGCAAAACTCATGTTTAATTTACCGCCAGGCAGATGTTGGATAGCTCTCCCATTGCTTGGTCACAGGGCTTGAAGTCTCCTTTTTCTTCTCTGCTGTTGACCCAACAGAGGCAACCAGCAACACTGATCTTATGATCCACCTCTACATGTGATCTCCTGGTGAGGTTTCTTCCAGTTAATTCACTTCAATTGCTGGTCTGGCAGAACTGCTCTCTTGGCCCTGGATGGATGAGGACAGGCATTGCTGGACCTGGATTTGGTCCTACCAGTACCCCAAGCCTAAATTGCATGAGATGGGAGTCAGGTGTTTTGAGTTACTTGCAATGGGGCTCCCAGCACAGCTCCTTCTGGTTTTGCTCAGCAGATGGGTTTCAGAGGTGCCAAACACCCTGACCTTGCTGGCACCTCCAAGGACACCGGTGCCTTGGGAAACTCAAGTCCTCAAGTCAGTAAATTACAGGTGAGGTCAATTTACTCATGAGGGCAATGCCTAGAGGCTTACCAAGATGCCACCAATATTGCACCGGACCTTGCATGGATATGGAGCTGTAGATAGGCCCTTGTCATGGTGAATTAACAATCCAGAAGGTTTTATGCAGAGCCCAGAGGCTATGCGCTGGAAAGTCAGTGTGGGTGGGAGGGGAGGAGATGAGGAACCAAACCATGCCCGTTGTTTAGGTGCATAAATCTAGCAAATTCCTTGCCAGCTAGTGCTTGCTTTACAGAACATGCTGGGAACAGCGTTCATTAGTTATGCAAAGCTGCGTGATTATGAAAATAAAGTCTCAGATAAGCCAAACTAGCCTGTCATGAGGTCCACAAAAAACAGAAAGTGTTTAGAGAGATGCAAAAACCGCCCTCTGCTTGGAGCACTGAAGCTGGGAGAAACGGCATCGTTGGTAGTCCAGGACKGTGCATCAAGTCCTATCTGATCTCCCAGACAATGCACCAGCTCCTTGTCTCCTCCTTCTCTTGCCTAAGGGATGTTTTGACTCCAGCACTGAGCAAAGAGAAAGGCATATGTGACCTAAATCAGGTTTTACTTCTGCTTACATCCCTCCAGCTTGAGTAAACAGCAGAGGATGTGACTGAGAGCACATACGGTGCCTCATCAACGCCTCTTCTCTGCTTCAGGTTTTCTTCTCCCTTCCCCAGAGGTGAGTTTGACTCATTCTCTATTTAGAGAGATGCTTCTCCTTTCCCCACACTGCTCATTAAACCTCTCTGATCAGCCGGTCCCCAGCCCACCTCTGCAGCTTTTCTTGTTACACGGAGTAGCTTTGTCCTACAGGACCTACCTCCCAAGCCAAACCCCACCGGAGGGCTGGGAAAGGACGGGGTGGGGGGGTTGGGGGGGGGGAACCCCCGGAGACTGACAAAACAAACACAAAAAAGGCTCACTTGATCAGCCTGAGTGCCAGCCCCACCCTGGGTGTGGAATAAACACTGGCAAGTATTTATTCATCACCACTCAGCATCCAAATATTTGTTTCTCTTTGTCACACGGGCACACACTCACATTCACGCTGCCTGCGTTCGCAGCAAACCTGGGCACACTTCTGTCTGCTAAGGCAGGGGAGGAAAGAGAGATTTGTTATAAATATGCTAGGATTTCTAGCAATTTGATGTCTAGATGCACAAGGATATTTCTTTTTGGATATCTGAACTTCCACCTAAACACTCTTCTGGACCACACATTCGTCTATCCATTTATATTCACGCACTCACACATTTTTACATATGTGTGTGTATGCATATGCATTTATGCATATATGTACATCTATCCACCCACATTCACTTACGTATGAATACACAGTGCTGGAAATGATAATCTGGATGCCTGGCATTAATAATGCATAAATCTGATGTTTGCGGAAGTGAATAATACGTGGCACATGATGCCATTTTAATCTTYGCATACGCACATATACATCTTTTCTCCATCTGTCTAGAACATGCCAGTATATAGGTGTGCTTAATACCACTATGTTCTTATATGGGAATGCGGATCAATTAAGTTAGCACACAGCACTGGTTATCTCGGCCAGAGTAAACGTCAGCAGAACCATTTAATTAAAAATCATATGCCTGTTGTATTTGGCTGAATCAATACAAATCCAATGATGTCCTGATCATCTCAATGTAATACCGAGAGAAGAATGAAATGTCCTTGTATGACTAAAGAGGAAAAGTTCCTGGTTGACCCCATGACCACTAAAGTGCTTCATCCACTGAAACACTGAATTAGGCTGCAGGTAAAATGTGGAGGTGTGGCACCTGGGAGAAAAGCTTTCCGTAATGGTGAGCACACACAACACGTGATAACTACCCTTTGATCTGTCCCAGCTTTATGGATATTAGGGGAAATGTCTTTAGGGCAAGTGAGTTTGAAATGTTGACCATGACGATTAGATAAGGGTGTTTAGCGAGAAGCTTAATTTCCTGCCTAAAATGGTCATGATGACCTGTGATGTGATGAATAACGATGGGCTGCTAGAGGTCAGGAAATGGGCCCCAGGGAAAGGTTTTTTTCGATGTCTTCAAGGATGTAAAAGGGAGGGGATTTCTCAGCTAATCTGAGTACTTTATGGGGCGGGGATTTTATCCAAAAGTGATCCTTGGGGCGATTCTCCATTGCCCTGGTGAGACTCGTGGATTTGAACTGGTTAACTCAGAGCAGTGTTAAAGGCAACATGGAGATTCTTCTTCTGGACCAAGTCTGGCTGCCCCTATACCCACAGGTACTTTCGGACATGTTTTATCCTTATCAGYGACAATCTACTTTTACGGTCTTTATGATAGTAATTTGCTAAGAAGACACAAGACTTTACTGAGATGTCCCACTGMAGCACCTGCAATATGCTTCAGTGCCCACATTGCAGTTTACCTTTAAGAGAAAGGCGGGTGATGCTCAGCTCCCAGTGAAAGCAGGGGGTGTGATGCCCAGTTTAGACATAGGTGACATAAATGGCCTTGTGCCATTGACTCAATTGACTGGATAGGGAGCTGGAGTCAGGCAGCTCTGGAGATCTGCTCTGCTTTCTGTGCTTTTAAGATGGATAGAAGGCACAACTCATCTTAGTCACACCAGAAAGTGGTTCAATATGTCACATACTCCATCTGAAGTCATCCTTCCACTGCTCATTGCTGTGGGTGCCTGTAAATGTGCTTTTCTTCCGCAGGCATACCTACCCACCAGTGGAATAGACACAAATTTGCGTTTTCCAGCTAAGAAACCTGTGTGGTCCCAGGGCCAAGCCACCATAGAGTACGGTGCTTCTCCAACCGTACCATGTGTACCTCACCACATGTACGTATCAGGCCAAAAGAGTACCTTCCTCTACTTTTCCTGAAACCATCAGAAGAACAGGCAGGGAAGCCTGGGAGGTCAAGGTAGTCAGATGTATCAAGTTCCACTTAAGATACGGCATGTTCTATCAGATAAGAGGAGGTATGATGGCTCTTGACCTGAAATCCCACGACACTTGCTGTCACAAGTTCCCAGCAGTCTCATGGTAACAGTGGCAGACAGTGGCTTGGAGCAGACTTGCAGCACTTCTGTAATTGGAGACACGCCTCTGAAGCTGTAAATGTAATTGCATCTGGAGAGATTACTGAGATCAGAGAAAGAAGGTCATCAGCTGCTTTGTGACCATGCTGAACCCTCCAAATAGACTGGTAGCCAAGTCTATTGAGAAGGCATTATACATGGCTGCTGTCCAGAAACAGGGCTCTTTTGTGGTCCATGGCTTGTTGCCATTTTCATACTCCCAGTTAGACCCTCTAACCATCATCCACAGCGTGTGATCCCACTTCTGGTAAGAGTATCTCTGAACTTAGCATAAGTCAACTCCTGCTCTGCACTGAACCCAAAGTGGCCCAGATTTCAATGACAAGGTGTCCCTCTGTGGTGGTTTCACTGCAGAAGAGGAACAGAGTGGGAAAAGGCTTTTTGGGAAGCCCTACAAGGTGAGTATGGGTTGACCAAGGCTTCTTGGTAGGCTCCAAGGTCTTCAGCGCCATCTACTGCCACGCTAAGTCTTGGCTCCCTTGTCATCCCTCCAGGAATGGGTTTAGAGGATACTTTCAGGCTCATAGGATGGGGATAATTAGTTGCTACACGTATTGCCCTGCTGTTCCTATGGGCTGAGTACAAATTAAAAAAACACGCTAATGTCTGCAGACAAAAACCTGGTGCTATTTCCCTTACAAATTCATACAAAGGGCAAGAAAAAAGCAAATACTTGAGGACTGTAATGTGGCAACAAGTAAAAGCCAGGCAAAAGATAATAACTGGGAGGTACGGTGCTGTTCCTTCTGATCTGCTTCTGCCTATAGGATATTCTCCACTGTCAGCATAAAATTACAAAGTGAAGGTTGAGTAGACCATCCAGTGAAGGTCAGAGGGAAAAACAGAGATAGAGTAGTTATCACTTTGGGTTCATTGATGCATCTGCGATCAGATACAAAACATCCCTCACATTAAACAGAGAAGAAATGTTAGATGAACATGTGATAGGATAGGTGTGGCTGAAGCAATGTATCTGTCTCTATGTCACRTTCTAATCTCAATCAACTTGAAGCAAATCAGCTGAAATCAGTGAAGTTACACTGAATTTACAGCCCCTATATTAAGCCCAGAACTTGGTTCTCCGTGCTCTTCCCAGGTAGAAGAATGTAGAGCTTCAACAGCTCTGCCAGGCCTAGGAAAGACCTAACTTAGGGAGCAGGACAGCAAGTCATCTCTAATGTGTCTCAGGATTTCATTCATGTGAGAAAAGCCTTGACAACCAGTTGCAAAAACCATCTCTTCAGCCATTTGGCAGCTGGGGTCATTCTAAGGCATTTTGTGGGGTATGTTCCTCCCCTGCACTCTCAGGTGGTAGCAGTGGTTCAAAATACACATGCTCCTCTCTACCTGCCCGAGAGCCCCGTTACTAATTTTATAAAGTGAAGACCCAAAACTGAATCTGTTCAACTTTGCTTCTTCCGTAGATGAAGCCAAAGGCCATGCAGGAGCTTCAGCATCTTCCAGTCCTCAGCAGTCCACACTCCAGGCAAGGGGGAAGATGAACCACCACGTGTAAGTGTTTTACATCATCTGCAAAGCTATCCTAGGGCATTATAAGGGTTTTGACATAATGGAAATGGGCAAGACTTGGGTATCTTCTGGATGGCCTCTGGTGTGAGCGAAGGTGTCTGGGGCTCCAAAAAACCCCTGTTGTCAATAATCTTTTAGAAGAACTTGCCCTTATTTAGGGAGTACAAAGCCTTCCAGACGCATAAATGACTGATCCTAGCTCAGCAACATTTTTTGCTCCTGTGTTTGCCAGTGGCCAAGAAGCTAATGTACATTTCTTTGCATTTAATTCTTCTGGTTAGTGAAAGCATTATTAGGAACTGGGATCAGTCTGAGCTAATGAGAGGGGCTGTGGGATGGGTCCAAGTCACAATTTTGACAAAATGTGCACATTCAACTTTAAATACCTCTCCTGTGATCCTTGAACAGGGCAGGGAATCCTACAGGTGGCCTGGACTTCATCTGACTTCTTGATTGAGGTATTTGGGAACTGATCTCAGCATGCTCCCACACCAAACACTTTGCCTTCCCCAAGGTCTGATATGCTGTCAGATCCTCTGGGACCCGGAAAAATAGAAGGAAGCAGCTTTTTAGGAATTTGTAACCCAAAAGCAGGGGAGATTTTGGAGGAGAAACTGAAAATTGGAGATTGAGCTCTTTAAAAAACAGTTTGCTTAGTGCCACCAACAGTCATCTAGGAGTGCTTGTGGTCTGGGAGTTAAATACAACCTCAGGACCTCTTGCATGCTCTTCTGGTGAGGATTTGATCAGCCTGATTCGGTGGTGTTGTAAGGAAAGAGGTCGATATTAGAAACAATTGAGAGGTTCCCATTAACGAAGGTTCAGAACATAGCCTGGCATAATTGCAACCTAAATGCTTCTGCTAAGCTCCAGCTGGTGTTGATTCGTCACCAGCCTTCTGCTGCAGATGGTTGGGTAAATTAGGAGTCCTCTGTATAGCAACCTGTAAGCTTTTTCCAAGAAAAACAAACAAAAAATCTCAGTGTGGTTTCTGCAGGAATGAAACTCCAGTTGAAACATTGGCTTTGTCCCTCTCTGCTGAAGAGCAGTCCCATCGACAACTTCTACAAAGGGCACGAGTAATAAGGACTTCTCTCAACCAGAGTTAGCCTCCTGAAAAA
The DNA here is from genome assembly GCA_035582835.1 of Phoebastria nigripes. Classification (NCBI taxonomy): domain Eukaryota; kingdom Metazoa; phylum Chordata; class Aves; order Procellariiformes; family Diomedeidae; genus Phoebastria; species Phoebastria nigripes. The sequence goes on from JAYKAV010003254.1 coordinate 1,635,136, forward strand.
CTGATTTTCACCGAATTCTTAGCAGCATCTCTTCTAGCTAATATGCTCATGTTGCTCCTCCTGGCATGCTGAATGGCAGGAGAAGGGTACGTTTGTGCAAACACACCCAAATTCCTAGTGGGCATCGCTCAGGTCTCCAGCTGGGAAATTTGACATGCAAAATGTGACCCGGATCACCTGCTGAATGCTCCAGGGATGACGTGTTGCAATCAGCCTTCCTGGGACGGCTTGTAGGCATGTGATAAGATTAAAACGTGTTCTCCCCCACTTTTGGTGTCCTGGTGCTGCCAAACACTACATCTCTCTTTGGCAGTCCTGCACCTTGGCATGCAGAGAGCTGGGTTTCAGGAGTTCACGGTGACCTTACAGAATCTCTCTGATCCCGGACATACCTATGACTGAAAAGGACAGGCCTGGGGTTGAATGATTTTGACTTTCCAGTGCTTCAATTTACATAGATGCAAAACGGTGATAAGGAGTTCTTGGAGATCTTTGCAAACTGCATCATGTCTTGCTTATGTAGGAGTTAATTATTCTAATTATTATACCCTTTTTACTGCCAGTGATTTAGCACAAAGGAATCTACCTGAGGTGATGGGACAAGAAACTTTTTATAGTGCTCAGTCAGCAGGATTTGGAGAGGAGACATCTGAGCTCTGTTCCTGAATCTGTGACTGTGACTCCTCCAAAACCTTGGCCAGGACACTTAAACATCTCTGTGGCTCACATTACCCGTATCTAAAACAGAGAGAATAATACTGAGGACTCTGCAGAGAGGATGAATTCCTCACTGTCTGTAAGATGACTAGAGAAGCCTTGAGTGCCAGGGAATGCAAAAATGCTTATCATTTTCCTCCTTGCGGCTTCAGTTTGTGGTCTCAGCATCCATGCTGTACTCTGGAGAGGCCTGTGATAGCAAGCTTGTATTTGGCTTATGACAACCAACATGAGCAAAAGGGATCTGCGCCTCTGGTAGAAAATGCTCCAAAGTCAGGGAAAATAGAAAAAAAGAAAAAAAAAGAAAAAGCTTGGACCACTCTGCTCTATTCTAAACACATGGTAATGGAGATTTTTAAACATACATGTATTAATAGGCTCTGACTTGCTGGACAATTGACTCTTTCTTCATGAATAGTCATGGCAATCGAGTTCAGCTGACGTGGTCTCCAGGTCTGAACTAAGAGTGCATGTCATGTTGACTCTACCCACGGGTGGTTTCCAGAGGGCATTTCTCCACATCATAGAAGTTGCTTCTCTTTTACTCTAAAGCAGCTTGAATTAGTCAGACTGCAGCTTCTGACCATCTTCCCAGAGACACGGCCATTTTCAGACTTTTGGAGATGAGCATTTCCAAGCAATGAGTTAAGAACAGCTAAAATTTACCCCGTGGGAGAAAAGGGACATGTTTAACCTGTTCTCATCCACCACAGGTTCACCTCTTACACCTGCCCTTCATCCTTTTTTCTCAGTAGTTCTTCAGCAATTGTATTTTTTTTCTTTCCTTTTTTTTCTTTTTCTTTCCTTTTTTTTCTTTTTTTTCAGGTTCTTGTCAGTTCTGAGTTGATGTGTGGAAGAACTGTAAAAGTAACAAAAGAGCCTGAAGGACAGGACTTTGTTTGCCGAGAGTCTTTCACCCTGGCTTCAACAATGAATCGAAGCGGAATTGTCTTTTCAGTCCCACTTACACACAGATCCTACGAAGACGTGGTCGTTTGCAGCTCAGTGAGGAACCACACCGAAATCATGGGGAATAAAGATGAGTCACATGCATGGCACAAAGTCATCCAACACAGAGAGTTTCCATTTTTCTCACCAGTCACTGATGTTTAGAGCATGCTAATGTGATGCTTGAAACAATAGTGAATAAAAACAATTCGGGGAGGGGTGTGATGTTTAACTTGGCCAGAGCCTCCCAGGATTTCTAAAGCACGTTAAGATCCTTGGATGAAAGACAGATTGTAAGGGCAAGAATATCATTATTATTAGTTTAAATTCTGCCTCCCAGGCATGTGAAGTAGCAAGATCCCAAGGCCAGGGCAAAAGAGAGCTACACGCCACATGCAGCAATGGAATTTGATCTTTGCTGCAGGGTGAGCTGCTAATTAGAGGGGGAACTTTGTACCACCGGTACAACAAATGTCAACATTTCCAGTCACAAGTTGCTTACAATAATTGAAAATGGAGATTTAAAGCAAGCCTTGGATGAGAAGTTCTCGAAGACACAAGGCAGAATAACACCATTCTTAGCAAATTAATCTCTTGGTGTGGGAGCTGGCCTGGATTGAGGCAGCTGTTGGAATATTGGAAATTTTTATTCTCACTTTTCAGGTGTTAATATCAAAATATTGGGTTTTTTTCTTGTTTGTTCTTATTTTTGTTGTTTACTTTCTTTTCCTTCCACGCTGGAAATTTAAAGAAATAAAACCAGAAGTAAAACGCATTTGACAAATGAGTAGCTAAATGTACTCAGTCCTGACTCATGGTCATGAAGCAAGGGTTCAAGCTGGGCTGCACGTGAGAGCTCATTGCATGGGCTCAAGGACTACTGGAGCACTGATTTATGGATGCCTTTAGCCATGAAGTGCTCCAATCCCACACTGTGGTTTCCTCCTGCTGCAACATTAACTAATAAAAGAGAAAAAAGCTATCGTATTTTGGCAAGGAGCACCACAGGGTCCTTCCCAGGTGCAGAGGTGTTGCAAAATTCACCAGTGCAGCATTTTCACATGTGTATTCACCTGCTAAGTGGGGCCCAGGGCACCCAGGTGCTGGTCACTGCCCCAAACCAGTTCCACACACTGAGCACTGTGGAGAGCACTGGGGGAGCTGGTGTGAGTGGTTATTGCAAAATGCTATGCCCTGTGGTAAAATGGTCAGTGTGACATCCTCAGGAGAAACAGAAAGGGAAAGAGGAAAGGCAGCCCCTGCTTACAGTAGGTCTTTCTTGAACCCTTGATCACAGGACTCGTCAGACTCATTGACTAGAAATGCTTAATCTTCAGTGGGAATAGTGATGTGAAACGAAATGGCCCTTCACCTCTGGCTCTTCCCCTTGAGCATTGCACAAGACCCTACAGGTGAAAATCAGGTTGTTTGGTCCCAGGCACCTCTGTGGTGAATGCACTGCCAACTTGAGCTGAAAAGTGAAAGGTTGCAAAGCCCAAAGCTCTTTTCTCCTCCGCATTGTCCCCCATCAGTGCTCTGGAGTTGGTCCAGCTCCCCGCACTTTGTGAAATCTCCTGGGACTAAAGTTCAAGATGGCACGCAGAGACAGCTCCTCCCCTGGAGATAACCAACACGTGGAAGGATGATACCTTTACCTGGACCTTGTGCACCTTGTGTCTGCTACAAGAAGTCTTCTGTGAACCCCTGAGAGGTAAAACCCTGCTGTGACTGTACAGCAATAGCAAGATGCTCCTCCCATGGGCCTGCCATTCCCTTGGGCCCAGCATTGCTCAGAAAGGAGGCTTTCCCTTCCCAATAGCTCCCTTCGCCTTGTTGAGAACAGCAACAGGAACAGAGCAGATCCTGCCCTTGTAAAACCATTTGGCCCCCCTCCCCTGAGACCTCCATAGGAGCCCTACCAGGTGGGCACATTGCTGGATGAAGCTCACGTTCCTTCTGAGGAGGAGTAAACCTGCCATCTAGAGYAATTCAGTTCCAGTGGGAGACATCTTCAAGGATCAACCACGCTGGGTCATTAGGAATTCCAGCCCTGCAAAGTAGGGGGAAGACTGGAGAAGGCAAGTGAGACATGCATCCAATGTGGATCCTGCAGCCTGAAGATCTTAAGTTATTTCTACATGGCTGCCTTAGGCTGTCCAAGGGCTATAGGTTATTTTGTGTAAGAAAAGGAGACAACATAAATGAGAATCTGTCCACGAGCCTTCCCTTTTTGGTTAGTGTCATCCAGAGAACAAGGCTGGACTCTTCTTGGCTGACATTTAGGCCATTGTGTGATGTAAATTCTTTTGGGACCATGTTGCCACTAAGCAGCTGACAAGGACAACACAGCGCAAGACAAACGACAAGACTCATTTTCTCATGTTGTGTGCCGTTTCCATCCAAAAGGAGAGGGAGACAATAACATTACCTGCTGCATTTCCAGCCTTAATGAGGCCTGGAAGGAGGAGTTGATAATTAGGCTCATGATTCATGCGTTGGGTGCGTTTCTGTTCGAATGCTCTGCCAATTAGTGCACACTTCCTGATCAATAGCGGGGTAATTATGAGATTAGGGTTAATGGGTCAGATTCATTGAAGGCTTCCTATTCTACGTTAATGTCAGATTAGCTGAGTCCTGCTGTCATTAGTTTTACCTTTCCAGGTTGCTGGCTACGAAGGAACAAGGGACAGAAATGGGTTGTAATTACCTCTGGTTTGCACAAGAAGACTCCTACACCGAGGTTTKTAGATGTGAGATGGATGTCTAAGTTCCCATCAGCCGAGATCTAACCAATGGAGCCAATGGTGTCTACAGAGAGATTCGTCCCGCCCTCAAGGGTACAGCTGGGGTGGGATTCATTTGCCTAAACGCAGCTGCCAAGTGCAAGGGTTGCCCTGGACATCTACGCAGGGTTGGCTGATATACACAGGGAGAGCCATTCCCCCTGGATGGAGGACAGATGAGAGTCCCTGAGACACCTCAACTGTGGACAACAAGGCATGGACAACTTTAAGCACCTGGTATGTCCAACCAAGTGAGCCATGAGGGTTTCAAACCAGCTCAAGGCAGTCAGCTCCAAGGAGAGGGATGGGGGTAAAACTGAAGGTAGACATCCACATGAGGGTTTGCAGCCCTGTCTCCAGGCCACAGAGCCCTCTGAACCTTATCACATGCTGGAGCTCTGCTCCTTCCCAAGACTTCAGGTTTTATTCCCAACTAGGAGAAAGCCCTCTGTGGACATCATCTTCTACTCTGACGACCTTAATCAGGGAACCAAGCAAAGCCAGGTGCTGAAGCTGGAGCTGAGATGCGAATGTTTGCCTTCCTTAGCAGAAATGGGGAAAATAAAAACGTAAGGAGTTTTCATTACAGAGAAAAGGTAGGACTCTTATGACCAGCAAGGTCTCTCTGAGCTGTTGGCTGAGTAAAACCATGGAAGAAGACCCAATATGGGAAAGACAGCACTTGAATGAGTTGAATGGGAACCAAAATCCCTGTGACACTGATGGTGGGTACCAAACAGAAACACCGACTAACTGATGATGCCGATCCCTGATCCCCTGGAGAGAAACACCTCCCAACCCCAGGAATAATAAGATGAGAAGAAGCAGGTTCTTCTTGGTATTTACAGGCTAGTTTTGCTGGCTCCAGAAAGAGGGAAGCACCCACAGGGACACTGATGAGTTTCCAGGGACCAAGTCACTGCCAAGACAGTTTTGCTTCCATGACTATGCCTTGGCCCAAACTTTAGGCCTAGTAAGATCTTCCAAGTAACGCTTTTCTCATGTCCATTGAATCCTTTGCTTCTCTGCTACATGACAGGCAAAAATGGTTCCTCTGCAGGACTCTTCCAGTGAGGTAGCGTGAGGGGACCTATTTTGCTATGGCAGGCTCTGTTCAAGTAGCAGCTTGGCTGAGAATGATATATTCGTCACACAGGTTTGCAGTGTTCATATTTCCCTTGCAACAGGACCTGAACCAAACCTTGACATTGCTGTTCAGACAATGCCCTGACAGTTTCAGTCATTTTAAGTAATTTTTCCTGTAGTTTTTAAGGTTTAAAGAAGAGTGATTTACTCATGTCATATCATGCAGGTTCCTTTTTCACACTTCCTCAAGATTTTTTTCCGCCCTTTAAATTCCAAAATGATTCGGTTGTCTTGAAAGACTCAGACTTTTTTTCAAGAGACACAGTCACGTTGTAGCCTCTCTTCTGGGATATTTGCAGCCAAACACTAAAAGAACCAACACACCTAGCAGCAAAATCTAACATCTGCCTATGAGGACATACAACACAGACGTGACTACTTTTGGGACACAAAGAGTTTCTTATCCAGCACATCAAACAGATGGATTCATCCTACACTGCTCATGCTTTAGTGCAGAAGGACTTGCTTTAACGGAGTTACTCCAGATAGCATGGTTCAGGGAAAATCCTATTTATTTGACAGTAGTGGTCCCATTAGTCACACCCAAATAACCCAAATCTGACCACAGAAAAGGCATAGTTTTAACATCCGAGGCTTTCGTGTGCTGCGTGCTGCTGTCCTGTCTCCCTGGGACCTTCACTGGTCAGAATGCTGCTCTCGGGGCTGCAGTGTCTTTGACTCAGCCTCTTTAAAGCACAGGGGATGAAAAGCRAAGCTGCGTGTATCTGCGGATATTCTCCATTGCCAGGGACATATTTTCCGTCACCAAATATGCCACGGACAGAGTCCTGCTGCTTTGAGGGTTTTGAAAGTTATTTGGACAAATTCACTGGGAGACCATTCAGGAAAAATGTGACTGTATGTTTATCTTGTCATATTTTCCCTTAGGTCACTGCTGTCAACCATAATACTGGGCTAGATGGCCATAGTGTGGTCTTTTTTATGTTGTTTTGTACAAGTAAATACTACACTTGTGTTTACACTCTCTGGTTCCAGCCCATAGTGCACAAGATGGGCACAAGAACAGGATGACAGAGGGTCAGTCCAATGCCATCCCTGAAATTAGGGGAGACAGATGTCTAAGAACACGATGAGCATGAAAACAGATGTACAGGATCAGACTGACAGTCCACCTAGACCATTGCCAGCAGTGACTGTCCAGAATATGGGAGTCTTCTCCCAGGATACCCTTCCAACGATCTGTGGCTCTGAGCTTGGCAGTCATGGACAAACGTTGCCGAAGACATGCACAGCTAGAGCCCATCCTGGGTCCTGGTGTTTGCTAGCTCACGTTGAAGTCTGCTGCAGCATCCTTGTTGCGTTGTCACTCAAACTGATGTATCCAGAGGCTCAGATACATCAGTCCCTGCTGCAGCCTCCTACCCTCTTTGCAATGGAGATAAAGGTGGTGAGACCAAGACACACACAAACACACATGGGAAGGGCTGAAGTTGGTGGGAAAGTGGGTTATTTCTGCCCTGTGTCTTTGGCTTGGTCTAAGCTGCTTGGAAAGTGGGGTTGGACGGCTCTGGACATAGCTGTTGGATGTTTTGAATCCTGTTTCTTCTACACTGGGTTCCAGCTGTTCAGTGTAAAGCACTGTACTTAAATATCAGCAAGGAAACYGTGCAGAAATTCATGGGGACCTGGGATACGATGAGTGTCGAAGYGGTTGTATCCACATTAGGCACTGGAGAGGATAAATCGGGAGAACTGAGAGGGCTCAGGACAGAGGGCAGGTTTACCTTTGCATGCACTGAAGAGGTGCTTTTATCGCCTTCAAGCCCAGGCCCAGAAACGTAGGGAGCATCGGGGAGAGGTGCATCCTTGAGCAGAACAGCATCGCCTTAGCGGGGACGGAGGGGCAGTGGGTGCTGCTGACCCATGGCCAGACCTGGTCAATAAACCCGCCCGGAGCAGCACCAGCCCCTGAGGAAAAGCCAGCAAACTCCCTGCCCTGAAAGTTTGATACCACCCAAAATCTCCCATCCAAACACTAGGCAAAATTTCCCCACCTGGGCCTGCCTGCTTTGATCCCTCAACCCCAAATTCCCCTTTATTAAAAAACGAACAAACAAACAAAAATTTAAAAAGTGTCCCTTTGCGTTTGCATAAGAGCATTATTTCTACCTTTTATAAGCAGGGTGGAAGTTTTCACAGAGAAGTAACTCTGGACAGAGTTATTAAAAGATTAAAAAACACACCCAAAAAAAATGAAATCCAGGCTGAAAAAACAAATATCCTTACCAGAACTCAGGGGCGTTTCTCATAACAACTTGCTTATGTTATGAAGTCTGATTTTTTTAATTTTTTTTTTTTAAAAAAGATGAAGTAGACTTGACTCAATTACTTCGCTGAAATTCATATGACCTGCTGATAAACCAGATTAAAGGTCTCCTGCCGTAGCATTGTATAGTGCTGCAAGAATCTCTCCAGCTCTGTAATCTCATTGCTTCTTGTACCGATGGGAGAGTCATTGCCTTGCTTGCATTTTCGATGGACTCGCGCCTTATTCTCGTGACAGCTCATAATTCACCCTCCGTGAGGGTGTGAGCATGTGTTACCTGCGGCACAGCAGCTCTCCGGGGCTCGTGACTCCCGGCGGTGCTGCGTCACGGCCCCAGGTAGCACTTGCAATGGGCAGGTAATCACCTTGTCCTGGAAAGAAAAGATGATGTGGTTACAAGTGGCTCTATTGAAATCTGGCCAAAGAATTGAGATTTCAGGGCAGTGAACCCGAAAATCATGGGAAGAAAAAATATATCGGAAAAAAAAAAAATCTTAAAAGCTATAGAAAGGCTGTGATTTCAAGTAAATCTCGGTGGAAACTGAGAATCTGTAAAAGGAGGAAGGATTTTAGATGACCTGTGTTTGGGCTGGTGCAAAATTTGCTGTGCTGAGACCYGCTGTAAACAGCATCGATACCAACGCACTGCAATCAGTGCTGGCTTCACCTTGCTTCTGTAGGATGAGATGAATACTTCTTTTTAAAGGAAAAAGTGAATGTACAACATCAGTCAGGGAAAGCAGATGTATTTATACAGTTACTAGTGTTTGCTTGAGCCGGCAGATGCTAGGCATGTCTCAAATACCTTTGCTGTTTCTTTTTTTCTTTTTTTTTTTTTTTTTTTTTTTTTCTGAGTCTCTTTGAGATTAAGTCACTCTCAGAGGTGACTTCAGGACACACAAATCACCTCGAAGCTCTGCTGGACTTTTGCCTTATGTTTATACCAGGTGTTTTGCAGCACAGTTTGCTTTATACATACTTCTTGTCTCTTGAGATACCGGGGACAAAAATAAAGCAGGGTGTTCCACTTTCTCTCTTTTGGTCATTAAAATTGTACCGATTCCTTATAGCAGGCATGCTGCAGCTCAGGTCCAAATATGGATTTAGACGAAACTCAACGTCCTCGCTCTAAAAAAAAGCAAACAACCCTCCCCGCCTCCCCCACAATTACAGTTTGACRTAATGAGTGAGTGGTATTTATTAATTTCAGCTCTCGGAGCGGATGTCACCGCAGAGTCGGGGTCCGGGATATCTCTGAGTCACGTGGAGATGCAGAACCAGGAAATATCAGCAGAAGAAAAAGAAGTAAATATTAAGGCAAAAGACATGGGAAGCTGGTGGCAGCTTCCTGAAAGAAGCCGTGAGAAGCTGGTTGGTGCTAAGAGCAAACTGTGGCCGTGGGTTAAATGCCAATATTCAGCTTGGTTGACAAATTAAGGCAGAACGTCTGCCTGTTGCCATTGCCTAAGGTTGTAAAGGAGGAGGGAAGCGATAGGTTCGACTATGACCCACGGTCCTGGAATGTAAAYTGTCCTCTTTCTTCACAGCTTCAGCTAATTGAAAAAGCAATCAGTGCCTCTGCGGGGGGYGGGGGTAGGATGGGAGGGAATGCGACCCATTTCCATCTCTGTTAATTTTCCTACTGGACCCAATCTTGCAATATATGGATTAGGATTGGATGATGCTGAGGGCTTTGATCTCCCAGTGATTTCAAAGGCTCAGGACTTGGGCTGAGAGGGTGCTCTCGGTATGAAGCACAGCTTTGGATGGGCAGAAGCTCCCTGTAGATCCTGCCTGAATTCAGCAAATAATTGCAGATGAAAAAAAATTTGGAAACATCATTTTTTAAAAAGCTAGGATTCAGGCATCTTTTAGTAGTCACTGCCTGCTAAAATTCATGCAGTTTTTTATTTTTCTTCCTCTTTTTTAACCCACTTTATTGGCGGGAGGTTTTTCGCCACTAGGTAAGTAGAAGAAAGGGGAAAATCTTGGGGGGAGAAGAGAAACCAAGGACCCATGAGGCCCTGCTGCTCTGCTTTGAGTATAAATTCAGGCTGAGCTGCCTGTGTTCCAGGTGGCTTGGTGGGGTGTCTGAAACCACACGGGGCTAAGGCAGACCATGACTTCTGAAAAAGTAGGAAAAAAAAACCCAAACTCAAACCAACAACAAAACCCCAAGGTTGTGGGTTTTTTTAACTTTTCTCCTATTTTAAATTCCAGTTTTTTCTCATGAGATCATCTTAGTTACAGGGATGCAGGGCTTTGTATAGACAAGCAGAGGACTGGGTAAACAGAGAAGAAGATTTCTCCTCTCCTGTGTCAGTGAAGAGAAAACGTCTGTCTGATGACTTCAAGTGAAGCTGTCATGTTTTTGCCCGATCTGCTGAAGACATTCAAGTTTCACTTCACTGTGGGAACTTTTCCTGTGGTCCCAGTTTGCCATCACTTGCAACATCACGTATTTTTGATACAAAGCTTTTGCTTGCCTGTGCTGAAGCATAGCAAAATTTAATATGATTTTTCTTCTGCAATTGCAGCCCTGGCTGGGGAAACGGAGGGTGTGAGCACTGGGGGATTCCAGGACTTTGGTTTTGACACTGGATGTGCCTGGCCGTGGAGCAGAAGGGACACATTCTCACTTTCCTCCCTCAACTCCTTGTATGCGGCAGCACATTGCAGCCTGCAGCAAGGAGGAAGCTGCTGGTTTAGGTTTCCTTTCAGGTATGTCCTTTTGCAGCATGACTCATTTTGTGTTCATCTTTGCCACGTGATTTTTTTTTTTTTTACCTCTCTTTGGTCTGAAATAAAAAAACTCTTTAGCCTTAGAGAACATCTTTTGCTCCTGAGGGATGTGTGTGTGAAACATAAGAGAGTGATGGTGGGGAGGTGTGTGAACAAATTTAAGAGGAATGTCCCAATGAGATGGTCCTGTGCCAGAAATCATGAACCTTTTCTCCAGTTTCCCAAAGTCATTTGAGAGAAGCTTTTCATAATCTTCAGTCTCTCAGAAATCCCAAAGATTTGGTGAAAATCTTGGTTGCATTTCTTCTAAACTGAACTTTCTGGTGGGTAGAGTACAACTTTATCRAGGTGCTCAGTGATGGCATCTTTCCTATTGTAATTATTAGTGTTATTTTACGGAGTCCAAAGGTAAGCAGTTACTTCTGAAGACAGGAATGGCCTTAAGAGAGACGCAGTGCCCATGCCAAAGACCCTGAGACCACATCCACGGGGGCATCTAGGCCCTGGTGATGCTGTGGGCATGTGCTCCTCACTGCAAGGGGAAGAAGGCCAGCAAAGAGGTCATGCCGAGGAGAACAGTTCTCTGTCCTCTCTTGCTCTTGGCTTCAGACCCCACCAACACTTCCTGAAATTAGGTGTTTATGTTGTTCCTTGGGTGAAGTCACCAAACACTCTTTGCCTTCCAGAAACAGAGGTGCCCTGACTGTTGTTTTAGCAGTGCAGGGCTTGGAGAAATGGGAGATCTTCAGCTGGAGGGCTTCAGACTTACCTCTACCCTCTCCTCCCCCTTCTCATTGGAGAAAGCACATCCCAGTGGACTCAGGCTGTGGGACCCTCTCTGACCTTCTTAGTGAAGCTGTGGGACCTCATGTAAACTGCAGAACCCGCCCAAGAAGCTGAGGAAACGCTTGGTTAATGTGCTGTGAGCTCCACAGAGCCACAGCTACCCTGAGCCAGTGGTGCCTAAGCCATGCATTAAATCCTTATTTCCAGTTAGCATGGTTATGCCTAAGCTGCATGTCACCTAGAGTGAAGGCATGATTGATACTGCAAATGCCAGCCAGAGCCACAGAAAGATTTGGCAATGAATTGCAGGATTACAAAGTGCAGATACTGGGATTTTGGTGCATCCATAGCATGGTATCTTCTGCGTCCAGTGGTAGTCACAGGACTGGGGGCCTTGTGGCACAGGGACCACTTCACTGTTTGACATCCCACTGGACAGATTAAGAACAAACCCTCATCCCAGAGCATTCACAGTCCCAAGGACAGGAGGCAAAGATGTGCCCAAAGATGTAAAGGCACCCAGAAGCCTGGATATAAATGGGTTTAGGCAGCCAGGAACTGCAGTCGCTGTTATCAGACCACGCTGTCCCCTCTTCTGCTGCCCTTCCTCCTATCACGTGTGGCTCCTTCTCCCATTGACAGCTGCACGGTCTAGACAACCTATCCTTCCATGAGGTCCAAAGTGAGCGGATACAGCTGCATCTCCATGTGCTGCATCTCACATGCCTTGCTGTTCAGTCTCATGCATTTGCGCTTTTGTCCTCGTTTTGCTCTTTTGAACTTTTTCCGACCTCTTATGAAGCTTATCTCTGCCTCATGCCAACTTCTGATATGCTCTGGGAAGTCTGTTTCTGTAACGGCTGATGCTGGATGCAGTGAAGGTTGGCATAATATCTTGTAAGCACATGTGGAAATAAAACCTTTGAATAAAATAAGGACAATTCACGTGTTTGTAATTTCCTTTTTTGGCTAACTCTAAAGAAATCTTTGGCCTGTTTTGAAGCACTGTGAAAATAAGGGGAAGTGCTAGTTCTCTTCGATTCATCATATCTGATATATTGAAAGTGACTTTAAAATCACTCCCAAAGGGCTTTGTTCCCCAAAAGACTGGTATCAAAGCCTTTTGCAGAGTAATTCCTTTGAGACTCAGATTAATGCTATTTACAAGATGGTTAATGATTAAAGGACAAGTTTAACATTAAGTTCTCCGGTTCATTAATGCCACATGACTTCAGATCGCTCCAATAGCTTGGCCACCCTGCAATCCCAGTCTTAACTTTCATTGCTGTAGCCCAGCTGGAAAAAAAAAAACCATGGGAGATAGTAGCAGCATTTCTGGTTGCTCTCCCTAGGAGAGAGCCAAAACACGTGGCACACCATGTATTGCTACGTGCTGGAAAAGTGAAACCAGGACTTGACTGATCAYAGCTAGTCATCTGCCCTTCTAAAAGGATCAGTCACCCACAAGGGGCTTTGCAGTGTTTTTATTTAGCCCACAGGACATGCATATTTCTCACCATGTGATTTTTAAAGTAAAATCAGCACCCATAAAATAGTCCTCTGTGCCAAAAACGGAGAAAAAAAAGCACTGAAGACTGGACTCTCCTCCAGTCCCACCAGGTCTTCAGGCCTTCAATGGTGGTACATCATGCACTGATCTTCTGCACTGATCCAAATTTAATTTCTGTTGAACTTTTCCCCCTTGTTTGTTTCAATTATGGCATGTGTCAGCTACCCAACTCCAGTGTCTGTTTTAAGGCGGTATTTGAGTGAAGACATGCCAGGCAGGGAACGGGGTGTCCTGAGGGAGGAATTAGGATGAGGATGGAGGTATGCAGTAGCTTTATTCTTGAAGCGAAGGCTGGTGGATAGGAGAAGGTAAGAAATGAAAGCATATGTGTAATCCTGCCATGATTGGAAGAGAAGGATGAGAAATGTGAACTTGATGCAGAAGGTTAAGTGGGAGCCAAAGAGTCAGAAGAAAATGGATACTATCTGCTGTGTTTTGGGTGGAGAAGTATGGGGAAACAGGCAGGAAAAGCGGTGGGGGCTCACATTATTTATGTTCTGATGTCTAGGACTTACGTGTCTGCTAYAGAGCTATTATATATTTTAGGGTATGATTCTGAACTTTTATAGATATTTGCTCCAAAGTGGGATGAACTGTGTCCTGAAAGAGCCTATTTTCTCCACTGGTTTCCAAAGGGGTGTAGACAGCATCTCAGGTATACATATCTGCACTCTATGGTGGGAATCACCTCCAAAGTCAGAGACCTCCCTTTTCATACTTACAGTGTTGGTGTCCTCATGTGAGTCTGATGTCTGAGCTCCTCATATACTCATTGGAGATCTAGGGCAGCTTTCAGCTGCCTAGGTGTAGATGCCTGCTGCCACCTTAGTCACTATGATATATCCTGTCTGGTCTTCAGTAGCAAGGTGGGTGTTGATCTCTTTTCTCAAGTAACAAGCGATAGGATGAGAGGAAACGGCCTCAAGTTGCACCAGGGAGGTTTAGATTGGATATTAGGAAAAATTTCTTCACCAAAAGGGTTGTCAAGCATTGGAACAGGCTGCCCAGGGAAGTGGTTGAGTCACCATCCCTGGAGGTATTTAAAAGATGTGTAGATGTGGCACTTAGGGAGATGGTTTAGTGTTAGACTTGTCAGTGTTAGGTTTATGGTTGGACTCGATGATCTTAAAGGTCTTTTCCAACCTAAATGATTCTATGATTCTATGATTCTATGTCCTCTGTGGTCTTGTGTCATATCTTTCAGTTTTGGGCAAATGTCTTGGATACCCTTGGGCATTGCAATTATTTCTAGACCCAAATGTTTAAGCAATTCTATCCTGCCTTTAGTATATTCAATGGGATCCAGAAAGCTAATTCCACTCATAAATATCTAGGGCCACTTGAGCTGCACCCTGTGTGGCTTCCCCTCTTCTTCAGCTGCTCCTGGCCTCTCACAGATGCCATGTCACATCTGCAAGTCCTTTGCAGATGTTTCAGGCACCCAAGGGTGTCTCAAATGGCACTAGATGCCTCTACGCTATTGAAACAACCAACTGAATTGAGCTCCTGAATTTGGTCCCAGCCAACTCCACAAGGCAGAGGGGACCATAAGCGGGATTTTTGTGTCTGCTTCAAAGAGCTGATTAATGGGATCTGGATGTGTCAAGGCAGGGAGACTCAAGGCAGCAAGGSAATGTAACTATCAGTGACAGCAGAAATGAAGGGCAGGAGGGAAGTTCTTTGGCAGTAAAACAAGGAGGTCTCTACACTTGTCCTGTGGTTCCTTCCTTATTTGACTTGTTTCCTGTTTCAAGCACTGGTGCTGGTAGCACTGTGGACCATGCAGAGAACTGGGCGATTTGGGCATGCATTTTGGGTTGCAATTACAAGCTTCCTTCCTGCTAGTCTAAGAAAAAGTCAGAGGAGGACACAGTGCAGAAAACACCATCAATGCATGGACACCTTCCCCACTTACCAAAGAGTCATCCTCGCTATTTAAGGGTTCTGTAAAGCTCTGGAGGGCTGCACTAAAGTGTAAGTTACAGACGCGATACTTAGAGACAGATATGTTATGCAATGGCTATCGTTTGAAGGCTGTGAAATAGGGCCTGCTGGGCAGAAAAGTTGAAATCTCAGGCTTAGAGGACACAGAAATGTGAAGCAGAGATGAGTCTGGGTGAGTTTATAGCTTGCAACACATCCTGCCCTGGCTGGGAATTGGGCTTTCCCATCACTGAGAGGCATTATGCAGAGTCAAAATTAAATGAATATCACACCTCTTTGAGAACATGCAGGTGAAGATGCCAGCACAGCTTGTAGGACTTGCTGCTGGCAAGACTTTCTGCCTTACTTTTGCACCCACCAATTCCAGGTGAATTGCCCAAAGATGTTTAGGGTTGGAGGTGGCAATCATCTCACCCCACTTCAGGACCTCGATTCATGTGCTCAGACTTGCCCCAGGTACAAGACATCCACGTGGAGCTGGCAGATATGACCCAGGATCACAAGACAACAAAGCTGCCTTTGGGATTGGCAGTTGGAAGCCAGATAGGTCGTGTTAATTGACACTGGGTACCCCCTTCTTCAAGGGACTTCCATACCGTAAGGGTGGTAGAGTGGAAATCTAAGGGCTGGATCCACAGAGATAATGAGGTGTGGGACCTCCATTAGAACTCAGCCACCCACAGGTCTCTATGGAGGCTTTATCTGACTCACCTTCACCCAGGGAGAAGTCACTGCTCCAGCTAAAGCTGAGAGACTCTGTCAGAAAATTATTACAAACCTACCCTGAAAGCCCCAGGGATGGTTAGCAGATTAGAAACGCGGTGTGAAAAGGCAACCTCTGCTCTGAATTGCTGTGCATGGGGCTTGAACATCAGCTTTGAAGAATGAGGATCCTGACCTCTCTCTCAAGCATCCCATGAATTTTAAAAAAAGAAAGAAAGCTACAGCTGTAATTTAATAAAATAAAGCTCCTTTTTTTCCCCTTTTTTTTCCTCCTAGCTAAATTGCTTTCCTTATTCATCTCAGTTTTCCCAGACTTTTCAATGCAGCAGCTGAGAGTCGTTTTTATATTGACCTGTTTCCACCGACAGTACCTTGCTTCCAGTAAAATCACAGCACATTCCCTTTGTTTTCAGACTCATAGACAATCACATTTATCTGTTCACTGCCCTTCAATAGCAGGCAGCTTCTGATGGATTTCTGTATGAGAACTGTACCCCCTACCCACTAATTGAAATTCAGTGCACAGAGTCACATCAGTGCAGTGTGATGGTGGAGAATATCAATGCACAAAGCCAGGAGGGGGAATGGGCAGAGAAAAGTTTCAAATTTTCAGAGCTTTGCAGCAAACGCGACTGGGACTTCCATGTGCATCAAAGCACTGTAATATGGTCACGTGCTCCAAACCTTCCTCTGAGGGTCCCAAAATATTCATGAGGTGGAC
Source organism: Phoebastria nigripes (assembly GCA_035582835.1). Classification (NCBI taxonomy): domain Eukaryota; kingdom Metazoa; phylum Chordata; class Aves; order Procellariiformes; family Diomedeidae; genus Phoebastria; species Phoebastria nigripes. Next base: position 1,651,503 of record JAYKAV010003254.1, read on the forward strand.
ATCTGCCCTCCAGTAGGTTCAAGAGTGAGGCTGGGCTTAGGGGCTTAGATGAATGTTGGAAATGTTGGAAACTTCACTACCTTTCAACCTACGGTTACRGAAAAAAGGGTAGCCTTCAGCCAGCAGCTGGACTCCACTAGCTCTTGTGCTGGATCTGAGGATCAGAGGCTGGGATGCACAGTTTCACCTCGTGGTTAGAGGCCTGGATTGATGGTCAAGAGAACTGGGCTTTGTTCCCAGCTATGCCTTTTGGATGACCACAGGCATCTCAGCTCACCTCTCTGTGCCACGCTTTCCTCATCCGTGAAATAGCTCATTTTCCTTTGAAAAGTCATTTGGGATGCTGCTGAAAAACAGTCACAAGAACAGATGAGCTCATTTTTTTTTTTTTTTTAATAACAAGACTCAATATAAGGAAGAACGTGAAAAATTTTTAAGACCCAACAGGGAAGGGTACACTGGATGGCTGGGGTTTAGCTCAGAGGTTAGAGACATGATTCAGTTTCCCAACAGAGGTGCCTGGTGCCATATGTGAGGCCCTACAGTACCTCCCAGCCTCCAGCTGCCACTCCAGAAGAGAGTAGGTTTCCTGAAGGTCTTATGTCTTACCTATTTATGGTGTTTAGATGTTTTGGGTAAGCCAGAGCGTCTCAACTGGCTCTAGGCACCTCCGAGTGGGCACTTTGGTAGAGCCCTAGGTCTCCATTGACTGTAACAGGAGGTCGGATGTCCACCTCACAGGGAGACACCTGCACATAGAGAAGGATCTGTTGCTTAAACAGAGGTGTCTGTTGTCCCTTGAGATGTTCCCACATGGGGCGGGCAGATATGACAGAGGTCTATGAGAGATCCACGCCCCTGGGGAGCAGCAGCTGGAGACTTGCTGGGAAACTGTGGGGTGAAAAAAATGGCACACGATGCCTATGTTTAGTCAATTGAGTCCTGTCCCTGTGTCATTTTAGGCAGTCAGGGTCTCCCATACACCCTACTACTCTGGTGCCCTAGAAAACAGATACCTCTTTTAAAATCATCTCTAAAAGCACAAACTGGTCTGTGGTTTAGGGGCTGTGATCGGCATGGAGTCAAGCCCCTACTCTGCTATGGGCATCCCTTAGGAAACTGGGCCAATCAGATGACCTTAGTGGGTCTTGCCTTGAAAGCTTGATTTTAAGAGATGGGTTCTCCTGGGTCAGGTAGCCCAGGCACCGGCTGCTGTAATCAAACCCTCCTGCCACCAAGCTCCAGTTTAGAAGAAACTAGGTTTCCGCTCTTCTGAACTAGGAAGGCTGAGCTTAGGGAGATCTTCTTGTAGGTTTTGGGGCAAGTTGCTTCATCTCACTGTGCCTCAGAAGGGGATGGCAATACTTCACTCTTTCCACCTCTTGTCTACTGGGAGATAAAACTCCTTGATAAGAGGAGCTATCTCTCAGATGATTTGGGCTGCGCTTAGCATAGCTTTCTTGCATACCCTGAAGTCAACTCTGCTTGTACACACAGGGCAACCTTGCTGTTACTAAAAAGGAATATTTTTTAGCAGCTTTGTTTATTTTTGTCCTGGGGAAAGGGACTGTCTCTTGCAATATTTGCAAACAGCCTTTGCTAAAAGGAGATCTGATCTCAGGCACGGTCTCCAACCAGAACTATAATTCCAGTGGTGATAACAATAATAAACATGGCAATAACCATGCCCAAATATAGCACTTGGCACTGTTTTTCCTGTTCAAATATCAGTTCCTGTGACTGTCATTCTTTGCACGCTTCCAAATGCTGGCATTTGGAAATGGCAGTCGCTTCCAACAACGCCTTTTGTCCAGAAGAGATTATTTCCAGTAGACTGCACTGCAAACTGCGATGCTGCACTTCGGCCCTCCAAGGTAGAGATGGGGAGAGCGTGTGACTCATGCCTCTCATATGATCCTGAAAAGAGAATGCATCGTTGGTGCAGGTTTCAGTTTCAGCACACTAATTTCACCTTATACTTTCCCCTTTTGTACAAAAAGAAATCCACAGTTTCCTCTTTTGGCTTTAGAAGCTCTCCAAAGATCTTCTTTCCCCATTTTTCTTGCAGTCCTTTCCTCAAACTGCTTCCTTGCTCCATCTCTTGCACCCACCAGGACAGGAGCCAGCCTCTGAAAAGCCTGGGCATGGGGGAAATGCATTTCTCATGAAAGATGTGGCTTGCTCAGTTCCCAGAAGGTGTGGAGACTGCTGGATGTGGGGGTGCGTTACAGCTAGTCGAAGCAAGAATGGTGGGCCCAGAGGAATGCCATTGTTTTCTTCCCAAGTAAGTCAAAACCAGACTGAAATATTAGCATTTTCCAGAATAGTTATCTCTCCCCTAGAACATGCCTCTGTAAAGACCTCATTTTGGTTTTTCTAGTCCAAAGGAAATATTTTCAAATTCCTGAATTTAATAAATTTTCTGGGTTTTGTTTTTGGTGGGTTTTTTTTTTGAGGGGGTGGTGGTATTTTTCCATAAGAATTAACCCGAATCTTTCTAGGCTGTCACCACCTGTGTTCTGGTTTAATTGTATCAGGCTCCTGTCTCCCCCTGACCAGGCACTGCACTCACTTCTCTCACTGGATGAACATGGGCATGATGGGAATCAAGGTCCAGGGCGTACCACGGAAAATGTTGTCCGTACTGGGAGGTTGCCTCACAGCTGAAGAAAAAGGTCCAAGACGCTGGAAAGCACTTTTATGAAGTCCCTGTGTAATGAAAATAGGCAGAGCATGAGGTCAGCATGACCCAAGCAAAATGCTTCCTTTCTGCTTAACAAAACAAAACAAACAGATTTAAGCAAATTTAAGCAGAAATGAAGTTGTTTGTTTTCATTTTCCCCAAGGGAAAAAAGTAAAACTGTGTGTATGTGTGGGCATGCAAATTCATAGGCAAATTATAGAAACCTTCAGTTATACAGAAACTGCATTTTCCATGAACCTAGTGCACAGGAATGGGGAGACAATCCTCAAGCCGATGGAGTGATGGCATTGCTCAGACACGCTTGATTTCATAAGCATTTAAGAGAAATTAATGAAAATTACAGAGAAATTTCAGGAAAGCCTCTTTATCCAGCAAGAAGAGCAGATTCTCAGCTTCACTTGCAACCTGGAAGGAAATAAGAAGAAATAAAACAATAACATCAACAACCTCCTAGATGGACAGGAATGTGGGGGGCTGAGAACAACAGTGAAGAGGGAGAGGAGAGTCTAAGAGAAGAGGTTGAAGGAATGGGAGGGGATGAACCCAAAGGCAACACTTCTCTCCCTGAATTGGTTCAGATAGAATTTACTGGAGGGATAAGGAAGGGTAGACAATGCTAAGGATGCTTTCACCKCTTCTTCCCCTCCGTACTATGACTGTCTCATGCTGACAGCATGGTGTGATCACACAAACCCTGGAGATACACTTGCACAGCCCTCTGACAAATCTGGAACGCCTTCCTAAAAAGTGCAGCAACAACCCTCTTCAGCCTTGTGGTAATCATTCACCAGCACCATCCAATCCTGGTGCCTGAAGTTTCTCACCTGCCCAGATGTGCTCAGCAGCTGTTTGCTGGGAAGCATCCTGGGCACGCTGCTGTCGTGGGAAGCCCACATCTCAGGCTAGACCCATAGACCCCATATCCAAGACAGACCCAAGACAGGAGCTGCCTTGGCCAGACTCAGAGAAGTACCCAGAAGAAGTTGTGCCTGGAAAAGCCCTCCCGCAGCCTGGAGTCACCTGGTCTGGGCTGGATGGAGGCGACTCATGTCCTCCCAGGAGTCACAGCCATGAATTCCCCTTGGTGTTATGACACTGGACCTTGACCTTGCTGAGGCGAAAGGAAAGATCAATACTTTTTCAGCCACGTCCAATACACTTGTGACTGCCAGGATTTATAGCTTTCCTTATCAATCTGAGCATTTCCCAGTACCTAAAACCAATGGGCAGGTTCTGGGCACAATGCTGTGATAACAATCACCCTGTCTCTCACTTAGTTCAAGGAAAGGCAATGGTTTCTTTTTTATTATTTTAACTGATATCCTGGATGACGGGTGGAATGGATCAGGCTCGAACATGTCTTTGCACATCAGCACTGAGAGACAGACCAGTCAATTAACAGATAACAATGGAAGGCGTGGGCTCGCTGACCCCCTTTGGAGTGCTGTTTTTTAAATAATCACAAACAGCTTTGCAGGCCAGAGAGGAGCATCGTGATAATCTAATCTGGCCTTCACGCCTATCAGAAGCCAAGTGATTTCACCCTGTATTTTCAGCACCGCAGCAAGGTCTTTGGGTCAGCTCTCCCTGGGGTTGCAGCTGAACCTATGCCCTAGAAGAGGAAGGCTCCTCTTCTTTTTTTCCCAGGCACGGAAAGATCAGGGAAGAGATTTGAAGGTATTCCCTGGCCCCTAACCTGGTATGTTCCCCTTCCCAGGAGGTGAGAAGGCATGCTGGACTATAAAAACTGCTTTGAAAAAGGAAGTAAAGGGACAGAGCTTTGCTTTTCCTTCTCTAGTAATCCCACTGCATCCAAGCAGTTCATGTCCTTACCCAGGACAAGGGATCTCCACTGAAAAGCCAATGCTGACCACACCTGACCTGTTGGTTGCACTCACATGGGAAGGCTGTTTCCCTACACGCTGTCCTTGGCGAGAGAGGCCGAGGGATGGTGGGGAGCTGGCTGGAGGCAAGGGCAGAATGGACCTGCCTTCCGAAATCCATGGAGCTGTGGGAATCCAACAGGGCAGTGCTTGAAACCCAGCTGTCCAGCTCCCAGCCTGTGTTTCCTTCCAGCCGTCCAGTGCTCCAAGYGAACACTTGAACCTCCTGCAATCCCCAGGAAACCCCATGACTTTGGGGAATGACGTGTGAAACTGGAGGGACAACATTTAGGTGACTTCTCTTCCGTAGATGAGTGTTTAGGCAGCTAAATTGCGCTCTTGATGTTTACTGTTCAGACGTCACCTCCGAGCTGACCACCAACAGTTCCCCTTTTAATCCCTGGAAAATATCGGGCACTTGAAAGTGTGATTCATTTGCCCTATTTAGGTTAAATAACCCACAATCTGGACGTGGCTGTTTCTCTGCATTGACAATGGAAACAACTAGCTCAGATGCTGATAGAGCCGTCTGTGTTTGATCTGCTGAGTCCCATCCCTACACCTTAAATCAAGCCGGATATTTTCCTGCAAAGTGATCCAGCTCAATCAGGAAAGCAGGGCTGAGTCACTAGCAGGCTGATGAGATGGTCGCGATGACCCCCCTCGGGCTCCAACCTTTGCATCTGCAAATAATCACTGCTGAGTGGCAAAACCATGGTCTTAATGAGATTCAGAGTGGTTTGCTTGTCTCAGATCTCAAAGGCCAGCTGTCGTCGTGCATTACGTCCATCCTGATTTGAAGTTAGACTCGGTAGTTGCCAAGCTGAGCGATACACACCGACGGTGGCAAGATCTCCTCCTCATTTGTACCTGCCATGTCAGAGAGTAACTGTACGTAATTATACAGGGAGGGGAGGAACCTCAAATTCTAAGATTTTTACTTTTTTTTGCATGTGTGTATATGACTATTTTACTTCTGCTGTCAGCTTTTCTACATTGGGAAATTCCTTCAAAAAGCCTCTTCTTGTCTTATGTGTGCTGTGGGGCGTTTGATGATGCTGACTGTGTCCAGAATCATGATCAGCACAGGCTCCAGCAAAGGCTGCTGGATTTATCTGCCCCTTGCATGATATCCTGGATCTGACAGTACCTGATGTTATATATACCTTATACTTCAGCATAAGATCAAACAAAAACCTGTCATCTCCTTTTCCCACTTATCCCCTTCTACCCCCTTTCCCTGGCCACTCCAGGTGGGTTCAGGTCCCACGCTCTGCCACAGGTGTGACTCTGCGTTGCCTTTCATTCCCCCAGTGAAATACAACAATTTAAACCATCCCAGCTCAAAACTTGTTTATCACCACTGCAGGCATGTTTCTGGTTACCACAGGCTATGATTCCCACACGTTTTGTTGTATTTTGGTTTTGGTTTTTTTTTTTTTCCACAACAACCTTATGAGGTGGGAATGGTTATTCCTCTGCCTAAGAAGCCAGTGTCAGGAGGAACAAAATCTGAAAGCTCAGGAGGTATTCAGGTGAATTTCTTCCCTGGATTTTAGCGAGGAAACCTGGAAGCTCTTCCTGGTATCTGGAAGTGCTGGATGACTGGTTTGCCGAGACTCAAAAAAAATCTCTGTTAGAGTAAGATAGGGAGCTGTTACAATGACAGGAGAGAAGACAATGATAGAAAAAATGATATTTGCAGAGGCAGAAAAGAGAAACAAGTTTTTTTCCTGCTAATTTTATTTTCCAGGCTGCTAAAGCTCCGCTTTAAATTAAGTTTAACCTTTATTTTCAGAGGCAGCTGAGGAAATACATTTTCTGTTGAAAAACAGGCGGTTGCTCTCTGAGACAGACTTCCCCTTTGGGGCTGCCAAATCTCAATGCAGCTCTCAGGACTGTCCTCACTTAACCTCTCCCAGAGCCAAAAAATATCCAAATAACTGGCTGCTTCATGCACTGGCCATTAACTTGGCTAACACCAATCAGGCAAATTAATTCCAGTGAATTTAAACGAAACCCTCCTGCGGCTATCAGACAGCTAGTTAAGTCTTCCAGTTTACTGGAAAGAAAGTGGGAAAGGTAAATAAGTCAAACCAAAAGCCCTCTCCAAGCGTGTGAGTGCAGCTGTCCTGGTAGTCCTCTGCAGTGTGGAGATGGAGGTTCCACAAGCAGAGGGGACCTTGTTGTCCTTGAGGAACACACCCCAGCAGTATGTTCCCACCATGCTGACCTTGCCAGTGCCAAAATGTCCCAGGACACGCTTGGATTTCTGTGCTATGCTATGTGCAATCTCCTGAGTGCCTTAGCCAAGCACCAGTGAATTAGCACAGCAAGGAAGGCCTTTTCTCCTCATCATATCAAGGATGATGAGGGAAGGAGCTATAGATTTACACCTGATGTAARGTGGCTCCTTCTGGAGAAGAGCAGGCCAGGCTCTTCCATGGCATTTTAATAGAAATCCTAAATACCTCTTGGGGCACAGGACCTTATGGAAGCAAATATACCAGCTGCTTCATGCCAGTTGATGGGGCAAGGGTCTGTCTTACAGCAGGAGACTCAGTGTCTGGTGGTTCATTGCCTTTGAAGGTACAGTATGAAAAGCAGGCAGCTTGGCAGCTTGTCCCCACACTATGACCCCAGTATCAGGCAGAAACAGGTTGGCTCCCTGATTTCAGGTACACTGATTGCAGATGTGCTTCTTCACATCCCTTCATCCTAAAAAGGGGATAAGAGGATGACCTTCCCTGGAAGCGCTTTGCAACCTGCTGATGAATAGGGCTGTGCATAAGCTAGGCTAAGTCTTCTTGTCATTGCAATTATCAATGTTAATACATGTGCGATCATGACGTGAGGTTTTTGGAAAATTGATTATCAGCACGTGGCATCTCTTTGGTAGATACAAGTGCTAAAAAACATTTTTGTGGTATCTACATGTTGCGCAGGGAGTGGGAAGATGAATGCAGGAATCCCCCAAAGGCTTATAGGCAAGTGCTAGGGCAAATTCCAGTTAGCCCTCAGCTGCTTGATGTAAATAAATAAAACCTCCTGAAAAACACATAGAGGTACATGGACACATCCATATATATATATATGTATATATATACACCCCCACCCCCACATATATATGTGTGTGTGTATATATATGATAGTGTATGGGTAAATATGGTAATATATTTAACTTTTAATCTATCTATAAGGTCAGATTCATCTTTTAAGCCCTGGTGCAGTAGATTTCGCTTCAGTGCACTGGATTCCTAATGGAACTCWCATTTGGTGTAAGTGCCTCCTGCAGACTGATGTCTGGTGTGACTCCAGGCAGCATCCAGCACACACATCTCATCGAGTGCCTTTTTAAGGAAGAGGAGGCACTGCACTGGGACTTAAAATGAGGACCTGCTGCAGAGAAACATTGGTTCTACATTTTTCAGCAGATGCTGCAACATTGACAACTTCCTCAGTAGAGGGTGGACAACAAGTACAGGATGGCATGTGTGTGCTCTTAGTGGTCCCAGGGCAGAAAGAGCTATTTTAGACATAATAAAATAGGAGAGAKAAGCTATAACCGACACAGATACGGTGGGAGAACATTCCCAGGTCCTTGGCACTGCTCCAGTGAAAACCCACATGCAATTTGGGTTTGGGATCCTTCACAAGGACTGCGATTATCACCATGGCAGAGGAAAACAGGCACTGTTGTCACCAAGGCACATGGATATGTTGTCATTGGTGGACCAGCTCCTCCAAAACCTCACATCGAGGAGTGATTGTAGTGGCCAACTCCACTACTCTTTGCCCTTGGTTTTGCTTGGTTTGCTGTCTGCTCGGAGGTCCCCACCTGCCCCTAGGACAGAAGCCCTGGCAGGGTTGGGCAAGTTGCTGCACCAATCCAACATCCTTTAGTGAAATGAAGCTGTGAAATGGCACAGTGCCATCTGCAACAGATGGGCACAAACATGTTACCAGTCCTAATGCAGGCCCAGGAATGCTCTATGGGAGTGTCAGGCTTTGTTTGGGATGTCACCTTCTGTCCATCCATCTGCTGGTCTAGCATTGACTGAGTTACCCCGGTTCAGAATAAACTGTGTCGTGCTTTGTCCTCTTGAGAGCCAACATTTGCACCCATAGCACTGTGKTAGAAGTTAAAGCTTCGAGCAGATGGTCTTCAAGGCTAAAGGTAGCTCTGCTTCTTCCTTCAGTTCTGCTCTGATTTAATTTCCTACTGTCTTCTCCAATCCTTCAGACTCATTGATGCCATCACCTACAGCTGGAGCCACCCTGGCTTACAGTTTCTGGAGCTACCATGGCTTGGAGAAAAGAAACAACACTGGATCTTATTCCCCATGTTCTCCAAGTTGCTGTGTGCCCTGGGTAAGCCATAAGACCTTAGGGCCCAGGACATGTCCTAATTACCAGGGCAGGGAGTTCTGGGACAGCTTCTCGGCAAGCTCGGGGAGTGGGGAAATTGTCCCCTGCACACACCAGCTTTTAAAGGGATGCTGTATAAACTCAAGGTGGGGATTGGATTATGGGGTGACTGTGGAATGGACCCTGGAAGTCCTTTCTAGTCCCACGAGGAGACATTGAATTTAGGGGTTTAATTGAGTGAAGGCAAGAGCTGAGTGGGTGTAAATCAGGAAAACTGGTTGTTTGGGAATGCTGGGGCCAGACTGCAGCCTGAACGGGTTAAATTTGTCCAGCAGTAACTGGCGGTTACTGGATGTCTTTGCTTCTGTTTCCCAGCTGCTTTCATAAAGGGTTTGTTGCTGTCTGAGTCTGCCCCAGCCCGACTGTCTGCAGCAAAGTCAACAATCCCTAGCGGGCTCCGGCCGGAGCGTCTCCTCTGCAATACCTGCCCTGGGCAACGCGGGATGAAATCCTCTCCAGCCTTTGCACTCCAGCTCTGGACTCTGACAAGTAACCTGGAGTGGCTGTCACATAGCTGTGCTAAAGTCCCCTGACAGGGTCAGGCTGCAATGATAAATTTTTTTTTAATAAATGAGGGTGCTTTGAATGATCTCACAGTGTTTTGTTAATTTTATTCCCCTTCTTGCAGGCTGATAACACAAAAAAAGGGGATGAATTGTGTATTGTTGCCTAATTCTGAATAAAACCACTGCGAATTTCACAAGATGGACATAACATAATCAGACTCAAGGGGTCTGTTCTAGCAGATGCCTGAAGCCAAAAGCAGATAAAAATTTTTAGCAGGGTCTGATTTATGGTCTGGCTTTACAAATATTCATATGGGTGTGAAAAAGCTTCTGAAGATGCGCCTCGGAGCATTGCAGCCTCTGTCATCTTCTTCACTGCTTGCTCCGTCTCAAATTAGATTTGGTATTTCAAGTGGTTTCAGCTTCAGACTGATTTTTCTTGCTTCAGTTAAATCTCAGGTTTCAAGCTGAAGATGTTTTACACATGGCAGATTGGCACCTGTTATCTAAGGGTCCAGCAACACTGACCATGACTAAGTTTGGACCAAACTATACACTGGAATAAATCAGCATGATCGATTGAAAGGATTGTTGCTGGGCTGTTTTACACCAGACCAGTTTTACTCTCAGCAGGGTTAATAACGGGTGATTTTCTAATGAGCCCATAAAGTTCTGCCTTGGCGTAATATGAGATCTTTGCCCTTTGCTTCCTTTAAAACCTGCAGTATGTTTCTGTGGCTCCAAATGCCAGGGGTGACAGAAGACAATCTCACTTAGTTTTAATTGCCTAATGTGCATGCAGAAGCCATGCAGAAGGCTGGATGCAGAGCACGGGCATCTGAGGATAGGGGACGAGGACAAGGCAAAGGAAATGTATGGTTATGTAGCAATATGGAAGACAGTAATGCAAAGACAAACATTTCATGCACACAGAAGGCATCTTTGCTGCTGCAAGTAATATCCAAAAGGATGTCAATAATTTCCAAGTATTTTCTGGAGTGTTTTTGTTTTGCCTGAAACAATGAGCATTGCACTATTTCATTATGTTTTGAAACAAATATGGAACAAGGCAGCACTCACAGCCTCTCACACACTCATATACTCCTATGTTTCTCTAACAGTAGCAATAGTGGCTGAAAATGTTTGCCTGAGAGAAACACATGAAACTTGGGTAGCAGGTGGAGAGAAAAGAAAAAGCAAAACTCTTGTCTGACAGCTTGTTTTCCTCGTGTGACTAACACTGTGTCTGTGCATAGACTGTTTTCCCATAGAGCTGCGGGAGTGACTTAAAGCCAAATGTTGTCTTTGCAAGATCCAGTTCCCTTGTTTGTGTAGGTAAATAATAATGTTGCCAAGGTTTTATCTAGCGTTTTCAGCCCTTGATCTCAAAGATCTTTACCAAGCAAGGAGAGGCCAGGGTGAGGAACCAGATCCTCATTTTGCAGATGGGAAATGGAGGCATATAGAAGTAAAATGTCTTCTCAAGTTCACCCTGAAGGTCCCCGGCAGCTGATGAAACCTCAGCCTTGCTGCCGTGCTACCTGCTCTGGCTGTGCTGCTCCTAGCAAAGATGTTATTTTTTCAAAGCACCTAAAGAAAGTGAGTTACCCAAATCCATCCGACCTGACTGAACTCCTGATGTTTTGAATCTCACTTCCAACCTAAATATCTGAGTTTGTTTCGGGGAGAAGAAATATTATGCCTACTCTAGGGAGGTGTGCCTGAAGGAGCGCTGACCCAATGAAAGGCATAGACTCATTTGAAAGTTTCTTCTTGAAGCCAGTTAGTGGCACACACATTTTACCAGAAATGTCTAATGAAGATTTTCAGATGGACAATTGCCATGAGCTTGTGACTGCTCACAGTGTTGTTTTTGGAAACTAATACAAGCAACAAGCCAAGACGGACTGTCTGCAAGAGGGAGGGCCAAGAGTGGGTCACTGGGACACCGGGTGCTGAAGCTGGCGCACAAAATGGATCGATGAATGACATCTCAAGACTTGCAGGAGGACCATGTGGATACAGCCTCTCTTCTCAGCCACTGCTTTCCATGTCCTACCAGGGAAGACCAAGAGAAACGGAAAAAAAAGCCTCTGAGCACACAAACCTTCACAGAAGCCATTGCCACCTATTTTTGTCTCTGTTTAGTTGTATTACGACATGGCCAGAATTTCCTGAGAAATACTAGCTTTGTTTGAGTTTGTTTCCAGGCAGAGTTACGAATCTTCTTTGTGGTTTGGAATAGGAAGTGTTTCAAATGGACAAGGTAAAATCTCTGTGGAGCATCCACTGGCTTTGGAAATCTGACTTTCTCAAATGCACCTGTTGGGTGCAGGAAACAAGGAAATCAGAAAGAAAGAGAGAAATAAAGGGCAGAAGTGCAGCCAGCACACGCATTGTGCATTTTCCCCATTGATATTTGCTCCTGTGCCTGCTGAATCAGCATTTTTTTTTCTGCCAGTGTATAAAGATGAGACTAAAGAGGCTGGTGACATTGGTCAAATAAGCCCATTCCACTCTTTTCTGTTGCTGCTGACCTGGAACTCTTTGGATCAAGTACAAAGTCTTTGTCGATCTTACAGCACAAAGCCCAGACAGTCCTCCTGGAGAGCCTAGCTATTGGTAAAATGCTTTCCAAGCACGCAGAGCTAAGCCCTCTGAGTCCCTCAAGAAGGGGAGTTGAGCCAGAATTACAACAGAAGCCACCATCCTCAGCTGTCCTAACCATCACAGCAGTAAAGATTGTATCTCAAGACAAAAGAGAAAAGAAGAGGTGAAAGAGAAAGGGTGTTTCTAGGCAAAAGAAGRTCTTGGAGGAAAAGTTGCTTCTAACTTCACCCTGAAGTAAAATGTACCAGCTTGCAGAACTGAGACTTCTTGGTCCTCTGCCACCAAGGGCTGAAAACAGCTCTTTTTCTCTGAATTCAGATGCTAAGTAGACCTGGACCTGCTCAATGCTTGCACACGAAGACACCACAAGCATAACTGAACAAGTCAGGGGCAGGCACTAGACTCCAGAAAATGCTGAGCTGAAAAACCAAAACCCACCCAAAACCAACAACAACAACAACATCTTTTCAGCAGCTTTGGGCTGGCAGAGAGGAAATGAGAAGAACTTTGCCATGCTGACTCACGGGTACTGTGTGTCGTTGACTTTGCTCTCTGTTTGCAGGGATTTCCCTTCTATCAGCGAAGGAGCAGCTGGGCCTTAGCAAAAAGGAGAAACACATATTTTGTCACATGCTGGTGGTAAAGACAGGCTTCACAATGAGCTACTTTCTTCTTGCACTGAACAAGGAGCTTCAGTCACAGAGAGATAACAATATAATCTGAAAAACTCTCTGTTTCATCGGCCGGCAGAGGTTATCAAGGGTCAGGCAGGCTGGGAAATGCTTGGACAGAATTACTTGCAACTCCAAAGTCCCAGATCAAATGTTTCTAGACCGTGGTGACCGCAAAATACCAGAGGATGAAAAGGGATGTGGATTTATTATAATCTCTGTGTGACATAAGGTGTTGCCGTATAACACTGAATTCCCAGAGKTTTTCAAAGTGCACAGCACGGATTCACATGCCTCAGAGCAGAGGGAAAACTTGCCGGACTGATGTCGCTCATCAGGGACACAAGAAATGATGGGGATCTTTCTATTTCGGGGGTGAGAAAAGTCATTTCAGGAGACAGGCTGGCTGTGTGAGCTCCCCTCCGAGGGCTTCTGGAAAAGCTGACTTTCTGCAAAAAATATGAGCAGCCTCGGGCACACAAGGAGGGAAGCTGCTCTCCGCTCTGCAGGGTCTCTTGCCGCTCCATGGGGTCAGGGAGCCAAGTGGCCCCCAACGTAGTTTCACTGGCTCCTTTATAACCCGCAGGATGGGTATGAAGTGGTGCCTGTTCAAGGAGCCTTTCCATGGCTATGTCATCAGGAATGTACATTAGCCAAAGCTTGTTCCCTTGTAAAACTTTTGCCTCTGTTTAACTGATGACATATCGTTAGCTGAATCTGTTTAGGCCTTTTTATGTTTCTGCAAAACCAGTAACACTAAACAGGGCTTAGCATTCCCAGTGAGAGGCCAGTTCCCCCTCCCTCCCTGGCTCCTTTTGGAGCAGGGAATATATCTGTGCATGTATAAAATGCAGCTCATGACAGATTTGCAGAGCTGATTCAGCCCATTGCTCAGGCTCCAGGGCTGATGTGTTTGGCAGCCTCTTGAACTTGCTCCTTCCCCAAGAGGGCACGTAGGATATGTCGAGGTGGGGGGGAGATTTCACATGCTCCGGTCCCTCCGGGCTCCACGGAAGCAGAGCTGCGTTCAGTCAGAGCCAATTTGTGGGACACCTCGTCAAGAGGCAGACAGCAGAGAGCACCCCACAGGCTGTTTCCAGTGATGGTTTTGAAGAGCTGAGGTCTCAAGAGAAGTGGGCAGACACCTTTTTATAGTCTGAGATATAATTGCCTGGCTGGAAGTATTGAGCAAAGCAGTCTTTTGGAGCAGATCTCAAGAGTGAAGCTCTACGGCTCAGTGATGATCTCGAGGAGTAGCCACATGAGGTCTCCTACTGATGTTCATGGACCAGCCTAAGCCCCCAAAAGCCATAACGCAGTCAAGCCTTATCCCAGTGGAGATATTTTGAGTGCCCTGATATCTCGGTCATGGATGCATGCATGGCTGAGCTCTGATGAACTTGGTGGATGGTTGGCAGATCCATTTCCCTGGAGAGGCCTGGGCGGTGCCAAGGGGCAGAGAAGGCTGGTGATGTGTCACCTCCTGGTGTTCATGCTCCTGGGGTCAGTCCACCTGGGGCCCTATGGACGTGTGTGCTCATGACCCCATCTAGTGGCTGTCCCCAAGCCTGCAACATGTCCCCTCCTCTTCCTCAGGTGCCATTCAGCTCAGTGGGGAGAACTTTGACTCTGCTGTTGATGGTCTTGGGGTGCTATCTGACTTGGGACTGTGCCTTTTTGCAGCTGGGCTTTGTGGCACATTCCCCTGTGGTAAATTTGTCATACACAAAATTCCTGGGGGGCAGAGAATCAAAATCTGATAGCAATCATACAACTGTGACAGGACTGTGTCTCTTACTCCTGTCCAGGTTCACAACACATGATCTGACACTAAGGAATGTGTCCTTGCACGGAGCCCATCACCGCGGCTAAAGCTGCAAAGAGGAAGAACATTTTGGTGATGATAAATCAGGTTTTCCCTCACCCTGATGCTTATGGCTTGCTTTTTTGCAAGCAAAATATGTTTTGCAATGTGATTACAAAAAAAAAAAGTCCCCCAAAACCACCAACAGTAACAAAAAAAGGATGATGAGTTCAGATCTGAGCTGCTTCCCCAGGCACAAGATGAGCTTTCAGGCAGAGAGGAGGATGTCTGAAGTGAAAGTGGAAGCTGTGTGTAAACATTTGGCCACTGTCAAAGGCTGGGAAACAAGATGATGTGATTTTGGTGCTGCATGTGACTGGAATATCCCAGTGAACCTGAGACAGTCATCTCAGGTCACTGAGATGTCACCTCCTCCAAGCTCAGGAGCGATGCATCCCAACAAAGAGGAAATCAGGCAAAAATGCCAGGAGGCCTGCATGGACAAACAAGGAGCTCCTGGACAAACTCAAACACAAAAAGGAAGCCTACAGAGGGTGGAAGCAAGGACAGGTAGCTTGGGAGGAATACAGAGAAATTGTCTGAGCAGCCAGGGATCAGGTTAGGAAAGCTAAAGCCCTGATAGAATTAAATCTGGCCAGGGACGTCAAGGGCAACAAGAAAAGCTTCTATAGGTATGTTGGGGATAAAAGGAAGACTAGGGAAAATGTGGGCCCTCTCCAGAACAAAACAGGAGACCTGGTTATCAGGGATGTGGAGAAGGCAGAGGTACTCAATGACTTTTTTGCCTCGGTCTTCACCAGCAAGTGCTCAAGCCTCACCTCCCAAGCTGCAGAAGGCAAAGGTGGGGAATGGGAGAATGAAGAGACGCCCGCTGTGGGAGAAGATCCATGGTTCGAGACCATCTAAGGAACCTGAAGGTGCACAAGCCCATGGGACCTGATGAGATCCATCCGCAGGTCCTGAGAGAACTGGCGGATGAAGTTGCTAAGCCACTATCCATCGTATTTGAGAAGTCGTGGCAGTCCGGTGAAGTTCCCACTGACTGGAAAAGGGGAAACATAACCCCCATTTTTAAAAAGGGGAAAAAGGAAGACCCGGGGAACTACAGGCCAGTCAGCCTCACCTCTGTGCCTGGGAAGATCATGGAACAGATCCTCCTGGAAGCTATGCTAAGGCACATGGAGGACAGGGAGGTGATTCGAGACAGCCAGCATGGCTTCACCAAGGGCAAGTCCTGCCTGACCAACCTAGTGGCCTTCTACAATGGAGTGACTACATCAGTGGACATAGGAAAAGCTACAGATGTCGTCTATCTGAACTTCTGTAAGGCCTTTGACACGGTCCCCCACAACATCCTTCTCTCTAAACTGGAGAGATATGAATTTGATGGGTGGACTGTCTGGTGGATGAGGAATTGGTTAGATGGTCGCATCCAGAGGGTAGTGGTCAATGGCTCAATGTCCAGATGGAGATCAATGATGAGTGGTGCCCCGCAGGGGTCTGTATTGGGACCAGTACTGTTTAATATCTTCATCAATGACATAGACAGTGGGATTGAGTGCACCCTCAGCAAGTTTGCAGATGACACCAAGCTGAGTGGTGCGGTCGACATGCCTGAGGGATGGGATGCCATCCAGAGGGACCTGGACAAGCTGGAGAAGTGGGCCCATGTGAACCTCATGAGGTTCAACGACGCCAAGTGCAAGGTCTTACACCTGGGTCGGGGCAACCCCCGGTATCAATACAGGCTGGGGGATGAAGGGATTGAGAGCAGTCCAGCCGAGAAGGACTTGGGGGTACTGGTGGATGAAAAGCTGGACACGAGCCCGCAATGTGCCCTTGCAGCCCAGAAGGCCAACCGTGTCCTGGGCTGCATCCAAAGCAGCGTGGCCAGCAGGTTGAGGGAGGTGATTCTGCCCCTCTACTCTGCTCTGGTGAGACCCCACCTGCAGTACTGCGTCCAGCTCTGGAGCCCTCAGCACAGGAAAGACACGGACCTGTTGGAGTGGGTCCAGAGGAGGGCCACGAAGATGATCAGGGGGATGGAACGCCTCTCCTGTGAAGAAAGGCTGAGAGAGTTTTGGTTGTTCAGCCTGGAGAAGAGAAGGCTTCGGGGAGACCTTATTGCAGCCTTTCAATACTTAAAGGGGGCTTATAAGAAAGATGGGGACAGACATTTTGTCAGGGCCTGTTGCGACAGGACAAGGGGGAATGGTTTTAAACTAAAAGAGGGTAGATTTAGACTAGATCTAAGGAAGAAATTTTTTATGCTGAGGGCGGTGAAACACTGGCACAGGTTGCCCAGAGAGGTGGTAGATGCCCCATCCCTGGAAACGTTCAAGGTCAGGTTGGATGGGGCTCTGAGCAACCTGATCGAGTTGAAGATGTCCCTGCCCATGGCAGGGGGGTTGGACTAGATTACCTTTAAAGGTCCCTTCCGAACCAAACTATTCTATGATTCTATGATCTGCTTTTTACACAAACATGCATTACTCATCAACTCCAATGGTGATATAAAAGGCTCTCTATTTTCTGTAGGTATTTTTACAGCTCCTGTTACAGCATTATCTCGACTCTTTACAACCTTTATTGTATCTCCCCCACAACTCCTCAGGCAAGACATCAGAGGTATTCCTGTTTGACTGCTGGGAAAATTGAAGTGCACAGAGAGATGTACCGAAGATCCCAGAGGAAATAACCAGCAAAGAAAGTAGGGAACTGAACTTAGATCTCTGCTTACCACTGAGTTGCCTTATCTTAGATAAATCCTAAACAAAAACCACAATATCTTTTGAATTCAACAAGACACAAATGTCACCACAGGACTCCAAGAAGCGTCCCCAGCACTGCTCAAATGCTTCCTTGAAATTGAAGGTAACTGTGAGAGCAAAGCATTGCRACTGGTGCTCAGTGGCTTAAGAAGCACCATTCACTTGGCACTTCAAAGATGCCCATTGCATTGGTTGGAAATCACCTCCCCAAAAGATGGTGGTAGCCACTGGGAAGAGAGAGCTGAAAGTCCCCTTTGAGCATTACCTGAACTGAGCTGCTCCAGGCAGGTTTCCTCAAGCTGTTACAGAAATGACTTCTGATAGTGACCTAAACCCACTGGAGAAAGACATAAATGAAAGGGAAAACATTAGTTTGCTCTCTGCCCTTTTCTCCTTTGCTTACCACCCCAATCTGGCTGAGCTGGACTTCCCATGCTATAGGAAGAGCAAGTTCCTCAAGATCGTAATTTCGCTTAGTGAATAGATGTCCTTTAGGCACATCCCTAGGGCTTTCTGGTTGCTTTTGCATAGCACACCTTGGCTACTCTTGCAGGCATAAAATGATTTTCGACAGAAAACCCATTATCTTTCTGCTATAGGCCTGCTTGTGTTAGYAAGTGTAATCCTTTGTGAAGACCACTTGTCAGGCTACTCTGATATGTCAGTCAAATATGGTGGTTCAAGAGCTGAAGATAGGGTTCATGTTACCCTTGAATTTTGGTCTAACAGCTGAGGGTAAAGCAATCTATCAATGATCAGTGATCACCTGTGTTTCCCCAAAGCATTGCTTTTACTCCTTGGTATATTCTTTCAGGATGGTTTGAGGAAATCTGCTGGGCTCTCCAGGGATTTCTCCAACAGCTCCTCTGATTTCTCTGTGTAGAAGTTGGTGGACTTTTGCATCGAGATTGTTCCATGCAATGCTTAGCACACGTCACAACGTAGTACAGGAATGGTCATGCTATGGAGAGCCAAAAAGATGTCTGAGTAGCCTGTCCTTTCTCCATTAATATCAGGGCTGGAGTACCAGTGAGCAATCACTCCCTATTCATGTCTTTCAGGCCACTCATGATCTTCTAGGCAACTCCTTTACTCCACTTGCAACATCTCGTTTCTAGATGAAATGCTTAATTTCTTGTCATGCAGGGTCAGATCCATATCTCAGCCCTCCTTATTACTCTTCTCTGTACCACTTCYAGTTCTGCTTGTCTTTTTTTAAGAACAAGAACTATGCTTCTTATTCAAGATGTGGAGAATGGCCTGGATGTCTATGGTACTCTAGCCTTTCTTTTACTTCACAAACACAGTCAGCATGGGTCAGATTTCTGTGATCTAGCTCAGATATATGGAAGTTGGATCTCAAAACCTGAGTTTCCCTTTACAATCCTTAAGAAAGAGCAGTCCTCTGTGGAGGAGATTCATCTCAGGTCTAGTTAGAGGTTCAAGATAGGACAGATGAATCACTATCTGGAACAGTGTATTTTTCTCCTCAGATTGTCAACTTCAACCTAGATGAGGTTGAGACATTCCAGTCATAGGTGCCTTTTGCTGTCAAACTATATCTTGCTGAAGAAAGTCTACCTGAACTGAATTTTTCCTTTCTTTCTGACCCCTTTGATTTCCAGCAGGGGAGGATGGGTCCCTGATCTTCTCCACCATTCTACAACCCTCCTTCAACCTGATGACAAACCTCTCATCTCAGCTCTTGCTGGCAGACTCCACCTTCACATTTCAGCAGTTTCGGAGTTAGATTTTCCTCCTAGATCAGCTCTTCTTCCTCTTTTTGTTGTTCCTTCTTTCCCAGGATTGCCCACAAATCTGCCTTTCCTTCCTGTTCTTCCAATGTCCTTCTTCACCACCCACCTTGAGTTGTCTCCAGGCTCTCACACGGGGAAAGGGAGAGATGGGTAGTTTCTGGTATACACCATTCTCAGGTCTTTTTCTCCCAGAAAGAGCAACAGCACTGGATAAAGTCTCCCAGAGTTAAATCATCCAGTCAACACCTTTCTGGGGGCATGATGGGGAGCAGGATGACCCTGTGAATCTGTTTCATCGTCCTCTTAACTGAAGGTCACCGACGGGGGAGCCATCTTGGCAAGAACTGTCCGTTTCAAAGACTAATAAACAAGCCCTTTTGGATGCAAGCTGGTTTACAGTTGGGCTGGAAAAGAGAAGAAGAAAGATTGCTTTCCAAGCCCTGCAGCAATCCCAGATTTGATAAACCTATTCTTTTCCTTTCCTCTCCTTCCCTCACCTCTCAGGGGTACTCAAGTATTTATGAATGCAAATGCTTCTTGGGTCAAAAGCAGGTCAGAAAATGCTGTGCAGGCAGGATAACGCATCCTCTGTTCCACCAGGGCACATACTGTAACACAAAAAAATGCTGCCCGTGTCCCTTAAGTGCTCTGTTCTCACCCTCCCTCCTCCTCCAACTCAAGCCCTGTCCTGCCCCGCAGAGAGTTTGGCTTTCTGAAGTCACGAAGGCTGAAACGATCAATATCAGACTGATCTGCTGAGCAGCCCTGGGTCTGTGTTTCTAAAAATGGATGGGTTATATAATTTTTTTTTGGGGGGGGGAAGTAAAGGGTGGAAAAACACCACTGAAAGCTAAGGCTGTGCTCATTGGCCACAGCTCACGGCAGAGAGGTTTCTCAGGAAATACACAAACTTGAGCCCTCTGCGATAACATGCACTTAGTGCCAATGGCTTTTGGAAGAGAAAACATGATCCTCAGCTTCCCAAGGCACAGTGCCTCGTGCAGACTGTGGGCCAGGATGAGACCTTGCCTTGGCTCCTTGTTCACCTGCCTTAAAGCCTCTTGAAGTCACTGGGGATCATTTTGACCCTTATTCCCAGCTTTTCTGAATTGAGTGTCGAAAGCCAAGGTCTGCTGCTCCTGGGCAGCGAGCAGCCTGATCCTCCCCTTTCCATCTCTTTTGGTTGCCACAGCAGTCTCGGTGATTAAATGAGGTCCCTTTGCATTGTGAATAGTGCTGTGGGCTCTAGAAGACACATTGGCATGGCTTTCATTGAAGTGCGAAACCAGAGAAAGTCCTCCAGATCCATGCCAGTGTCCCTGCCTTCATAGCACAACCCAAGCACATCCTTGCATTGTTTCATGTTCCTACCTGCCTGGGGGATGACGGTATCTTATTAACTAATCGGTCCTCATGACAGTCCTGTGTTTCATCTGTTCCAGGTCAGGGGGAGGGAAAAGCCGATTTCCATCACCACCTGGGGAGTCAATGGCGATCAGGGAGCGCAGATCCACCCTCCTCAGCGGGCAGGCATCCAACCCTCTCCCGTCTGTCCGTGGTGCCTTCAGAGATCCCTTGATGCTCACAACAAGGTCGTTTATGAATGCTCGTTATGCTCAGCCCTCTGCACAGATTCTCCAGGAAATACAAGCGGGCTCTGAGCATGACTGTAGTATATTTATACATTAGTTATTCTTTTAACCTTGGTCACCCGCAGTCTCCTGATCTATAAGTACTGATCCTATTTATATACTGGCTGTCATGCTAAGCAGTGTTGTACTGACCCAGCTGCCCTCCTTAGTGAAGATAATCATTAGATAATCTAACTTATCATCTTGCTTCCTGCTTTTAAGACTCAGAAACATATTTAAGCACTGGCAGCTGGAAGGGCAGGGTTAGTTGTCACCCTCACCGATGCTTTAAGAACCAGTTTGTACATAACCCAAGAAATCCAAATCCAGTTTGTAGGTAACCCAAGAAATCCAAATCCTTCTTTCCCTGTTTGTTTTCTGCTGAGCAATAGCTGACACAGGTCACACTGCTTTGTGAGCAAGGGAGGCCACACTCAGTGGAGAAGAAAGATGACTCCTGAGATTGTAAAGTCACCTCTGGACCAAATTCAACTCTTGATGTCAGTGGAAAAACATTTCTAGCCTGGACTGCACATGACACTGCCCTGCACTGAAGTGACCCGTGTGTAAATGAGCCTGGAATTGCACCGGTTGCTCAGAAAAAGGTGATATGGAAATAATATGGAAAACCTCATGGAACTGTTTGAAATCATCCTCTTCAGAGGTGAGGCTAGCAGGGGAAAGTCACCTTCCATAACAAGTAGTTGCTCCTGTCACTTTTGCTTCTTCCACGGTTCTCCTTCCTTCCCCAGCAAAACATTGACCCTTCTTTGAAGAGTAGCTCATCCTGTGCATGGAGAAGGAAGATGTTTTGGGGGAGAAGAATCTGAAGACCTAGTCCTGGTGTGTGAGGAGGCCAAATTACAGTTCCCCCAAGCATCAATTATCTGTCAGCTTCCAACACTTTACCTTCACAACCTGAAAGTTCACTTATTTGATGAAAAACATAAGAAAGTAATCTGTACCTAGTTGTGCAGGCACAGCTTAACTTTATTTAGAGCACTCATGGCCTTTATAAAGAAAAGGATAGCCAAATGCAATTCAGTGGATGTATTTCTATTAAAACTCACGTGCCTGCAACTGTCTGGGTTAGAACGCGCAGAGGCTGACTGTAATTCCACTCCAAATGAGGTCATTTGAAACAGTACAACAAACATTACTAATGCTGCTGCATCATGCTGGGCTGTCAGATAGATCCCAGGGCTTTAATGCTATGCTATATATATATTTATACAGTTGCCCATGCTTCTTTAATTAGGAGATGCAAATGCTAGTCAGAGACAAAGCAGAAAATGCCAACAAAGGCAGATCATGCTTCTGTTCACATGGAGGCGTTCGCTGCTGACAAGATACAGCTGCATCAGCTGTTTCTTTCGGGGTTGTATTTGGCTCTGTTAAATCCTATTGATTTACAGTAAATTGTCTAGAGTGATGTCATTTTCCAGGGGAGGCAGAAGGGTAAGGTTGGAGGGTTGGGACTATACCTACGCTGCTGTCTCTGTGGGGGGCTGTACTCAAGCCATGGACTGGACAACCTCACGATCTCAGACGGAGATTTGGAAAAGCTGCCTGGCATGGGACAACCTGGAGGTGGCTATCCCTGCTTGCTCGGGGTCAAAAACTCCTGGTCCTGCAGCTGAAGGGAGATGAGGGCATGAGGGAGGTGAACATAGCGTCCTTTCCAAAGCACAGCATGGACGTGCGGGATGGGGCTACAACAAGCAGTCTGGATGAAATGTGCTTCAGAGCAGCTCACCCTGATCTCCCTATCTTCTCTTGGCTGGGTGTGAGCCGTCATCTGGAGCATGTAGCGGTGGGAAATGTCCAAGATTTGGATGGGGAGGGGTTCATGTTTTCGCTGCTTGCTGTGAAAATGGGAAAGAAAGGCAGAACTGAACTGCAACACCTTGGCAGGACATCCAGACACCTACCTGCAGGCAGGCTCGACCCTGATCCTGATGTTGAGCATCTCTGAGCCTGAAGAGGATTGGGAGCCACCATAGCTCTCCTGGCAAAATCCCTTGTGGAGAGGCAATCAGGCTAGCAGTGCTTGTGTTGGCCTAGTTTATATGCTTGTAAAGAGGCCACAGAATTACCTCAGCAGCTAAAAAGCCTTTGTCAGCATATGCTGCCTCTACAGGTCTGTGTTTCCTGGGCGGGTAGGAGGTGAGGGTGGGGTAACGGGTGGGCAGCAGCCCTTGCTCCTGCTCCTCCACTGCAGAGTGGCCATCTGGGTCCCTCTCTGCAGCCCCTTGCGTGGCTCAGACCGTCAGACATCGTGCCCCTGTCCACAGCAGGTTGTGTCTCTCCCAGTCTGTACTGGGAGGCATCACTCTCCCAGCAATGGCAGTGTCCTCTGGTGTAGGCAGATCCTGCAGGCGCAGTGCCCAGAGGTGCAACAGTGGCTTGATGGACAAGATGGCGGTTGATGTAAGATGACCTAATTAACCTTTAGGACATTCCCAGTGCTCCCATTAACCATAGCTTTCCCCAGAAAACTGCCCTCATGCCATTAGGAGCAGAGTGGCCGAGGAACAGTGTCCAAGGGCAGGGATCAATTGCAAGGCTCTGTATATACTTCAGACTATGGAAGTACACTATAGGGAAAAAAAACATGGAAACAACCTGAAAGGTCAGCTGAGTCTAGTTTCATCCTGAACAAAAACTAAAACCATTGTCTATCACAATCCTCATCTGGCTCTGAAATAGGATCTGGAGCGAGACCTTCACTACTAAAAATATCATCCCTCCATCCCTTGGCCTAGAAGTCTAACCTATCTCAAAGCTGTAGGATGCTCATATTCTTCTGTATAGTACAGTTCAAAAAGGAAAGACTAAATTGTCATGATTCTACTTTCTCAGGGCCGTGTCTTTGTAGTAGTTAAAATAAGTGTTGCTGATTAGCTACAGAAATGCTTCTTCTACCAAAACCAGAGTGCAAAGTGTGGCTGGAAGAGAATGATGTTTTAACCAGAAGTCTAGTGTAGGCAAGCCCTTGGTGTGGAGGCTTGAACTAGGATTCAACCCTGGTTACATTTCCAGCCAACCTGAGATTTTTCACCCCTCTGTTTTTCTTGTCAAATGTGTAAATCTTGACGTTAATAAGCTTGCTTCTCCAATCTCAGAGAACTCGGTGTTATTCTCTTGAAATTGTCAGATCCTGAAGTGTTCACTAAATCCCCAGTGAGTTTTACTTTGAATTAAGAGTGCTGGGGTAACATTTGGTACCCAAGAGAAGATTAGGAGAAGAGGCATTCTTCTGCCAAATTTAAAGTTTATCAGAATTGCTATGATACAGATTTAGAACAGAATGAAACTTTTTGGAAGATTTTGTTATATTTGGCTTTGGCAAAACATGCTGTTTTGAGCTGCCTCCTATTCCCCAAAGAATCCTGAAAGTAAAAGAGAAAATTGTTTCCAAATAAGAATAATTATTGCTTGCATAACACAGTCTTGCATTCAGTTACAAAGTCAAAGAAACCAATCAGGGCATCTCACTTGTACAAACAACATCTTAAATTGCAGGGAGGAACCTTTCATGATACCCCGAGTTTCACAAAATATCCAGCTTCTTTTTGTTCTAAGTTTGAAAGTTCAAAAGATTCACAAAACCTAAACAATCCTCATACTTTTCCCCACTCCCTTTTGCCAAAGACCTGCCCTGAAAGTGAATTCTGAAAGTTTTGGGTAGAGGAAATACAGGTAAAAACATCACAGTTTTGTCCTTGCATTTATCTGTGCTTGCTCCAAAGTCTTTAATAAGTAAATAATCGTGCACTTTTTCTGCACTTGTTTCTTTCCTCTCTTTATTTAGCTCACTTTTTTTAGGCTGCACATGCTTTTTAGGGCATGGGTGTCTGTGCTTCAAGCTTTTTTTTTCTGAATAGCATCTGGGGAGATGGGGATCTGTGATTCTCTTGGTGCAACTGCAATACCCTCGAGAAAAAAATAATAATCAATTCAGCGGTAGTTAGTTCTTTAGGGCAGGACACTCTAATACAGCCCATCCTAAATAACTCTGTCTAGACATGTTTTGGGAATAGGGCCTAATAGGATAATTCTGGGGAATTTTCTTTCTCAAAGCGAAGGCTTGCGGAGCAATGCCCTCCTACTCTAAAGTGTATCTGCCAACACCCCGGGATGCTGCACTGCGGTGGCAATTATTGAAAAGACAGAATAGACTTGCAGTAGTGCCAGCAAATTCCATCCCGTTGAGAAGGAGGGGTGGCAGTCTTGCTAAGAGCCGGATCCAGATAAGCAGAACGACTGCTTTTCAATAGCTGGCGCCCATGGATTGGTGCACTGTTACRCTACCGCTTGCACATATTAATACCCAGCTGCCTGCAAAGATTTTTCTGATGATGGAGATTGCTGAAGATTGCCTGAAGTTTTGCAGTCAGGCGGGCCAGGACCCCAGGGCAGTGTGTGCAGTTAGGGGTGAAATGCATGGCAGGTCCTTCTTCTTCAGACCCAAGGTATGGTGTGATGTGACAACAGATCTGATGGCAGTTTCTCCAGTTTTTCACAATCTGGGATACCTGGAGGACCTGCCTTTTCCTCGTTGTCTATTTAGAAACCAAGTCACCTTTTCCAAATAACAGAACCTCCCTGGGGTAAACAGTAGTTTCACCTCTCCAGACTTCACCTCCACTTATTTTCAAGTAGGAAAATATCAAGATATTTTCTCAGGTGCTGCCATTTCAAGGAAGGAGAAATGCTGGGTTCTTGCATAGTCATGTTGGAATCCTTTATCGCAACCTACCACCTACCATAAAGATAATCTAATCTGGTTTAAAAACAACTTCTATTTTTGCAGTGGTGATGAACCCACCTATTGTGCCCACAAAACAAGCACTGAGTGATCTGCAAATCCAGGGCCATTTGCAAGGCAGGAGAAATTTCCATTTACCTTTCTTACTTCCTTTCTGTGAGTGTCAGAGACCACAGTGGTCAGGACCAAGCTATTCCTTCCACCTTGGGAAGTCAACACAGGGATCAGATTCATCTTACTGATACAGACACCCAGTGTAGGTGTTTGGCCAGAGGTGTCTCCATGTGATTTGGCAGCCCAACAGAGATTTAGTTGATAGCTAACAGAATCTAGGCAGGGATCCAACTAGTCATATGTAGGTGCCTGATATAGAGTGAGTTATGTCACTCTCCAGACTACCGACCATGTTGACTAGATGTTTGATTCAGTTTTCTAAATACAGGTGTGTAGCAAATAAATTGCATGCTGGAAGTGTTGGCTTCATTGGCTGTGGAGGGAGCCTAACCCTGGTGTTTTTTATGCAGAAGACATCTATGGGTGGTTGGTTTGATGAGCTCCATCACAGTGAGAAGGGTGACAACTCAGTCTCTATAGAGCAAGCAGTCTCTACCGCATTACTTTGACAAATGTACGGAAGGACAGACAGACAGAGAGATGCTTGTCCTGCTCTTCAGATTATGACAGCAAGAGGTTCATCTTCATTCTGAGTCATTCCCTGCCAGCCCAACGTTTCTATGTGTTACTTAGATAATAAGCGATAATTATTTCCAGTTTTCTCACCTGTTCCCTCTTCCTCCAAATCCAAGAAAAAAATGGGTTTTGAACGTCCCCAGGGAATATTTTCAAGAGACGAAGTGAGTTTGAGCAGGGAACTCTTCACTGACAGTGTTGTCATTTTCAGATAGTTTCATGAATTCCGGTAGTTTGTGTTTATTTCCAGAGGAAGATGTTAAGGCACTGACCTGTTCCAACATGAGTAAGACCCAGGTCCTGTAGACACAGGTGATACAGTGTGCAGTACCCTTCATGATTTGCCCTGAAGCCCTGGTCACCACCAACCTTTGCTGCCTGCTGGGACATGGGGCTCCCATGTGTCCAGGCAGCTTCTGTATGACACCGAGAGCATGAGACCATAGTCTGGACAACTGGAGGACCAGGACTATGGAGCACACAGCCCATCCCTACAGCATCAACACAGGCAGGGATCCTTCCCAGACCTTCTCAGAACCATCTTAAATGACCCACAGTCCTTCCCAGCCAGATAGAGCTTTGTGGACACAAGTTGGATAGTTGGGGAAACCCAAACGGGAGAATGACTGCTTGGAAGGGAATGCCTTGCTTGCCCACCAGCCACATTTTTGGCTTTTGTATTTACAAGCTGTCTTAAAGCTGAAGGCAAGCCAACAGTGTGAACCCTACAGAAACCCTCCTAAYAGGGAGTGTATTGGTGAAGACCACCTAAGGGCAGGAGAAAGCCTCAGCTACAGCCAGGAGTGCCAATAAGGGATAATGTGGGACAAGCCCTTGTCAATCATTTTCCATCAACCTTTTCTGCATTGGAAGCATTTTACACTGAAGGTTTCCTTAATTGCAGCATAGTCTGTGTTCGGAGCTGAACGAGGGAATTTATTTTGCTTTGGTGCCATGGCTCAGCTTGAGAATAAATTGCCTTTGGGCGGACACAGGAAGGGAGCAGGGTACATCATGTCCTCCTGAGTTACCCCTTGGCGTCCAGGTCAAACTCAGGCAAGAACAATAAACAAGACCAAGCCCCGGTGCCCCTCCTTCCTGAATTCCCATGGCACGTGATGCTCTCACGCGGCTCCTACCTGAGACCAGAGAGCTTCGGAGTGAGTTACAATAGCTTCAGTCAGTGCCTCCCTTCTGCCCTGTGCTGCTTGATCTTATCTGACTGCAAGAACGACAACGGAAAATTTTTCTTGCGGAGGGGAAAACATCAGAGATGTTATGAAATGTGTTCCTGGTGCTTCCCCCCCCTCCGCAGTGGGTGGAATGATTTAAAAACACAAGCGCTTTCCCTCTCTTACCTGACTCCTCTCTTCATGACGATCCTAAACCTCGCTGGAGGGGATTGAAAAGTCTCTGAGCTGGGAAAGCCTGAGTGTCTTGCAGACTTGTGGCTCCTTCAAAATTGTCTCCATGCTTGGGCCCTGGCCCTACTTATCTGTCAACAGGGCAAAACACATGTCTGCCAGCTTTTCCCATGAGCGCAGGCTTCCCTCTGCCTGGCCCCAACTTGTTTCAGGTCAGATTAAAAGCTACATAAGCCCGATGCTGCCTTTTTAATGCATAGATGTGGGCTGATTACCAGGGAGCAATAACTTTGCCTCTGCTTTCTTGGCAGGGGATAGGGAAAGAGAGGGAGGAATACACTGGAGAGGGGCAATCAGCTCTGCAAGCATCTCTCTGTCCATGAATTAGGAGCATCTCAGATAGGCAGGGTGAATCAGAGACTAAGGCACCAGTTGCAATTAATGCCATAGGGAATCTAACATTTTCATGGACTTTGTGAGGCCAGTGACACTGACATGTTCATGGGAACAGCCTCATTTTTGAAGCATGCCAAAACCCCAGATTATGCCAGCTCCATCCTCAGTTTCTGGCTGTCAGGATGCTGGACAGCGGAGGTGAGTCCTTCCACCCTAATAGCTTTGGGATGCTGCAGACAGTTTAAACTGAACTTGGCAGGGGGGTAAAGGCTGCAAAAGTATTCATTCCAAGGAGTTTAATGAAAACAGTTAGCCAGAACGAAGACAGAGAACATAATAATGTCCCCATTGAGGGAAGGGCTGTGCTGTGAACTGAGTTCTTAAAAGGCACTGAAGAATTTAAATTAAAACCTGAGGTAGAGGAAAAGCCCCACTGGAGCTCACAGGCACTCAAAGTCCAACCACGAGCTTCAAATCAACAAATCCAGGCAGGTTCTGTCATCCAGGAACAGCTTGTTTAGCCTTGATTAGAATAAAATGGATTTAGAAGTAATAAATAAACTTTCCTTTCTACCCCACCCAGCTTAGGATCTTCTAGAGGCTGAGACGGTCTTGCATTTTCATAGATGCCTTTCACAATAACCTACAGGCTTTGGGCTGCAGCTGCTCAGTCTTGYGGAAACGTTGCCTGTGCATTTGTGATGATAAACACAGGATTATTAAAATGTCTTTCTGTGATTTGCCTACCCATAAATAATAAGAAGGTATTGTGCTTACACAATGGTTCATTCTTAGACCACTTCAAGGAAGTAATATTCAAAATTATGGCTTCTGCCAGTGTGGGGAGATGAAGAAGTTTCTCTGTTCTTTCGGAGAGAATGCAAGAAAACTTGCTTGTAGCAGGTCTGGAAGAGTATGCTGAAGGAATTTATGGAGTCCTGAAGATGAAGCAAGATCATACTCCAGAGGAGGTTTAAGCCTGTATAAACTAAAAAGATCTGCAGGACTTCACCAGTTGCATGGGAAAGGAGAAGAAGCAAAACAGCTCAGGGACCACGGCGGGAGAAAGGACCGTCTTCCAGATCTGGCCACTGAAGCTGCAGGCTAATAAAGTCATTTAACAGGCAATTATACAAGGAATCCCTGGAATTTAATGAAGAGCCTCAGCTCTCCCATCGAACAGGAGAGAGTAAAACAACTCTTGGAGAAGACTCGTGGTGTCAGGGCTGGATGCTGCCATGCTATGGAGAGGTGCAAACATTTATATGCGCAACTGCGAGTCCTCACGTTACATCAGATGGTGTGAAAGGGGACTACGGCTCCCTTAGTAAATGTATGGTAAATAAAGTCTTTGGAGAAGCGGTCAATGCTCCGAGTCCTGGCATTTATTTCATTCTTTCCACCCCTGCTTATTCATCTCCTTTGTCCACCTAGTTCCCTTCTGTGAGGAGTGACCAGCACAACCATGAAACCTCTTCTCTGGGCTTGCCTGTCTGGAAAGGGACATTGCTGAGGATGTAGCTCCATCTACTGCCATAAAGGGAAATGTCAGTCCTCTACTAGCATCTGTCTCGGGCATTTTTGCTGATGCATTAAACAAATTGAACTCAGCACAGAAAGGACTCCCTCACCTTTTTTTCTTAAAAAAAAAAAGGGAAAAGAAACGAAAAAATAAGGAGCCAATTATCATTTCTGGACATTCAAAATTCCAGTGAAAAAATTTCTAGGAAAGTAGAAAATAACAATACACAAACTTTTTTCCCAGTAATTTTATCTAGTCAGGCTGCTCATTTAAATAGCATGTGAGAAGGAAAGAACAAAGCAGCCTAAAATAGAGAACAGATTGTCCATAAGGTGCTACATGAAACCTTCATTGCACTACAGGTAACACAGAAAATGTTACCAATGTAGACGATGCTAACTGGATTGTGGGGGGAGATGGTGTCCAGATCTCCAACTCACCCTAGAAAAGCCATTTTACTTGCCACAATTATCCAAAATTGAAAGAAAGTTCTGGAAAATGTGGCCCAAAACACTGTAGCTTAACCTTACAGAGGAAATTTAAGATACATGGTTTGGTCATGGTCAGTGGTATGGGTTAGTTTTCAGTGGGTTAGTTTTCACCTAGGTMCTGTCACTGAAAAGTTAAAGACTTAGTGTAAAATACTCGTTTTGGTTCCCCTTGTAGCCGATATGCAGAAGATGACAACTCCAGAGGGCAACTTGTCCTCCTTCTCTTGGATGCCTGGCTCAGAGTTTCATGGCTGTCCCTCTCTCCGAAGAGACACAGTGGGTGGAAGCAGGAGCAGGAGACATCCAGAGATGGAAAGAAKACCTTTTCTTTTTAGCTGTGGTAGTGGAAACAACTCACACAGGACAGTGCCATTGGAAAGGCAGTATGGGTTGGGTCTCTTCCCCTTAAACACACAGTCTTTTGGACCTGAGTATGAGGAAAGAGCTCTAGGCTGAGCCAAGTAGAGCTATGCGGGTCTGGAGAAGAGCAAAAGCCATAGGTAGTGGGTCATGAGCAATGGGGCAGTGCTGGTGGGCAGAGCATGCTGGATATAGATTGTCACAGCATTAATCTTGCCAAGAAATCCAGCTGCATCTCTAAAGGCCCCAAATCCCCTGTGACATGTCCCTGGTACCATGATGCTGCCCTACATCTTGATGCAAGCTCTCCATCACTTGAAGTCCTCAGAAAAGGACCAGCAGACATGGATYGGTTGCAGGACTTGAAGGGTGAAGTTCTTTGGCCTCATGTGTGGGTTTTTTTGTTGTTTTTTTTTTGTTCTTTTTTTTTTTTCAGATCTGAGAATCATTCTAATCTTTATCTATGATGAATTAACATCAGTGATGTTATTAATGACGCAAAGGCAGTGAGAGCAGAGGAGTTTCCAACAGTCCAGGAGAAAAATCTTTCTCAAGGATGTAACCCAGGAGATTCTGCTTCTAACACTAAAACAGGTTCTTGGCTGGTTTAAAACAACTAGCTGATGTTTGTTTGCCTGACCCCTCATTTCCCAGCTCTTTTTTGCACTAGAAAAGGTGTTGCTATACCCCAATAGTGGTTTCACATCACACTGGGAGCAACTCCCAGGAGATGCAAGGCAAGCTTTCAAAAATGGTTATGCAGGGGTAGGACAAGGAGTATATGATCCAGGTGTGGTTGTAAGAAGTCCTTCTTCTGAGAGTAAAAGGCACCTAGAAAATATTAAAGACCTGCTGGAAATCTAAGCCTTTATCCTGCATCGTTTAAAATACGTGGAAAAAGGTGACCACAGATTTCAGCATCACTGGGACTCCTGAGGGACACATGTTATGGTCCCATTTGGATTCAGCAGTGGTCACTGGTAATACTTGTATTGATTACAACAAAAGCAGAAGCCAGTCTAATTTTGCAGAATCCAGGGACAGTGCATTGGTCAACAGAGACAATGACAGCCTTTCTATTGACTTCACTGGGCTCAGGGTACGGCTATGAAAGCTGGTCTTGTGTTGCACAGAAAGGGAAGGGCTTTGGGACTGCATAGCTCCAGGGATTAGTAATAAACAAAGAGCCTTTAACTTCTAGGTCAATGCTCCAAACCCCTGCCAAGCTTCTGGTGAGTGAGTGCTATTACCATTTGTACAGAGGCAGCTGATGAATGAATTTGACAGTTCTCGGCGTGGTCCTGGACAGAAAATGTCCATATCATTGCAGAGTCAGTCTTCTGTGCCTTCCTTTAAGAATCAAGGGGACTTGTGAGATAGATCATTTTGCTGCTGGCAGTATTCCCAGATGTATGGTACCTGCTGGCAGGGAGCACAGCAGTGCTTGACCTTTGAGGAAAGATGCCTCAACTCATTTGGCTGGCCATTGATGTGGTCAGGACAACATATTCCTGCTTAGCATCTGGCCCAAAGGTTTCAACTGGTGATAAATCAGATTAAATGAACAGCTGTAAGGACCTGAATTTCTGACCAATCCATGTTGACAGCTATGTCTCCTCCTGGACAATCCCTGTTGCTGTCTGTCTCTACCCCAACAGGTCTTGTTCAACCTGAGCTGTATGTATGTCCTTGCAGGGCTAGGTGAGTCCTGGCTCCCTAGGAGGCTAGGGAGCAGGCCAGCTCTAGAGCTGATGGTCTTTGAGCTGGTATTCATTTTTCCTTGCTCAGAGACATTGTGAACTTCCATGCTTTAGCCCTATTTCACAGGATCATCAGATAATTCCTTTGGGCTTGTAGCCCGATCATTGGATAATTTGGGCTTGTAGCCCACTCATCCTTTTCACTGGGAAGGGTTGGACATAGTGGTAGGACATGAAGTGCAATTGCAGTATCAAGAGGATTCACAGCCAGGCGATTAGCCTCCTAGTGAATTGCTTTTTGACAACAGAAAGTTCAAATGTGTACTTTTGCCACCTCTTTTCCACTGGTTTCAATCCCACCCAGGATTTGCCCTTGCTGGTATCATCTGATCTGTGGCACTAATAAGTGAAGGAGATGGGGCATGTATAGAAAGAGGCATGACTGTCACAGCTTGGGACTCAAACATGCAGTGCCTTACCTGCATCACTATATAGCTTGAGGGTCTTACCCTTCAGCATCAGCTTTCCTGTAATGCCAGGACCTGACCCAAAATGCCATGATATGAGAGATTTCCAAAGCATATTATGATCCCTCCCATATGTCCCTGATAAGCTAAAGTTGTACCAGTAGGTAACCCAAAAAAGCAGATGCTTTCTCAGCCACCAGAAGTTCTCAGATTTGGTGTGATTTGTACCCCAGCAGGTTTCCTTGGTCTACTTTTTTCTTTCCTTTTCTGGTCACCTGCTTAACAATTTTCAAAAAAACCAGTGACTAGTGAGCTGTGTGGGTCTGCCTGTGAAGGCCTTTTCTCACCACAGCCCCACTCATGCTATATTTATTTTAAAAGTATAGGATGTCACAGAAATAGGGATAAAAAGGAGGATGCTTGTGTGACAGTGGAAAAGTATCAGGTAATTGCAAGCATCCTTTTCAGGAGGGGCAGGTCTCTCCAAACAAGCGACCATGAAGATAAACCAGCACAAAGAAGTAGATTGGCTATTACCAAAAGTCAAGGTAAGTGCAGGGAAGGGTTAGAGCTCTAAAGAAGGATGAGGATTTGACCATAGTATTCAAAGTCCATCCACTGAATTGGTGCATATCTGAGCCATACTGCAATTTTCTACTGCTTGGTTTATTCAACTCCCACCACTCAACTATTAACTTGATACACTGTCAAACTGCAAGTGATCCTCAGCGCCTAGCCTAGAATTACAGGCACTTCCAGGGGAGGACTGACTTTTAGTAATGTGTGTCTACCCTTGTAGGAGGAAACTTAGAGTGGAGACTTCTAGGAATGGCATCAAACCAGTTTGTGGGGGCTGAGAGAAGAGTGGTTTGGTTCAGGTTGCTATGCAAATATCAGTAACAGCTCGCCTGTCTTCCCTGTGTCGCTGGCACCTAACCGGACTGCAATTCAGATACTACCAGCATGGTGACACAAGATACCTCCACTGATCCACTGGCATGGCTGTGTGAGGGGAAAAACATTCAGGTTATGATGGGAAAAAAAACACATGAGAAAATGTCAAAGGGACATCTCTGCAAGGCACAGCCCCCAGTCCTGCCACAGCAAAGCGCCCATGAGAGCAGGAAAGACACGCATGTAAATGATCTACTCTGCACTGGGAAGCCAAGAAATTAGGAGTGGGAAAGGGCTAATGCAGTGCTAGTCACTGTGAGCCTCAGAGTCCAAAACCACAGAGCAGCCCTCTCCCTCCTCGTGAAAAGGGCATCTGCATTATGCTTTTTAAGTGTGTCTCCCCAGTGAGGAAAGAAATCTCCCTTTAGCCTCGTTT
The DNA here is from genome assembly GCA_035582835.1 of Phoebastria nigripes. Taxonomy (NCBI): domain Eukaryota; kingdom Metazoa; phylum Chordata; class Aves; order Procellariiformes; family Diomedeidae; genus Phoebastria; species Phoebastria nigripes. The sequence continues at coordinate 1,685,380 of JAYKAV010003254.1, forward strand.
CCTTTGGAAAGAGGCTTACGCAATGCTGCATGTTCCACCAAGAACCATTGAACCAGTTGGCTGGTTTTAATCGCACTCAGCAGAGAGGGGGACGTCTCCTAGGAACTTACATTCCCATGGATTTTGCAAGCAAGTGGCTGGGTAGAAAGAAGAGTCTCTAAGGGCTTGTAAGAGCCCCTAATGAGGGGAAGGCAAAGTCACTGGGCACAAAGAAGCCCCGTGCAAGAGCAACGGACACAGCTGTGTGGTTCATAAATGTCTCAGTCACCTGCCCACGGGGTTTAGCCATGGAAGTCGGGTGAGGAAGGCTTTTGAGTCTGTGGGCAATTGGATTCCTGTATTCTCATTAAAATTTGTTAGTCTTGCACATCTTTTTCCCAGTGAGTCTCACATAATCGCACGACTCCGGGAGCAGTGAGTCGCCGCCTGCTCCATCTCCATAGTAGGTCACGTGTCTTTTCCCTGTGTTGTTTTTGATGTTGGCTCAGCTTTGTCCAGTAGCTCAAGTCTCATATACATCAGTCATTAGCTTTTCCTTAGAGAGGGGGAAAGAGCTGGCCTGGGAATTTGCATTGCATCCACAGTGGATTGAGAAGTCTTTCCCAAACGCTGACTGCGGTGGGAACACTGCAGACACAGCAGATCTGAATTTGGTTACAGTATAATCCAGGACAGTGCATTTTTTGTTGCTAGTTTTTTGCTCAGCTTGTATTGCATTTGCCATCTGGTACTTTCTGCCTGGACTAATGAGTATTTTGCTGGGCACCGTGGCATTAACCCAGCTCGTCTAGGCAAGGGATGGTAGGTATCATCTCCTACAGAGACTCCTGCAGTCTCATCACAAGTGATAACTGTGGCAGTTATTGTCCCCTGGGGAATTTTCTCCCCTGGATGAGAGTTAAGATGAGTCCTTGAGAAATACATCATGGCATCTTTGCTTGCAGCTCTCACGCAACATGGGTTTAATGCTGCTCGTTTGAGCCAGGCTGCTAGAGAGATGTTTTAGCTTGTCCTTCTCAGTATCCCAGAGACTTCTTGGCAAGCTTCATCAACAGAAAATCCAAAGGGGGTTTGTTTTAAACACCCTGAGAAGAAGAAAGAGTGTAAAGCTAGATGCGAGGCTGGCTGTCAGTGGATGGCAGCACCATCTTGTGTTCACTTCTGTAGATGGGACAGAGACTGTTTCCATCACTACAGATTCTCAATCGCTTTGGTAGCTCTCCTGAGAAAAATAATAACTATTGGCAAACCTTGGATTGACACAACCCAGAGGCATAAAGTCTAGGCCACGCTCCAAGCCTCCATCGCACCTGGGGTCTCCAGGCAGCACTTTTCTTTTGTTTGCACTTCAGAATTGATTAAAGGTGTGTGCCAGTCGTATCCCAGGGGGTGCTTCAGTTTCGTGGTCATTCCTACCACATATGCTCCAGCAAGTCACTAGAACCACCCTTTAAAATCAGGCTTCTGAGAATTTTTCCCACCACGTAAAGTTTCAATGCATAGAAACTTTGCGTTATCTAGTCTGATGGGCTGTATCAGGACTTGAATATCACATGTTATTAAATCCAACCAGCAATTCCCCCCCCCCCGAAACAGCTCTTGGAACAATTAAAGACAGTTTCACCCTGGTTTAAAAGAGACTTTGTACACAAAAGCTTTTACCCCAGGCCGTTGATATGGGACAATAAGGTTAATTAACGACTCCTATTATTTCACATTTGCATATTTGCATAGATCTCCCAAGTCTCTTCCCACAAGTTTGTAACCTCTGTGTATCTCCTGCCTCCAGATTCCCCATAGGCAGGATCAAGTCTCACTCATTCGCAGAGCAGCACCAAGACACATCAGTTTTGATGCACCAAATCACGTTGTAAGCATCTCTATATGATGATGGAGGGGTGATGGAAAAAGGGAGGGACTGAGGTGCTAGAAGTGTGCAGGAAAACAGAAGAAGACAAGGAGGGAGCAAAGAAAGCAAGTATCTCCTCAGGGTGTGAGATTCTACCTATCTGGCCAAAGAGGTTATCAATATCACCTAAGTGTTTTAACCACCAGGCTGTCAGAGAAAAGGACTTAGGGGAAATGGTGGTAGGAAAGATGGAGTCACCTTCAATACAGCGGAAGAGTGCATAATTTTCTGGGTGCCTGGAAAAAGTCTGCGGGAGAGCAGGTGTCCAAAGCTCTTTTGGGTACATCCACCTAATGCTGGCTGGGCAGGGCTCACTACAAGGTGAGCAGGGGCCCCGGCTCAAAGGCACCTTCCCAGGCTCAGCCTAGTGCTGGGGCTCTGTTTCCCCATCCCCTGGCCTCACACATCAGTATCTTCTGCACTGGAAAAGTACCTCCATGAGAAAGCCAAGTATGTACCAACTGACCAGAAAAGTGGGGTGCTGCCAGATTAAATCTTGCCCAGTGAACCTGTATGTATGAAAAAGGTACTCCTAGCAATTTTTGTGCATGTCATTCTACATAATTTCTACCATGCTGCCACTTAGGTGCCTGGATTTGGACCTAGACCTGCACTAGACATTTGCAGGAGAAACCAGGTGACATTTGGTCCGATTTGAAGCAATGACAGATTTGCTGCTGGTTGCAAAATCTGTATGTCATAACTGTTGTTTGTGAAAACTGTGAGATTAGAGACCACGGTTTTGAAACCATGATAAGATTGACCGTGTACTGTTATTGTGTTTGTTATGTGATCTGTTTTGAGGCGTAACTAGGAATTCCCACTGTGGACCAGGTGCCCCTGGACATACCTACACGAGTATAGATATATACTCCCTATATAGCTATGTAGATAAAAACTGGTCAAGCGTGCTGGGAACATTGTTGGCCACTGTCCATGTTTGTGAAATGTTAGAACACTCCCTTGCACAAATTTGGCCCATTTCTACTAAGATTTACCCCTCAACCATTCCCACATTTGGCAATTAGTCCAGCCCAGGGACCATTCCTAGCTGGCAGCTTGCTCACAGGCTTGTTTTGGCGGCTGGCAGGTCAGTAGCACAGAGCCAAGCCATGACATGCAAGATGGTCCCAGTATACAGGGGCATCCCCTGGCATACTTAGATTATTAGTGTGGATGGTTTTAACTCCAGTGCATTGGAAAGATGGGAAGTTTTATAATCCAGATAGAAGAAGGAGAAGAGAGTTTGATACAGCAACAGGGAAAATGGGAAAAATAGCAGCCCTGTTTTGGGAAAGACCTTGTATCCATCCTCATTTCTTCTTTGCATTTGCAGAGACAATTTCAGGCTTTCTAACCTGTCTCATTTGCTGTCCAGAAATCTTATCCTATGGGAAACCTGCGACAAACTGATGCATTTTCCTAATCGATCTTTCTTGGTGCAGTCTGGTTCCACCACTGCATCTGCAGGCAGCTTTGCTCATTGCAACCAGGCAGAGTTTTGCCCTGCCTGCAGGCACCTTACACTGCGCTCGCCTCTGCAGAGCTTGCCCAGCAAGCAACGAGGCAAAAATCCCCTCTGATGAGTGGGAAGGAGGTTTTGCACTGACGTTACTAGCCCTGTTGACCACCAGGCCATGCCAGTCTGGGGGAAGATAAAGCAGCTGGAGAGCATTTGTAAAAGCCTCCCCTTTCATTCCCAGCCACACAATTTGGGCACTGCATTGGAATGACCCTCAATTATTTCTAACCTGGGGACAGGGCAGGTTGCAATTACACCTCTTTAAAAAAAATTATCTCTGATGGTTTTGCTTCAGGTGAGATTTTTTCCAACAAGCTTTGCTGAAGAGCTGCTACCAAATTCCCAGGGCAGAGTTAACAACAACTGTAACTGGATGAGTTTGAGCTCAGTGAGGGAATTCAGGGGTGGAGGCTGGGGCTGAACAGATATATCCGTGAGGACAACCTATCAATCTGTGGCAAGGAGACAACTTCTGTCCATGAAGGTGTTTGATGCCACAGGGGCTTCAAGGAGAGGGATAAGGAGGTTTGGAAAGACATTGAGGGTAAGGCTATGGGTATGGTCCTAACCTGAATTGCGGAGGATGAGCAGAAAGGGAACTGGCTGCTGGAAGACAAGGGTACATCCAACCACCTAATGCTGATAGGGGCTGGGACCCCTCTTAGGGCAGTATAGCAAAACTTGAAGGTTTTGCTTCCAACCTGCCCAGTGTCCCTCATTTACCATGCGTGTTACCACTGGCTTCTGCTGAAGCCAGGCTTTTGTAGTCATTTTAAGTCTGCAGGACAGAGATGACAGCCTTTTCCCATGCTGTGACCCCTGGTGTCATGCTCACCTGTGATGTTAGCAGCTAGGAAAAAGGAGGAAGAGGCAGTGTTTTATGGTCCGGGAGTGTGTGGTGCTATTATATAGGGTTGTAATATAAATAAATTGTAGTATTTCCCAGCAACACAGCTCTTGCACACGCAGCAAGGGAGGCTGGGGGAAAAAAAGTCAGTTGTGACCCTCCTGTATTAGAGTGCATCATCATGTAAGAGTTCAGAGGTGTGTGAGCACCCTGTTGTCCTGCCCTGAGCAGGGGTGGCAGCTCTCGCTCCCCCTGAGCTCAGAGGTGACCTAGGAGGATGTATGATTCCCATACTATGGGACTAAGGAGAGATCACCCTTGCTCATACAGCTTCAGGCTTCAGTGCAGGGAATGATGTTAGGGTTGGCAATTATTGGTATGGTCTCTCAGCAGCAGGAAATTAGCTATGATCGCCAGCTCATTTTATTTAAACCAAGAAATGGGTGTCAGATGGAAATGACTTTCTTTCATGTCCAACCTCAACTGGATTCAGCATCTGTACAAGTGAAGTGGATGTATGTGACAGAGTCAGACACCTTCAGTACTCAGGAATCACGGTTCCAGGCGTAAAAATACCCCAGATTGACTACATCATGGCAATTATTGTCAAGTAAGTATCGTGGATATTCACTCTAATTTCAAGACACACTCACAATTGATATTCTTTTGTGTTTACCTTCCACGCATATTTTAGCAAATGAGTTTGCTGGCAGAAAATTCCACTCAAATAGCTAATTAAAACAACTTATTAGGAAAGCAGGTTTCAAATTTGCAAGCACAAAACACAGCTGGAAGTATGCTGTAAGTGTAACAGTCGCCCAGGTGGGCACAATAAAAAATGCTGTGACCTATCTCAATTGGACTCACAGTCTCACAAGGATGGCCAGCCAGCAATCACAACTCAGCAGGCTTGGTCACCTGGAGCAACAAAATATCCCTTTAACTTCCTTGTTTTCTCAGCAAAAAACTTTTCTAAAAAGTTTTGGCAGAAGGTCATGAAGTTAGAGCTAATTCCAACCAAATGGCATCAGATCACAATTCATGTGATCCACACATACAGTCAGCCTGAGTTTGTGACTGTTGGAAAGCATTGCTTCTCGAAGAACTACCAATGATTCAAGGGAATTAGGCAAAAACYGACCACCAGCTAGGATTCAAGTTTGAAGAATAATCCCCATCTACTAATTCCAAGAACACAGAAGAACACAGAAAGAAGCCATTTGAGAAGATTATTGGTCACATGTTCTCTGTGTAGTTAGTGCTGTCCTCCACGTTAGAGCAATTTGGTAAAGACCAGCTTCTTTCAGAAAAGCTCTCCTCTTCCCTCTTCAGTATTCTGTGAACCTTTGAGGCTCTCATTGGCCAAATGCAGAGATATGGAGTAATCTGGCAATACAAATACGCTTATTGACTTGCCAGCCCCTATTTTCTAACCAGCCAGTTGGTCGCTACAAAGCAAAAATTGCCATAGCTGAGCTCTTACTGCCTTTGTCATGAGTGGGCACATTGCGTTACATCTGTGTGGCTGTGCCCGTACTAAGAAATTAAACAGTAAAAGACCTTCCTAGGCACTGGACTGCAATGGTTCAGTTACTAGAATGATTTTTTWAAAAATTTTTTAAACCCTTGCTGACTGGCATCCTTCCAGACAACTTCCATCATCCAAAACTTAGCATGGGTCAATGGGCAATTCAAAAGTCAGTTTTGATGGGACCTTTCTTGAGGGTGAACAGGTTGAGCTTGATGGAGATGGCTAGATTGTTGCATGGGACCTCAGGACCATAGGAAGGGCCCTGACCGTGGTGACTTTCCTTGTAGGCACTCTTTCCCTTCTGTCTATTCATTTTGTTTTAAATGGGCCCAGAAGTTGAATGGAGCATGAAGAAAGAGATAAGGAGAGAAGCAATCAGAGAACAGGATTGTAAGCCTTATTTAGCTAGAAAAGGAGGAGGAAAATGAAGACTGAAATCCTTCCTTTGCTCAAATTGGTTTCAATACTCTATCTGGGTGCTAATTTTATGGGCACACTGCATTTCATGAAGTCTGCTGAACATTTCTGCAAAACCACACTGCTGAATCTGAGGAGTCCTTAAGATTGGGCTACGTCCTGACTTCAGCTCAGGTGCCTGAACTTTAATTACTTTTTTTCTCTCAACTGTACAGGATGGCAGAGTTTGTCAGGCTTGTGTTTTAGGTGGCCGTAATCACTTACCAGTACTTTCACACTGGAAGTATGGAAGTCGTGTTGATAGAGTTGGACCACAGTGTTTGACTTTAGGAGATAGGTAATTATCCAAGTGACTGAAGTTAGGCTTGGGATCAGGGCGCTGTCCTGAACTGGAGTCATAGTCCCTGCAAGTCATCATGGGTTTAAGTAAGTCACATGTCTAATTGGGATTTTCCTATTTCTCTCTGCCTTGTACGGAAGCTGCTATGGGTTGTGCTAGGAGGACTGAAAGCAATAACTTGTCAAAACTTTGTCTTGCAGGTTTGTTCCGATAAAGAAGAAAAACAGTTCTTGAAATAGACCGAAAATGGAAAAAAAAAAAAAAAGACTCCATCCCCCTTGTGAGTCAGAGAGCAACAGCCTTGAAGGAAAGGACATTATTTGTTTCCTTGGGGTGGTGTGACAGGAGCGCAATGTAAAAGGTGGCAAATTGAGGCAACACGTGCTCTTTTTCTGTGGGTGCATCCCTTGAACCACCAGGATCTGCTGGGCTTGGCCTGTCTTCTCACCTCATTTTAAGCACATGTATTGCCTTCTCATCAAAGGACTCTATCTGGACATCTCAACCTTATGTGTTAATTGTAACCACACTGATGACCAAGGAGCTCCTTCTTCCCCAAATAGATGGCACCCTCTGGGATTGGAGATGTGCGATCATACTGGTGTTATACTGGAATTAGTCTAATTTGACACCATGGGCAGAGATCATCCACCACCCCTGTCCTGGCCGCTTCTCTGTGGGCCCCTTCTCTCCTTTGTCAGGAAGGCACTGACACAGTAGTGTTTTGAGGAGGAGAAGACAACAGTAGATGGATAATGCTGGATCTGTCCTTTTCTATGCAAAGGGGCTAAGAAGGGAGCTATTTAGAGCCAGTACAGTAGCACCAAATATGGTTGAGATTAGTCTCCTTGGAGGCTTTCTCTGAAATTGTACTGGAAATGGGTTGATTATGAGCCAACTCTGTCTTGGAGAGCTTTCTTTCATGCCATTGTTTGGTTTTGAACTTGTCTGTTCTTCTTTTTGAATCTGACTCAACTACACACAAGGGTGATCTACTTGCAATGTGTTTTGTGTTTTTCTATTTCAGAGAAAAAAACATCTCTGAACTATGAAAAAAAAGGCTGGTGCCATTGCTGTGTGAATAAGTAGTTGTAGTTACAAGGAAAAGGAGTTCTGAGAAGAGAGGACGTTTCTCTGGCACATAAGAACTAGAAAGTTCATAAGAAGTTATCTGCAACACCAGACTTCAGAGGTGCAGGAACATTCCCCTGTTTACAAGCTCAGACTGACAATGAGCAAATCTCTGCAGTTTTAGCTTGTTTAATACTTCTTTTGATTTCACTTTGTTCTCAATCTGAGGAGAACAACTTCAGGAGAGACAAAATCCATAGATGAAAGTAAACCTGTACCAAGCCTTAAATCGCTATCCACCAGAACACTATGGGGAGGCTTACAGYGAACATGAGTCTTGGATTTAGGTTTACCTCTGTGCTCAGGCAGGGCTGCAAACAAAACCAARGGTTTTTAATTGCTGAACACTGGGAATTCATTATATCAAAATATAGCACATAGTTATTTCTGTAAATAGAGTGCTCCCTTTAACCAGAAGAGATGTTAGTTCCAGTTTTTGGCTAAATAGGGCTGCCTAAAAGTGAAGTGTGTTATGGACCCAGAACCAGTGAATGAAAGGAAAATTTACAGTGAGACCATCACCCAACCAGGCTAACAAAGTGCAAATGAAGACAGCTGTTGCAAAAGAATAGGCTACAAAGATAAATGATGAGATGGCTGCACAAAGCACTCCTCAAATAATTGTGACTGACAAATGAGTCGGTGAAAATTAAAAGTCTGTGCACAGACAATTCTTGAACAGAAGATGCTGTGGATATTTTTCCTCCCCAGTATTTTGATTTTTTAGGTGGCTCCAGAGCTCCAACAACCAGATGCTGGACATGCAGCTCTGGAGCTTCTGTCCTTGCAGACATTAGTTACCATGTATGGAAAAGTGAAAAACATTATTTCTTAAGTTCCAGTTATGTCTAGAGAGTCCATCCAAGACTCTTCTGAGTTTTTATAGATGTACAGACATGGAGTGACTAGATCTGTGCCAGAGAGCTTAGGATAATTACATTTTGCCATATCATCCAAGGTGTCTTCAGGTTTCCAGCTTCCACTTAAAGGAAGGTAAGCTTCTCAATATCCTGGAAACACAAGGCAATGAGTTACAGTCTGATACCTAAATTCTACCTAATTACATTAAACTAGTCTTTCTGACCAGATGGCGTCTCTGAAGGCTTTGAAACACCACTGGGAAACACTAGACACATGGGCTGAGGAGGACTTAGGCTGTCTAATCCTGTCTTGAGTGACTTTGATCCTGTTTTTACCTGGTGGCCTGGATATCTAGAGGATTCAGTGATGGGTTTTGTGGGTCACAGGCTCTTCCATTGTCTAAGCACTGCTGGAAACACAACTGCAACAAGCCAGCCATGCATGGGGAAGGCAAGAGACACATGAGAAGGGATGTGGTTCACAAGAAGTCAGATGGCATTTTGAGCTTTCATCTGTATTTCCTTGGTTGGCTTAAAATCTGGCTTTGGTCTTCTCTGCACCCATAAGGTGTCTGCCCTGTTGCTTTTCCATCACTGTACATGCTTTCTGCTAGTCTTTGATTTCCTCTGCATCTTCAGAATTTGTTTACAGACATCCACATTTAATGAGATTAAAAGAAAATACTGAATAATTCATTTGAATGAATAATTGAACTGCAGTGACCTTTATGTTAATAAAGTGCCCCTTTCCTCTGTGCAAACACTTTAGCCTTTGCAAAGCAGGGAATTCACTGCATCTGTTGAATTCACAAGTGGTTTTTTTGTTTCTGTTTGTTTTGTTTTAAATAACTGCCTAATAGCTGGAACCAGCATTGTGTTCCTCCTGCTGACTCACTGGTTTCCAAAAGCTCTGCAACGAGTGTGACATCTTTAAAGACCACAGAATATACTGTTTCCTTTCAACCGGGCATAATCTGCAATGATTCAACTCACGTAAAAGAACCATGTGGGTAGAAGTATCCCAACTGAATATGTCACCCTCCATACCTCCAGCCTCTGTGCCTTGCACCCGATGTGCTATGCCATTCAAATACTATTTACTATGGCAATCCATAAAAAGACTTTGCCTTTGTTTCAAAAATYATGTAATGAACGTGGAATTTGGCTGAGGCAAAATAAGTCCATGCTATTCCATAAAGTGAATAATTCCAATTCTTGCCTCTACTAGGATATGAAGTGTATTGACACTAACTATAAAGTAGTTATATAGGGTACCCTGTATAGGGTAGCACATTGCTTGGAGTTACGAAAGAGTGTAAGGCCAAAAATCCATACACTAAAAAGTCCCTAAATCACTGCCTGGTAAAAAGTATCTAGATCTGAACATTGTGCAAGGATGGGAATTCAGAGGAAGTAGCGGTTAATTCTGTGATTCTGCATTTGCTATCTAATTTAGGGCAAGTCTCTCCATTGTGGTCAACATCAGTTCCTCATCTGTAAAATGAGGACAGTATCATGTCCTTTTTTTGTGTACTTAGACCAGGCTCTTCAGGAAGGAGGTAATTTTTCATCCGTGCATCTAAAGAGTTGAACACAAGAGGGCTTTTCTTCTGGGTGAGATTTCTAGATAGTGCTGCAAAATAATCTGTGAGCATTCTTGTGTTTATGTGCAAAACCTTTTTATTTGCTTTTTTGAGACTGTTTGAGTGTTTACTTGTAAGAATGTCTGCGGAAAGTTAAGTTGTCAGGAGAATTGGTGAGAATAAATATTCATGAGAATACTCTCATTGCAAACGCTTTTGTGGCCATCTGTAAAAGCTTTTTTATTATTCAAACAATGCTGAGCTTTTTGCAGATAATTTGGCAACAAAAAAAAAAAAAAGAAAAGGTTTTTTTTTTTAACTCCTTTTTTTTTAAGAGACAGCTGATGCTGTAGTGGCACAGTCGTCATCGCTGGTGTGTGATTTAATATCCAACATGTGGCACAAATAGCCAGCAAGGAGTAATGAGAATACTACTGCCCTGCGATCAGAGAGACAAAAATATGTTTACACCAACTGTTTTGAATAAAGAACAAATTAGTAATACTACCACCTGTTTGTGAATAATTAAGGCAAACAAACAAAAGATTCTCAATTTATCAAATAACTTGTTTATAGCAGCAATTCCCTTTAATGTTGGTGTGATGCCTTAGTGTTGTTACACAGCATCCTTCTGCTCAAAAGGAAAATTCTTCATTGTGGGAATTTTCCTCTTTTTTTAACACGAATCAGGAGTAACATGACTTAACTTTTCCTTTATTGGTCTTTTCATCTAGAAGTCTGTGTTTTTCATCACCATATTAGCAGAGCATGTGGCAAAGAGTAGAGAGTTAGGGCTTATATTATACTTACAACACCTCCTTTCTAAAGAAGACTTGTCATCTCTGTTTTATAGGAAGGGAAATGTGGTGCAGAGGGAATATTCACCTTTTGTTGAGATCACCCCAGAAATCTCTGGCAAATCTGGGAAATGGAATTTTACCCAAATCCCTCCTGTATCGYCATTATCACAAAAATATTTTTTCTGTTGATCATTCTGTTCCTTCTTTACTTTATGCTTTGGAGCTGAAAGGGAGGAAAAATGGGGAGGATCACTCTCAGAATTATTCCTGCGCATGGACTTCTCACCATGGTTGGAGAGATGTTTGTGCACCACGAGGGCTATAGATCTGACCCAGATATGAGTTTTCTCATTTTTTTTCCTATTCCACAAGTGTTTCACCAAAAATGACTAAAACAGTTGGTGTGCTGTTAAACTCCTTACTATCCTTCAGCAGCAAGTTCCACAAGTCAGTTATTCATTGCACGCAAAGTTATTTCAAATTTTTWAATTGATTTTTTTTTTTTTTTGCTTATGAAAATGTGTAGGAATTTTTGCTTCACTGCACTGATCTGTATTCCAGCCTGTCCATATCTCAGATTCCCAGGTTGTGGCTTCTGACCTGAAAGTCCTGGGTCCAGATATTTACCTCTGCATTGAAAGGGTAAATCTGCTTGAAAAGGCAGTCTTTGGGATCTCTTTTACTTTTTCTTTAAATGGGGACTTTCCCAAAACACCTTGAATCTGTAAGAAATTTCAGCTGAAAACGTCTCAACAGAATCTGTTTATGGTATTTCAGCTTCTCTGAAACCAGTCGTTGAGAACTTTCAAAATGTCATAGGAGCAAAGGACAGAGTTTCCTCCTAGCTCCTTGCATCAGGGTGGGAAGAAACAGGGAGCTTCTTCATGGTGCCCAACCCCGCATCGTGGATGAAAATCTGGGCTCAGGATAAATGGCTCAGATCGTTCAGCAATTAGGGAACGTAAAAGCCCCGTACGCTTTGAATCCCTGCTCTGTTCAGGCAGTTGTCTCTGGGGAGATGAAGGCAGCATGATCCCAGGATAGTTCCTTCTGCAGCAGCAGTGATGAACACTTGAGGGGAGCAATGTCCTTCTGGAGGAGGCATCTCAAGCATTGCAGGGGAAACAGCCAGCCCTGCCATCGGTGTAGGTGCACGGGTGCATCTAGATGGGTGCATGTCATTGTGCGCCTGCTTGAGTGTCTGTGAACGTGGCTGTGCTGCTGAACTGTCTCTTGGTTATTGGTTGAGCTGGAGCTAAAATAGGTTAATGTGAAAACAACAGGGAATCGGTCCCCAGGAAAATTCTGTCTTCTCCCAAACGAATAGTTTGCAAGACCCCTTTTTTTGTGGAAATATTCCAGCTTGAGCTATCGTTATCATTTTGAACACTCCTCATGGACTAACAGTCTCTGCTGCAGACCTTGTCCTGATTCTGACTGATCGGCATAGATGTAAATCAGGAAAGCATTGCATTTGCACCAGTGGTAATAGCAGCCCAAGCTCAAAATAATTTTTCTTTCTCCAAAACTCCTCTTTGTTGCCTAACCTTAAAATTTTAATCTATCTTTCTACCTAACATGACCATTCGGAGCCATGACCATTCGGAGTAGCTGGGTACTGTGCAGTTAGTGGATGGAGGGACAGATGGATTTTGAGCATGGACTTCACAATGCTCTCAGTTCAGAAGGACTTTATACATCTCAAACATGAACCAAAATCAATAAGGATACATTTCATCCATGGCTTTATACCATGCCCTGCCATAGACCCCAATTTGAATGTCACACACAACAGAGTGAGTTTAGGCGCAGACTCTGAATTTATGATGAAAAATAAATTTCCTTCTCTACTCTGAACAAAACTGGCTTGCACTCTGCAGCTCCTGTCCTCCTGCTCTCTCTCCCTCATCAATTCTCTTTTCCCTTTCACACATCAGCTGCAAACATCTCATTTGGCTGGGATGTTGAAGGCAGGCTCATCTCTAGCAGTTCCAGACTGTTAATTCAATCAGCTCTTATATCAGCACTAACATAAGTAAGTGAAAAAGGCTCTTGAATTTCATCACCTTGTTAAAAACTCTGATAGATTTCTGGAAGTATTATTTGATTTGCTTCGCTACGTTTTATAAAGGTTTGTACACAGCATTTAAACTATTATTATTTACTTTTAACAAGCTATTTATGTCCTACTCTCAACTGCATAATCAATACTGCTCTCCCATCTGTTCAGGGATCCTGACATCAGCAAATTTCAATTCTCCGCTGACTGAGTAGAAAGGAAGGAATAATTTAAAACACAGTGAGTGAATGAGAGAAAAAGAGCCCAAAAGAGACCGATATGAACTAAATCTCCATGTCCAAAGATGTCCGGGCACTCAGGAATTGTGGATCCAAGTCCTAAACTTGCTGAGGACGTCGCTGAGAGCATTGAAGGAAGATGCTATGCCTGGGAGTAGATTAAAGTGACTTCTATCCCTGACAAGAAGAATATTTTGACAGCCATTAAAGCTGCTTGAATGACTATTCTTTAAAATTAATTTATTGAGACTTCTGGAGGTTTTTTGACTTTGCCCTGGAGCAGACCAAGGGGCCTCACCTGGGCATTTCTGGCCCCTCCGCTGCATGGCTGGCTGTCCTGGTTTTGGCTGGGATAGAGTTAATTTTCTTCCTAGTAGCTGGTATAGTGCTGTGTTTTGGATTTAGTATGAGAATAACGTTAACACACTGATGTTTTAGTTGTTGCTAAGAAGCGTTTACACTAGTCAAGGACTTCAGCTTCTCATGCTCTGCCAGGTGCACAAGAAGCTGGGAGGGGGCACAGCCAGGACAGCTGACCCAAACTGGCCAAACGGATATTCCATACCATATGACTTCATGCTCAGTATATAAACTGGGGGGAGCTGGCCGGGGAGCAGCGATTGCTGCTTGGGGACTGGCTGGGTGTCRGTCAGTGGGTGGTGAGYGGTTGCATCACTTGTTTTTCTTGGSTTTTGTTCCTCTCTCTCTCTTGTTGTTTTTCTCTTCATTACAATTTATTATTGTTATTGTTATTGTTTTATTTCAAGTATTAAACTGTTCTTATCTCAACCCACGAGTTTTCTTACTTCTGCCCTTCCTATTCTCTCCCCCATCCTACCGGGGCGTGGTGCTTAGTTGCCGACTGGGGTTAAACCACGACACTGGCACAAGTTAACTTCTGAAATTGTTTTGGCTAGATGAAACACCCCTCTGTATGGTGGAAGGTGAGAGGAGGATGAACATCTGCATGTGCAGAGGGACGCAGAAGCTCAGATGTTCGATACAAAGGGAAGAGGTCCCAGTCCACTGTTGCCTTGCCATTGTCAAGGCCTCAGGAGATACCCGAAATGATGGGGGCCAAAGGATTCTGGTTTAATTTACAGTGGCGTAAGTCTGGAATAACAGCACTGAAGGTTTTGGATGAGGTCACTTCAGGATAGGCTGATTTCTCCTTATTCAGAGATTGTAGGCCTAGGAAGTGACGGATTGGGGTGATATCTTCAGCCTGTTGGCATTATCACCAGAAACTTAGCCAAAGATAGCACAGAGATCACAGCAGCTGGGTTTACTTCACAGCATTTTTGSTGGTTGCTGTCTACCTAATAAGTAATTAGCACTCTAGGGGGAGGCTTAGTCAGTGCACGTGGACTGTAAAGTCCATGCAGCCACTCTGTTGCCTCTGCAGCTTACAGTTTAATTAGTGCAGGTTGTGATCTTCTTGTTCTAATCTCACCTGGAAGGGGATTCATCTCTCCTAACTCAAAGTGACTTGACTTTAGGCACGCGCCTACATGGGAGACAGCTCTCCTGGTCCTGTGATAGTCAATGGAGACCTCATCAAAACAGCTGGTGAAGTTTAGGGTACAAATTATGCGGGTATCTACTTAAAGGTGAATTGACTTGTGTTATAAGTTTCTCTGACAGTAATAATTAGTCCTCAGTGACTATAGAGGGAGCTGAGGTTGTACTTGTTCAGGTACAAACATCTATACTATATACTCTGGTACATACATAAATCACAGATCTGATTTCTATGGCACTTATTTTCATGTTACCTGGACTGCAAGTGTGTCACAGACAGAGACAGTCTTGCCTAACTTTTGGTGTTTGAAAGGCTTTTAGGATCTGTTAGTCTTACAGGCATCTGGAGAGTGTTTCACTCAACTTGTTTGTTGATCCCCCATTTGGGATGGGATAAACCTTCCGCTACATGTGCCTCCACTGACCGTGTGGGGAACCTACCTGACTTGCTAGACTAGACCCTAACATCCCAATAGGTAAAGTCAGATGAGAGAAATATGGCTTGTGCTATCATGGAAAATGGATTCCAAGGACCTAACGTTAAACTCAGGTCTGCAGACCTTTAAGAAAAGGGATCATCACTGTATTAAGCAAGGTTTGCATTGCCTGCAGAGCCACACTCAAATAAAAACACTTTCCAGACTGCTCTTCCACCATTCTGTTTTAGTGTCTGGCCAAGCTCACTCTGTAGCAGTAGTCTCAATTGAGGAAGCACTAGGTTAATCCAAAACCTCTAATCAAAGCAATAGGCAAATGTTTGGGTCTGATTCCCTGGTATAAATTGGGCATCATACTAGGGACACTAAGAGTTATACCTGTGGTAAGACATGGTAGAAAGCTGCCTCCATCTGAATGCTTAGTTATTTCTTCCAAGACTGAAGAGCTTGATCCTAGCTTCACCACAAGCCTTCTGTGTCAGGGTCAGTGTTTGATTGAGCACTGACAGCAAGGAAGAAATGTGTATTTCAGAGAGCTACACCACAGGGATCAGAGTTTGTTATTTCTCCATACCAAGAATAAATGCATCTTTCCTCTTGCAGTCGTCCTCTGCAGTCCCAGCCTGTATCTTGAACTTCCCTAGTCACCTTCTCAGCTATGTCTAGACCCAAAATTTTTGGCAGACTTTGGGTGCAGGAGATCTTATTCTCCCATATGCTCCTGTGCTGATAAAGAGTCACTTCACAGTTCCCAAGAGGTCCATTGAAGACCCTTCATTTGGAAGATGAGAGCTGCTTCAAGGTGGTTGCTGCTGCTAAAAATAGTGGCTTGAGCTGACAGAGCTGTCTCCCTTTAGTGGTTAGTCCACATATGTGTGTGAAAGTGTTGCTGCTTTTCAGCCAAGGCATTTAATTGAAATCTTCAGGCAACGGCTCATATTAGCAGGTTCAAGCCCTGCTTTTGGTGCAAAGATGGCTGTTTTTCAGCCAAATCTGCTGTGKTTTTTTGTGGAGACTTTCTATTTATTCCTTTATTTGTTGTCCACCCAAAGGAAGAGAAGGAAATGTATGATTTGGTGTGGAGACGGCCCAGCACAAAGAAACAGCTAATGTTCCTCTTCCCATCTGAATTCCAGTGTCACCGGATCTCCTGAAGAACTAAAACGCATTATTAAGTTTTAACACCATCTTTTTCAAGACAGGTCACTTTGTGTCACTGCTGACTCCTACCTCACTATCACAAAAATGCCACTGTGGTCTGGGATTTATTATCCTTATGCAGCACGCTCCATTTCCCCCATTTTGTCAGTTTTTTTACTCTTTTCATTATGCCTAGTATGACCAGAACTGAGTTGATTTGCTGGGTGGATTATTGCTTCTTTTGAATGAGGGTTGCTGTTTTGTCCCTTTTTGTCCACTACTTTGGCCCCATGACATTTTTGGGGGAAAGGAGGGAGGCAATGAGAGGTTATATCTTGAAGAATTTCACCCTGGTGGAAAATACCAATGACTTAAAATAAACATACTCTCTGAGACATCACATTACCTTGCTGAGCTCATGTACAGCAGAGATAAAATGGATTTTTTTAGAACTGATTTTTCTTTCCCCACCAGCTGAATGGAATATCAAAGTACACAATTTAAAGTAACTGTTAGAAAAAAGGTTATACACAATGCTATCAACAGAAAGGAGCTGAAAATTAAATGGAAATGATTACGAGAGAACTCATTTCCTTTGCTACTGGGAGGCTAACAACAATAATAAAAAAGAATTTAGAAGTGAAAGCTGAGATTCTCCCTTTGATGTCTGAATATTTTCTGTTTATGTTCCTTTAAAATAAAGCACCACATCATAAATTAAATGTAACACTTAATTTTTATTTTCTCTCCACTCAAACAGCATGTTTTCCTCTAGGTGATTATTAAAATAATGGTTCACCTCTCCAGCTGCTGTATACTGGCAGGTTTTTGTTTAGGCAGTGGAGCAGCACAGGTTGAGTGATAGCTGGGTCCCAGACAGGTAGATCCCAGTTGCTTCTTGGAACAGAGATTAAGGGGGTTTTTATTTAACGTGAAAATGTAGAATGAGAAAGAGCCTGTGCCCATAAGCATTCCTGTAGGTTCTTCTTAACTGAGCATCTTCTGTGATACTGAAGTTATTTAACCAAGCTTTYAACCCACTTGAGCTTTGGAGGCAACATCATTGCTTTAATGAGAAATCTCAGGCTAAGTGATTGACCATGCTCCAGGGTGCTACATATCGGTTACACTGGGGTCCTGGATGGCTTCAAAGACTGGTGTATCACTCACTATCCACAGTCACCCTTGGGTGCAGTTGCAGGTTGAGCTGCACTGAAGCTGGAGAGCCCAAGCACACCCACCATGTTAGCATAGACCCAGGCTCTGTTCAGGCAAGGCACATATGGGCAGAGTCTTGCTAGATCCCAACTCACCAGCGGCTGTCCCAGGACCTTACCAAGTACTCCTAAAACGGCTTCAGCTTCTCTACGGCAATGGACTGTGGGAAACTTCTGTGGCTTAGTAGCTGGGGCTTTCTAACCTAAGCTGCAGGCAGGCTACTACTGGGCTAYACCCAGCCATATAGACAGACATGCAGGAGCTGTTTGTTTTGATGTGATTAAGCCCTATCATGTGAGCCTGCTCTTCAACTGGAGTGCAGAATAGAAGAAAGCAAATGTCACTCCTATCTTCAAGAAGGGCAAGAAGCAGGCTAAGGGGTCTACAGGCTGGTTAGCCTCACCTCCATCCCTGAGAAGTTGATGGAGAAAATCCTCTGGGAAGCAACTTCCAAACTTGTTAAGGACAAGAAGGTGATTAGGAGTAGTTAGTATGGATTTATGAAGGGGTAATCACGTCCGACCAACCTGCATAAAAGCCTTCAACAATGAAATTACTAGATTGGTGAAAGAGGGGAGAGCAGTTGATGCTGTTTATCTTGAGTTAGCAAGGCTTTCAACACAGTCCATAACCGTCTTACAGACAAACTGATGAAGTCTAGACTAGGTAGGTGGATGGTGAGGTGGACTAGCTCCTTGGCTGTTCCTAGTTCTAGTTACCAAACCAGGGTGCCACAACAGAGACCTGAGTACCATGATACTCCCAGCATATTCATTCAGCACCAGTCTTGGGAGAATCAAGCCTCATTCACAGCCAGCTGAGGCATTTTTATATTCTCCATATTTACTCAATGGCACCATGATATCTACCTGAGAGTAAGGCCCCACTGAACCCCAAAGTGATGCACAAGGTGATGCACAAGTACACACAGGGCAGGACTTGCCTACTTTTCTAGAAAGTGAAGGGAGAGAAATTTCAGTGGACAACTCTGGCTATCTGTCTTAGGATGGGATGAATCATACTCTTAGACTCTTTCCACTGATAATAGAGGAAACCTAGATGATTACCTTGGATGAAGCTAGTCATCTTTAGATGACAAACTTTAAGGCAACTCTGGTTAGTTGAGCTGGAATCCCCTTCCAAGAGCCTCTGCTCTGAACAACTTAGATCAACAGAGTATGAACTATGTCCATACAGAGGAAGACAAATCAAAGCCTATCAAGATAGCTTGCACCAGGTCACAGGAGATATGTATAGCAGAACTTGGAAATAAATCTAGGTCTACAAAGACTCAGTAGCACCTTAACCACAGGATCGTCTTTCCCCTATGTCTCTCTGCAAAGTTGTGTTGAATATTGTTAGTTCCGTTTTGCTCCAACTTAACCCCACTGAGCGATCAACTAGGCCTTGTTGACCTTTTGAGGAAATCTCAAAAAGTGTTAAGGGTTTGCAATGCACTTCTGCACGATTTTCATGGAGGTTTCTGGCAGAGCTTTACTTCGAATTTTTGACTCACCAGATCCTCAGATTCAAAATGAAACTGAGCGTCCTTGTGGAGATTGAAAGCAAAGAGTTCTCAAAAGACCATAAACACTGAGCTTTGTGCCTCTCTGGTTGTCACTGCTTTAGTGTGGGAGAAGGGAAGATGCTTGTCAATGGGAATGGGAAAGCAGTGTCCTTTGGTCCCCCTTAATGAGGATGTACCAGGAGGATCGAGAATTTCCTTCATGAAGTTTCTTTAGCAACTACAGAAAACATGCTGATGACTGATTTTTGATGTCTCTTCTTGCAAGGCTCTTCCTTGACAGGGTCAAAACATGATGACATTGCCAGCCTCTAGGTCAGGCTGTTTCAGTAGCTCAGTGCCAGCACATGTCCCATAAGCAGCTACCACACGCACGTAGATCCAGTCTGCCTCCCATGGGGCTTACGCCGTTTGCTGCCAGCAGCTGCAGATTTCCTCTGGCTGGGAGGCTGGTGAGCACCATGACAAAGCCTACTTGTTTCTGGTGCTTTTCAGGACATGAGTCAAGGAGATGGTATTTTTGCAACCCAGTAGCAAAAGAAAAAAAAAACCCAGAACAATCGTATGTATTGAGGTGTGACACACTGTCCCCACCACAAGGAGTGACTCAGCTGGTTGGGTGCAGGTGCCTGCTGTAGTGTGAACTCAATCACYGGGCTTGATTCAGCTGCTTATGCAGCACCACTGCTATTGGGGGTGCTTTGGGGTAATAGGGCTGTGGGATATGCCACAGGTTGTAGGAGAGACCCATGTTCAGTGGAAGTCCTCTGGGATACCCCAGGGTGTCTCTGTGATGCTAGATGACTAAAGGTGAGCAGTTAAACTGCATTCCTATGCCATAGACAGCTGAATTCAATTATTTGAATTGGGACCTGAATCCAGATTCAGGACAGAAATACTTGGATTTCTGGGGGAGATGTCAGGGTAGAAGTGGCTGTTTTGTGTTACCCAGGAGGCCAGCTGAGAGCCATTCATCTGTTCTAGTCTCAGGCTGTCCCATCCTCTGAAATCTCCAAAAATCCTGTGCTTCAGCTACAAAAGCAACTCTAGGATGGTATTGGTGGCTTTGAAGAAAAACAGCAGAGCTGTATGAAACCATTGAATGAAGGGAAGTGTTGCATAAGATTATGCCAACCTGTATCCCTCCTTTCTTCCCTACTTTCCTTTTCTGTGCTTGTTTCGTCTTCCACAACTCAATGATATTTTTTCTTTGTTTCACTTTACTTTTATTTTTCAATTGTTTCATATCCTTGTGTATATAAACATTAAGATAATATAGAGGATAAAGGACTCCATCGCGCCTGTTAGCAAACAGTAGAATGGACCCCATCAGGTCAGGTACAGTCACAGCTGTACAGGACCACTGGATTGCAACCAGTCYCAGTTACAGAAGAGCCAGAAATACATTAATTCCTGTATTTCACCAGCTCTGCATGCGCTGTCTTGGCTCCTGTGATACAGCAAAGATAAAACTTCTTTGTAAGCAGGGAAGGTAGAAAAGCTTCCTGTGGTCTGCACTGAGATTTCCACTGGCTTCACAACACCGCAAGGCACGCTTTGGGCCACATACTGATTATGATCTTAGCTGCTGTAGGTGATAAGCTAGCTGAGCTGGCATCTCTTGGAGTGAGAGAGCAGTTTAGGTCCCAGCTGTGATCTCTTGCTTGGGTTTTAAGCGTCTAAGGTACAAATACAACAGTAAAGGGAGAAGCATACCTACTTGCAGTACCCACTATTTGGAGCTGTACTGGTAGACAGGCACTTTTGGTGATACCTCTCCACTGCAAGATGTGCCTGGTAACCACTGGGCAAAGTTGCCTTTCCTTTCCRCATGGGCAGCAAAGAGCATGGTGGGGTGCAGGATGTGCATCTGCCGAGTGAAGCAGCAAGACTGGGGAAGGAGCAGTTGGGTGGTGAGGACTCCCAAAACTTGAGCTGAAGCAGGTGGTGCTGGAGGTCAGACCCTGATGTTTGCAGGTGCCATGCTCCTACACCAGTGCTGTGATCCCATGGGGCTCCAGAACAGGATTGGGCCTTCAGTGAATGAATAACCAAACCTGGCAAGCCCCATCTACTATGCCATAAAATGAACATTTTATGGAGGAGGGGAAAGAAAACAAACAAACAAAAAAGACAGAAGAAAAGACAAGATGGGTATGGATGTGCCAGGTTTAGTCAAGGCAAAGGAGCATCTCTGTGCGTACCTGGGCTTCTGCTCATTTCCGTGCGGGTGTTTGGCTTTCAGCCCTCACCAGCTCCTATCTCTCAATCGCTGCCACCACAGGAAAACGTTTGCTGCTTACCCTGTCATGCTTCGCATACCACAGGCACAGCTGGGAGGGTTTTCAGGCTGTGGCACCGGTGAGACACACAGCACGCACGTTCGTGGTGGCTCGTACCCACCTCTCCCCGTCTCCCTCCCCCCGTCCTCAATGGGTTTATTTGGTTTTTAAGCTGAAGACACCTTGCAGAGAGAAGCTGGCACTTCTTCTTGTGATTTGCATCAAAAGCCCTACAGTAAGCCTAACACCGTGTCTGCTCTAGCTGTTACTCAAACGTGCTCCTTTACAAGTCACTCTTACATTTGGCTGCTTTAGCTATACGGGACCACAGCTGGAGTGCAGAGAGCCCTGCCTCTGGTCAGAGAGGTGTTAAATCCTGTTGCTCTTCAGTTACTTAACCACAAGAGATGATTCAGCACCCTCCTTCCTTAGTCTACGCTCTTGATGTGTCCCTGCATTGGTGTCAAGCACAAACCACTGTGCTGTTGCAAAGAAAACATCCCTGACAGTCATTTAGAGTGGGATACTGCCAATCTTCAAATGCTTAGAAATGCAATCTCTTGTCTGGATCAGGCCATCCAGACGCCATCCATAGCATGTGGACAGAGTCAGGCCCTCCCAGGACTTAGCTGATCCAGCCTCATTCAGGTGTCAAAGGAAGATGACCTGAATTGCCCTCTAATAGTAACGACCTCTGTACACCTGGCTCTGCAACCCCTTTGAAATACCAGACCCCATTTACAGCCGTGTCACCTTCTGGTAGTGAAAAGGAACATTTTACTCTCTTCTTGGATACCTTTGCACAGCGCCAAATCCTTGTYTTAGATACTGATCAGTGGAGTAGTTACAGCTGTTCAAATGCTTGCTGATCCTGTGTTTTTATGGGTTGAAATTCCCCTGGGGAACATCCCCCAGAAAGCGCAGAGCCATTTTAATGGCTTTTCTAAGCACCTCTGTTCTTTGTCACTATTTAATCACTTCAATGCCCATTTTCCAATTGTACACAACATTTTATTAAATGGTACAAACAGCACTGGCATTTAAAAAACTCATGTTAACTGTTCTAATGAAACATGATGACCAGCTGCACAAACTGTGAGCACAGATGCCCCCTGCGTTTCATACAGCACAAAAAAGGATTCATGAGAGTCACCGGACTGAAAGCTTTTTCAGGGCGCTCTGCTTTTCTTGTCGACGTTGGGCACTTCTGCTCTTGGTCCTGCAGGATTCGGTGCCTGCAGTCACTGCCAGCGGTATCCCAGCACTGCCTGCAAGGCTGTGTTCATTCTGTTGGGAGGTCCAAGTTGACAGCCTGGTCCAGCAGAGCCAGAAAGGCACCTCTGAAGGGAATCTGATTTGGGGATGACTCACCTTCTAGAGTTTCTCCTTCTCCATGGACTGGAGGAGTTCATGCAACGAAGCTCCAAATGTATACAGTTCAATTAGAGCYTAACACCAGCTGGGGTGACTGCCTAAGTCTGAGCTATTACAGAATCCTCTATTTGGGTTTTGACTTAATTTTGACCCGGTATTTAACTGGTGTCTCAGTGACAAGCAGTAACTGGGCAGTTCTACATCTCTCCAACCTTAGAAAACAGTGCATCTTTATTTAAAAGGATCCCATGATGAAAGGATCACAGAAAAGATTCTTTTTTAACCCATCTACATTTCCACAGACTGAAAAGGGATAGAACACACAGCAAAATGTCATGAGGTGAAGGAGAGGACCACCCTCACCCAATGTGCTGTCCTGCYCTGTGACCGTTGGGTGCAGCTTGTTGACCTATGTCTGCAATGCATGCCAAAGAGTTGGGACATCATTTAGAGCAATAGAACRTATATCAGCCTTTGCAAGGACTGATTACTACCTTTCAAGTAAAATATGCCAACGCTGTGACTGGAAGGCCAGTTTCATAAGGCTTAAACAAGGGTTTGAGGAAACCTCTTCCACCTTTCTCGTGCAGTTTTAGCATAAAACTCCAGAAAGCCCAGTCCAGATTTTGCTCTGAGCCTGGCCTGTGTGAGGACAGTGAAAGCTTTAGAACAGGGGTTCTCGAGGCTTTCTGCTGGACTGCAACTTCCCATCCTTCCTGCTCAAGTACTAAGTGTAAACCACCGGTTTTCTGTATTGATCTTGACACTTGCCATGGCAATGATCCTCCTTCAGGGTTGAGTCCTTAGCTCCAGGGCCTCTGRTTGAGATGTACGAATGCTGGAATGGGCAACCTGCAAAGTCTCTTTGTCCCAGTGGAGCAAAAGTTAATCCTAACACCTGTGAACATTACTTTTAAAGTGTGTAGGGAGTAAAATTGCTTCTTCAAAACTCCTGTGCACACATGCACAATTCTGCACATGTACAAGTGAAGGTTACCAAAGCACCCAGCCTGAAGTCTTCCCAGATGCCCTCAGGCCTTGAGCAAACCACTTGTCCATCAGAAGGAGGTGGGCCAAGGTGAGAATTGCAGAAATGGGCACTGACATCACCAGAAGCTCAAATATACTTGTTTTTTCTTACAGAGGAACTCACTGGCTGTGTGTACAAGTAGTGGGGAACAGGTTTTGTCACTTCTTTATTTTCAGATGCTCTCAACTTCAAGAACATTGGGAAAAGAGAGAAGAGATACCAAAAGATACCATGAAGAAACTTCATCATTAGTGAAGTGGCTGGCATCTGCTATGGACTGGAATAAGCTGGAAGCCCCAGGTATGGCACAAACTTTCACCGAGGTGTTTTTCTGGTGGGTTCTTGTTAAAAATAACCATGCACAATCTTCAGTTGACAAAGTGTTACTCAAACCATTACAGAGAATCCCTTCAGTAAGGCAGATCTCAGGAAAATATTTTCTCCATTTTAGGGTTCACAAAAGAAAAGTTGCTGAACATATTTTGGTCCATGCTGTTAATCAGTGCTCTGTCGGCACAGGACAGTCTAGGTTTTTCATTTAGAAATTCCTTGTCAAAGTTGCTACAGTCACTCGGAGATTTCTTTGAGAAAAGGAAAAAAAAATTGATGTCAAACCACTAATATTCAGATCTTCGTTATAATGGTACTGGCCCTATCAGGCTGCTTCCTATGGGCTCAGCTCATCTAGTTGGGAGCAAGCTCAGCTCAGCCAGGGAACCCGCAATGCATTTGCTCTTGGCCTTTTGCACAATGATTAGTTACTCCAGCCCAAACGATGCACAGTAACATGTCAAACTGCAGTGAACTTCCGTCTGAGCTCTTAATATCCAGCAACCAGTGCTAATCACTTGCTTATTACCATCTTATTGAAGTAGTAATGGGAATAAATATTATATAGGAGGCGCTGAGCCTGTGATCCATTAATTCTGCTAGGCAGGGATGTTACAGCTTTGTAACACAGCAGACTGGACCCATCAATTAAATAACACTTGTGAAGGACTGTAAAATGAAAGTATGATGCACTTGTCAAATTAAATTATATTATTTTTATTAATAGGACTTTAATAGTTTAATAGGACTGTTATTAATAGTCAGGACTATCCTGACTTAGCCAACCACCTGGTTACCTGAACTGCTTTTCCTTCTTTACCTTCTGCAGTGCAGTGAAAGATAATCCCTACAGAATGGGTTGCACTTAGGTGGTTAAGGGAAGGTGTTTTAAGTGGCATCCAGACCCCTGCTATGGTAACTGAGAAAGTGATGACTAATTTATGGTTTCTCAGGTGTGGGCATGCCAGACCTGGGCTTACAGCCATCAGAAGGTAGTAGTCATGATAATCAGGTCAGGCAGCCCAGCCAATAGACGTACGTAGTTCACAATTATCTTTCCAACGACCGTACAATGAGTGAGGCTGTGGTAGGTCCAAATTGAAGATGGTTTCAGCTGCTTGTATCTGATGTACACATCATACCAGACAGCCTGTGAACAATTTAAGCTGCATTTGGACATTTAAGTAAGAGTCAAGACTTTCCATTCTGACTGCCCAAGACCAACGTCCTCCATCTACTTTTAGACAGAGAGGCTGCATGTGCAGAGCAACTCCAGAAGATATCCCTGAAAGTCTGAGGGCATTTTGAAAGCCTTAACTTGGTGCCTTAAACTGTTAGTCCAGTGTGAAGCAGACATTTATCCACCTTTAAAATGCTGACTCCGTGAATCCAAACAGGATTTGAGGTCTCTGACATTAAAGACCCATGTCTGAAGATTTTGGACAGTGCCCCTAAATAAATGGGTTTATAACATTACTGTGGGTCCTGGCTTTGATTTATTGCTAGCATGTGCTGGAGGGTTTAAATATTTGGGGAGTGAATAATTCAGGAAAGAAAGACATGAGATGGGTGGAATTGAAAGAAGATGCATTCTTACCACTCTCGGTTTGAAAGGAGGCTCCATCCTTCTTTCTTCTAAAGCCTCCCAGTTTATTTCCCGGAAAAAGGCATGCTGGCGGATGTTCCCTCTTGCTCCCAGTCTCCTTTCAGGTTCTCTCACAAAAAGCTAGAACGTTGAAGAAAGATAAATACCTTAGTCTTTTATCAATAACAGTATATGCATTAGGACAGTCCTACCAGATAGAGCCTCAGACTTCAAACTCAAGCATGGCTGGTGAGGGTGTGAAGACTCTTCTAACTTACTAAATTTCTGACTGGGGAACCAGTTCGGATTCTTAGCCTAACATGCCAAAACTGAGAGACCTTGGCCATATTTTTCCTTTGCAGAAGAGAGAGGACGAATTTGCTACAGCGGCATATGTGTCTGAGCATGCAAATATGCAGCTACACAGGTGAAATATCTGGATCGCACTTGCAAGCTTTTGTCTGGACAATTTCTTGCTATCAGGAAAATTTTTAGGGCTGAAATATAAGCATAATTTGTGAAAATACTAGTCTGGCCTATGTGGGGTTGCATTCACCTCCTACACCTTTGGACACTTGGAGTGTCACTATTTGACCCTTTATAATTAATGGAGAAAAACAGTCATCTTAGGTGCAAATCATCTGACCTCCTTTACACACRTAAAGATGAGATAAAAGACACCCTGGAAGTGCTTGCTTCTCTCCACTGACTAGCTCAGATGCTGACAACCGTCTACTCTGGTGAAAGACTCCCAATTGAGGTAGCTTGTGTTTGCTGCACACTGCAGGCTACAAGTCCTGTGGATGACTAATTCTGCTGAAGGTAGGAAAAAGCTAGAACTGGGGGCATATCTTTTCACCATCAGCTATGTGCAGGTCTGAGCCCGCTCTTCAGTTTAGTGTAAACATGGCCTGTTTTGTCCTAGATGTTTTTATGGTAATGCAGCAGCCATTTGGCTCTGGAAGCAGCCAAAATGTTTCTGGGGGAGAGTTTCAGGAGCGCTAAATGCTTCAGAGCTCCTCTAGATGTTCGTGAGCAGGATGTAGTGCTGAAATATTGCTGTAATGGTGGATGTGAATAGTTTAAAATTTATCTTTACATCTGCAGTAAAATGTCCGGGGCCTCCAGGCCAGCTAGACCATATAGTGCCAGATCCTAGATCCCTCTAAAGTCAATGGAGAGGAATAGTGGCAACACTTGATAGCAGGTGACCTGAATACAGCCAGTATGTCCTACTTCAGAGGTAAGGGCAAATTTTCAAAAGCTCTTTACTGTTGGAGGTCATCTCAAAATGGACTTGGGTTACATATGGTAGAAGTTTCTTGCTACTCTATTTGGCCAACAGCGAGCCTACAATAGATACCACTCAGCAAAGAATAAATACAAATATCTGGCCAACAGTGAGCACACAATAGATATCACTCAGAAAAGAACAAATATAAATATCTAACACCAAAAGCAGCAGCAAAAGAATCTGATGTATGGACCATTGAGGGTCTGTTTGAAAAAAACCCAGGCATTGGGTTTTGGTGAGCACTGCGGGCAAAGCCTCACCAAAACTGAAGTGTCCTACAGACAACTGATTACACAGCAGGGCAGATTCTATAGGTTCAATTCTGTGCTGATAATACAGGCATTAAGCAGGGTGGAATATGTAATTATCCAGAGTCAGTGGCACTGAGAGTAGCCCATAATGGAGAAAATGGTTTTTTTCCTAAGCAAGGAAGTTTGTTGATTGGTATAAAGGTGATTACCATCTCTAATCCTGACAGAAGTACAGGTTGTTTGTGTAGAAAGATGGCAGCGTATGTCCCAGAAATAGACGTTCAAAATCTCAGTCTGCTATGCTATGTCTTCCTGAACAACTGCTTTTGAATGTTTTCATTATTATCATTTTATAGTGATACCTAAACATCTAAGCCCAGCACAGATGCTAAAATAATATCCTGTTCTCCATGTTTTTTGTAGTGAAATGCTGTATGTTGCCCTGTCGCTTTGTAAATGCGAAAGTAAAGGTAGGGACTGTAGGTCAAATATGACCAAAATCTAGTGATGAACAAGTTACCTCACATCACCTGAGCCATTATAACCCTCTGTACATGCTGTCTTACCATGCTCCATCTCGAGGTAAAATGCCTTAGCTTGGATCATGTTCAATGTCAGTCCAAAGGCCGACTGAGGGGAGGTAACTTATTAGACTAGCTGTGACTTCATTGCATTTTTATCTTGCAACTCTAGAATAATTTGCATCCCAAGCCAGAAAGGCTACGATGCTAAATGGGGCTGAGAAGGAGGCAATAAAAATCAGTGTATTAATGGAAGGGAACCTAAAAGATGAGGAGAAACAGAAGAGTGCTCCACTCAGAAAGGACACTATGCATTGCTACGTAGAAGATTCAAAGGGCCAAAAATCCACGACATGGTGCTGCTAGCTTGAGTAGCTCTGCCACTCAGGACACAGCTCAGGCTTTCTCTTCCTGCTCTTTAGCTCAGTGCAAAGATGCAAAATATTCTCTACTGAAAATCAGGCTGAACACCAGAGCAATCTACCCTAGATGTCCTCATATCTCTGAGGCACAAGAACTGCTTCAAAGCCATAATTTTCAAGGAAGTCACTGTAACCCTTAGTTTGAAGCCTGGCAGAATATCTTTTGCAGGAGTTATGCCTTACACCTTAGGGATTGCTCTGCAAAGAAACTGATCTCTGTTGGTATCTGATACCCTGCGATCCTACTTACTGGATATGAG
This sequence comes from Phoebastria nigripes, assembly GCA_035582835.1. NCBI lineage: Eukaryota > Metazoa > Chordata > Aves > Procellariiformes > Diomedeidae > Phoebastria > Phoebastria nigripes. The sequence goes on from JAYKAV010003254.1 coordinate 1,713,808, forward strand.
GAGCCATCATCACCACTCAGGAGAAAGAAGACACAAAGATGGCCTTACGACTTAGGTCAGGCGTGCTTTGAGGACCACAGACAAGAAAGTGACTCTCTCTGGTCCTATCACACTAAACTTGTTTCTCTGAACAACAGCTGAAGGTGCACAAATCAAATATGACAGTTCTGGCAAAAAGACTTTCGTTCAATGTGTGGTAATTCTTACCTTCACCAAAATGTCCTTTGCATCCTTGTCAAGCCAGCGAGGGTAGAATGGGTTATCCATGCGGATAGACTGGAAAAGCTCCTCTTCATCTTGGCCATGGAAAGGAGATTGGCCAATAAGCATCTCATACAGGAGGACACCAAAGGACCACCAGTCAACGGAGGTATTGTACTTCTGCCCCAGCAATATCTGCCCAAAGAGAGGAGTGACAAAGACAGATGCAAAATGTCTGACGTCAGTATATCAACTTCAGAAGGGTGGCCAGACCTTGACCTTTCAACAGCCACTTTGCACTGAGTGGGATAGCAGAGGTGCTTCCCCCTGCCTGAAGCATGAGCCAGAGCATCTGCCAGTGGTGCGGAGGCTGTGGTTGAGGGAGATCCAAATCGCAGCCACGCCTGGGTGCCAAAACAGTCCTTCGCACTACAGATAACAGGTTGCATGTTTCTCTAGTTACTCTTAAGTTACTTGAACAAATCCTTGGCTACCAGAGAGATCTGAAACAAAAAAAGTGAGGCAAGTCATCTTTTGCCTGCTCTCCAAGTTATTCCAAGAGTTCAAATCAGGCTTGTAAGCTCCAAGAAGACAAATAGTTAGGTATTAACATTTTGGGACTGATTTAACTCACACAAGCTGTATTTTAAAATTACAAGTTTGACAGTGTAAGGGTACTTTAGGACTATCAGTCAGTGGAAATGGTGTGAATCTATCCCTGCAAAATCTGCCCCAGGAAAAACATGAGAAAGAGGTTGCTGATATGTCCTCTTGAGACCAACTGAGTTATAGGTAGAAGAATGGGAATTTGCCCTCAGTCAGTCCATTGGTTTGTGCCTTTCTGTGTCAGCTATAAAGTGAAAGCTATATCCAGTGTGTGGGGTCCAGGGAGGGTCGGCTGGAGTGACGACCTCCCCTAAGAAGGGATGTGGCATTTTCTTCCCCTACAAACCTGGCCAGACACCACCAAGTTCTCAAACTTCCCCTCTGGGGAAGCAAAGTTAATCTCACCTGCCTTTAGATATCTGTTATGGAGATACCTAGAGCTGAACCAGTTATCATTAGCTCCTTTTACAGTCAAGGAAGATAATTAGTCCAATTTTAGACATCCAGCTAAGTATCGACCTGCTGTAAAATACAATCCCCTATTTGTCTCCTTTAGTTATCAAGGAGCCTAGACAACTTGCTCATATATAGATATTTACATTGCAGATGTCTAAAGGTACATGTGATGTCTATGATGTCTAGGATCCTTATCAGGATTTTAGAGCTGGAGAGGGGAATAGTTCATTTTAAGGCACAATCTTTACTCTTGAGCCCACAACCTGGTTGCACGTGTGATCCCCTATACTATAGCTACAGTGTAGGTATTAATGACAAGCCATGGAGATGGCTTAATGCTAGTGAAAACAACTATCCAGATCAGTACATATAAAACTGCTGATAGTTGAAAAATTGTGATTTAGAGAGGTGATCTTTACTGCTGGCTCTGAGGTACAGTGGAAGTAGGTGAGTAATTTCTTCACTGTTTTCATACCTTGTCTGCATTGCTTGTAAATTCCCACTTGGGCCCAGATTCATCTTATTGCCTAAAAGTTATGTGTCTTATTAATTTAGTTATCCAGAGTCTCTGCACCAGGGGAGGTTTAGACTGGACATTAGGAAGCATTTCTTTACCGAGAGGGTGGTCAAACACTGGAACAGGCTTCCTAGAGAGGTGGTCGATGCCCCAAGCCTGTCAGTGTTTAAGAGGCATTTGGACAACACCCTTAACAACATGCTTTAATTTTTGGTCAGCCCTGACATGATCAGGCAGTTGGACTAGATGATCGTTGTAGGTCCCTTCCAACTGAAATAGTCTATTCTATTCTATTCTATTCTATTCTATTCTATTCTATTCTAATGGAGGAAAAACGGTGATTTAACTTACACACCTAAGGTAGGAAGGGATTACTTGTCTTCTGGGATATTTGCCCTTCTACAACATTATAAAGTGCCATCAGATGCTTCACTTTTAGATGAATTTTCTCACATTAGGTGAGAAGTATCCCCCTCTAATGCACCTGTGGCACCTAGCAAAGCAGGACGTTAATATCAGAAGTCTAAACCCAAGCTGATGTAGAGTGTTCTTGACTAAGACATGCCAAAAGAGGAGATGCAAAAAGGACAAAAAACCTATTTGAATATGAGGCAATATATACAATGTGTTTCACTCAAAGAAAGGAAAGAGCAAGACTCCGAAATACATTTATTCTGAGTCACTTATAAACAAAATCACCCCAACCTTTCCTTCTGAAAAGACACATTGTTTTTATAAGGCTTTACCTTTTAAAGTATAAAATGTCTGGAGAATGAAATTAAATGTTTTATGGCAGTCAAGGAAAAGATTTATTAGCTTTGCAATTCTCTGGAAAAAATAAACAAACTTAGAAATTTCATTTCAGGTTAAGTCTTTTTTTTTTTTTTTTGTCAAATATTTTTTGAAATAAAGAATTGCTTGTCTACTGACCTAAAGACCCCTTATTTGCACGGATGTAGCCAAGGTGCTGGGTCTGTAACAAATTACAGTGCTAGCAGCCACACTGAAATACTCACAAAAAGTCCAGTGCTCCAGCCTCTGGCGGGAGAGATGATCCATAAACTCTAGCAGCGCTTTCAATTTAGAGGTAAAATGTTTTATATGCACTCGTTGAATCTCTAAAATAAATGATGCTGCAGAAATAAAACTCTGAGCTATTTTAGTCTTTCTCTTTTCTATGAAGTAAAATCACAGATAATGGATTATCACTTGGCTCTCTTTCTTTTAGGATCAGAAAATAGCTTTTTTTTTTTTTTAATAAAAGCATATTGAAGTGGAATAAAAGACAATTGCAGCTTGATTGCAGAGYCCACTTACACCTGCTCTTAGGCAATACAAATCCAATTGCTTTGAAGAGACCAGCCCTTGTGTCAGCAGTGGTGTAAGCTAGATCAGAATCGAGCCCTTGGTGCACAGTAAAAGATCAATGAATTATAGTGGAGGGAAAAAAMCAAAAGCTTTAAAAGCTATTTGGAAAGTACCAATATCCATCACGAAAACACTAAAATCAGGAAATGGGATCTTGAAAGGCAAATAAATGGATTTCAGAGTGTGTTGGACATGATGCATGGATGACTCGTAAGTTCTTCTCTGAGCTGAAAAATGTTTTCTTTGGCCCCACTTTGCCACCTAATTAGTCAAAGCCTCTCCATAGTAGGATCTATCATTGCGTGAAGTCATCAGGTTAAGGGTGTTTTCTCTTTTCTGGAGGGATCTAGCCCAAAATATCTAAATTTACTAGGGGGAAAAAAAAAAAAAAAGAACAAGTTTCTGTCTGGGAAAAAATGGAAAGAAATCAGAGGAAGGGCAAAGGATCTTGCTATGGGCAAGCTGGAGTCTGGTGTCTGTGACCACCCAGTTTTATGGCATGGGCACATGGAGGCCAGGTTCAGCTTTTCTCCACCAAGTATCAGTAGATATCAACTGCAGAAGGAGAAGAGGAACTGTTGATATGTTTTTGCATGGAGCTTGGAGACTGTCTCCACACAAGCCCCAGCCTTCCTGAGTCAAGGGGACAGAGCAGGACCTTAACACAAGCTACAAGCTCTGCCTTGCCCTTGCCAGCTCAAGCACAGCCTGGCCCTGACACAACTCCATCACTTCTAGTTTCAGAGCCTCCTTCACCAGGAGGCAACTTGTGGAGGCATGTCCTCCAGGGATGGATTCATGCAGTGACATGAGGTGCTCTGGCACCGTGCACAGCCAAAGCAGAGAAGCAGGTAGTCCAGAGCCCAGAGTTAGCAGGTCAGGTCCCAGCTGTCCTCCAGACAGCAATACCTATCCTCTGACTGCTGGCATTTAGAGGGGAAAAATCAGGATGTATGACCACTCTCACGTTTATGTCTCCAAGCATCTCAGTCCCCTTTACAAGCAGCTATTGGTTGTTTTTTATCTAGACAGACCTTCAAGCCTATGCTCAGTTTTACGCTTATGCCTCTGATGGCAGAGCCTTTTCAGAGCATATAGTGCCTTATTCAGCTCTGGGAGGATGCTTGTGATGCAGGCTGTGTTTGCGGCCAGCTAAGAACCTGTCTGAGTAAGAGAGAAGTCCAAGCTTATGGGTGCCATCCCTATTCAAGCATCAGAGCATATCCCAGAGAGAAGGTGAACCCCAATCTCTGCTTTATCGTGGACCCAGCCTCTCTTCTCCATCTAGGTGGTTAATCAATGAGGAGGAAGAATCAGCTCCAGGCAGGCATTTTGTCCCACCTTTCTCTATTTTCTCTTTTAGGTTGTGATGAACTTCATCCCTTAGAAGTGCCCATAGCTCCCTGCTAGCTATCAAGGAGCCTGGACAGCCATGGAAGCCTACTGTTAGCTAGCTAGGGAACATGCTTCCCATTCCTCGTGCTGTTTCTGTTCCTGAATTGCAGGACCTACCTCTTGGAGCTTCTTCTGCCATGGCCCAAACTGGATTTCCATTAAGCATTCTGTTTCTTGGTTAAGCCAAGCACCACTTGCTTCCCAGGCCCATTTGCACAAAAAATGAATTAGCCACAAAAATATGCAATGCCAGACAGCAAAGCAGACTCTGAGTCAAACTGAAATCCAGTTTCTATCCTGGAACTGCTCAAAAGCAGGTTATTACTCTTTGCACCCTCCACCACTGACTGACAGTCATGTCTTAAGACATGTTCTCTGTCCCACAGCAGCTTGCTGACCTCCCTGGACCCCACACCTACCTCAGGTGCGATATAGTCAGGCGTCCCACAGAAAGTACTTGTCTTCGCATCTCCAAACATGTTCTCCTTGCACATCCCAAAGTCAGCAATTTTGATGTGCCCCTCATTGTCCAAGAGGACGTTGTCTAGTTTCAAGTCTCTGTGGAGGAAGAGAAGGAAACCCCTCCTTTGAAGTGTTACAGAGCCACACAAGTTATTTTAGCAGGTTACACTTATTGACTTGCTATCTGCCTCTCTGTAGTGCCTAGATGTTGCAATTACAAAGGAAGACTGAGGGCGGAATGAAGAGCTGCTCTCTTGGACTTCAATATCCCTCTTCCTCATTTCTTCTGTCCCGGCACCAATTCATTTGCTGGAGAAGACTTTACCCAAGACAACTTCTAAAAGCTGCCTCCTTCGAGGATGCAGAATAGGGAAGCTAAAAAGGGCTTTGCGCCAGCTGGTGCTTCTGCCCTCACAGCCTGGAGAAGGTGAGCAAGAAGGGAGCGGCTAATGCTCACTTTCTCCTTCCCTGGGAGTCTCAGTACTCTCTCTGAAGCTGCTGCCAGCTCTCCCAGTGCAGGCTCTACAAACGTTGGAAGAGGTAAGGACCCGCAAGCCCTGCTTGGTTTGCAGAGGGTCAGAATAACCCCAGACATCAGCAGAACACCCACCACCTTTTCACTGCTGGGCTGCACTATCTGAACCCYGGGGATTTACAAAGCCCTTCACACATAGGTGCCAAGCTGTCGTTAGAGGTTTCAAGCTCTGAGCTACCATGGGAAGCAAAGAGCCCAGAGAGAGAAAAAAAAGAAATGCACAGAGAAGGAAATACAAGCAAGTGAGCTGACGAATCATGGTCACTGACAGAGAACAAAGAGATCCCTATGTGGGAACAACCTCCGAAAGGAGAGAAAAGCATGTAAAGAAAGAAAAAAAAGGCAGAAAGAAAGGAAGGCTGGCATGGCTTCTATGTTAAATTTTTTATATCTTACCTAAACGTTTTGCTTTTCATTGAAATAATGACTCAGGGTGATGTTTGGATCAGTGATGCTGCACTTTACCTGGGATGTAGGTAGAATTTGGGTTACAGGGTCTCACAGCACCCATGCTCCTGCACTGCCTATCCTGTGCTATCAATCACTGCTCCTTCTCAGGGCTCCCAAAGCACCCAGACACAACATTTGCTTGTGCCCACAGCTGAGGAGACAATTGGTCTTTTCCAACCTCTGCTGATTCACAGCCTACACACATTTTCCACATCTCAGGCAAGAGTCCTAACCACGAGGCTGCTATATAGGTACCCTCCCAGTGACAACTGGTTTACAATGTGTTTTCTTCAGAAATGGCTTTGACTCCCTCAAAGAAGGTAATTTCTAATGCATGATGCTCCTGAGATGATTGCCTACAATTGCAGGAAAGATGGCTGTTCAGCCTCCCTCTGTGCAAAGCTCTTTGTCTTGCTTCGCCCAGGTCCCAATCAGGGTGGGGGACCTTGTAGTGTCTACACACTAAATTGTTGCCATGGGGCAATTGTTCGTTGCTGCTAGAATATGGCCCAAGAAAAAGTGGGAGTCATCAATCAAAAAGAAATATAGAGACAACCGAGACATCTGCCTTCCAAGTGGCAGACACTCATGTTGTCACAATTTCCAGCTGGAATGACTTATTTCAGTTACACCATTGAGATCAGTCTCTGGCTGCCAGCACTGCTTTTATTCATCTGGTAGATTGAAGCAAAACAAAAAACCCATCACCTACAGTTCGCTTTCATTATTTTGATGAGTCTCAAACTCATTGGCTCCAGGGACTGGAGTTTCTGCCAAAAACGCCTCGGCTCATTCATTAAAATTTAAGCCAACATTTCCAAACATGGGTGCATGAGACAGAACAGCTGGATTCATTATTATTACTACATCGCAAGTGATGTAGTTTCAAAAATGATTTCTATTCACTTTCCTAAGTGCTTAGTTAGCTCTGACTGAGATGCTGATGGCTGTGCATTCTCAACTGACCTCGTTGTCATTGTCTTCAATGAAAAAAGGAAAAAAGAGTAGGACTGGTTAAATCTTTTCTCTCAAAGCTTGATACCCAAAGCAATGCCGCACCGACTCCTGGGAATGAGCTATTTCTTCCTATCACCATGCTACCCAATGTCTAGCTATCCCAATTTGCCCACGTTTCCCAAGGCTCCAGACTCCAAACATCTCTCTCCTTTCATGAGGAAACGGGTCCCAAACCCTGACACACCACTGGTGTAGAAATTCCAAATAAAAACGTGAAATATAAACAAACTGTCAGCATTACCAGTCCTGCCACAAACTCACAATGTCCTGCAGATATTTTTAATCAACTTTTCTGAGAAGTCTGAGTAAAAATGACAGACATGGCTAAGTGATTTGGGCACTTCAGAAAACGTTTCCCTGCAGTCATCCAGAACAATAGAGCCAGAAACTTGCTGAGACCCCAGAGATCCTCTTAGCTTAATGCCATCGATATTGATCTTATGTTTACGCAATCACCATCATTGGTCAATAAAGGCTATAAAAGGCTCCCGCATGAGTACTAATAATGAATAATAAGGCAACTTTATATGAATCAAAGCTTTCGTTTTAATGGGAGAGTGGATTGTAAACAAGCCATTCACTTTTAGCATTTGTTCTAATGTTCACACTACATGACAAACATTGAAATAAGCTCATTTTGGTTTCAGCAAACATCGTTGCTTTAGTGAGCTCTCTCATTTGTTTGTGACTAGCTATTTGCTTCCTGCTTTTACAGAAGGCTGCAGTGTAGTAACTAACTTTTGCCATGAAGATGAGCTGGACTAGAGCTCCCCAGAAATTCAGTTCCTCCTTTCGGCCACGGGAAAGCAGACTGTGGCCTGATTTCTGCAGCCCTTCTTGCTCCCATCTTGTCTCTGTCCTTTTATACAGGTCTGAAGCACAACACTTGGGCATTAGATCAAAGCATCCGTGCATAACTTTGAAGCTCCTAGGGAAGTCAAGCTGAAGCTGTAATGGGCAATTTTGTAGTAGAGGACTTATCCTCCTCAGGATTTGATAGATTGATGCGTTGTGGACCAAGTTCATACCAGTAACTTTGGGAAAGGACTCTTCTGTCTGTGTGCAGCTGCCTGCAGTGTCCCCCCTAGTCCCCATCAGCTCCCTGTAGAGCCCACTGGTAGAAATGGGCACTTCTCATACACACTCTAACACAGGTTTGATGAACCTAAAAAAGCCCACTCCTCTCTGCTTATTACAAGAAGAGCTTGGGTGGCTAGCTCAGATTCATGACGGTAGGTGAGATGAATCCCATCTCCCCATGGAACTGTGCACAGCAGACCTGTTAATAACCCCAAAATTAAGGTATATCACTGTCTCCCTGCTGCTGTTGCTTGAGCTGAGCTTGTCACCACTGTCCCAGGGTAACCAGCACAGCAGATATACCAAATTTCTCATGGCTAGCTTGACCTTATATACCTTCATACATGAAAAGCTTAAACTGGCTGCCTATGCTGGGTGCTATATGAATGACTTAGTGTAAATGCACGAAAAGGCTTGTTTTAATGTTAACTGAAATAGGACTGGATTCTCAAAAAGGGCTCAAAACTGCCTTTTCTACTCTATCTCTCCAAAATAAAACAGCCAGACTCKGTAAAAAGGAAATCTGTATAGAAATGCAATACCAGTAAGTACATCCAAGCAATGGTCTCTCATTATCATTAGTGCTTGCAGGGAAAGCAGAAAAGGTTTAGCATATTGGACACTAAAGAGTAAAATTACCTGTATATTATGCCCTTGGAATGGAGGAACTGGAGCCCGCATATGATTTCAGCAGCATAAAACCTGAGTGACAGAAAGCACAAGTTAGAATGGATGCTTCCCAACAAGCGCTTTCAACTAGACCCAAAAAGATGGAAACTTTGTCTCCACAGAAGCCAATATTTCATTAAGTTCCCAGAAGGCTTGGAGTGCCTCCAGAAGGCTTGGGGTAGCTTGTTTTTACAGGTAACTGATGGATGATGTGAGATTCCCAAAAGCATGCCACATGGCTAGCAGCCCAACTCCCACTGAAACCACTTTGCAAAATGGTAGGGATTTGGAAGCCACACTGCATGGCTAGCTGCATTTTTTTTATATGTAACTGACTCTGAGGACATGTACTTCAGTGCCCAAGAATGTCTCCAGATCAGCTGTGGAGCAAAAAAACACCACCCAGCTCCTACTGCCTACCCTGCCTCGCCTCAAGATATGGTCCCTGTTGCAAGGAAGGCAGACCCGTCCCTTATTTACGTATTTAATGTAAATCAAGGAGTTACAGTGATGCACCAGACTGCAAACTGCAAATTACAGTTAATGTCTCAGACCTCAGAAGAGCAGCTATGATTTGCCATGTTCAGTAGCTGCTGCACAAACAGTGGAGTGGTCCCAGCAATGGGACAGGCAGGTGGGCATCTGGGTTTGGCAACCAAGTCTCCTTGGCTTGTCAAACAGACCCCTTCACCGCTCAGATTTAGGACTTGCTTTTGAAATTTTATCCAAGATATGAACTAGCTAGCAGCTTGGTGGCCTTCCTCTGGAGTCTTTTCGAGTTTGAGATCTTTGTTCTCAACATATTTCTGCCTAAAGGACAACACCACATCCTGCTGCAAAAAGGCAGCATAAGGCTGAAGCACCATTGCACAATGAAACTGCTCTCCCAGAAGGGAATGTAACCACAGGATCGTATGCCCCTCCAGTGTTGTACAGCTCTGCTCCCTCAGTCTTCAATGCATTGGCCCTTAGTTCTGAACATTCAAATGTTTTTGAAAAAATCGTCAAATTAAACACTGATTTAAATAAGGGTTTGTTTTTTTTTTTTAAATTATTAAATAAAATATAGTGGTTTCAATACTGACTTTTAAAATACCTTTTGCTAGCAGAAGGATTAAAAGCACCTTTCATTTATTCTAATTCTCCTATTTACTTTAATCAAAGTGAAATAAATTTTTAACTACCTGTTGGTGTATTAATTTTTTATTTCAATTTACCTTTTGCACTTTTGATAGGTTTTACCTCTTTCTTGCCCCGCCCCCTGCCCTTGAACCTTAAAGGGAAAAAGGGAAAATCCCGTTACTTCTAACAAACAACAGCTTCACCTCTGATCACTGGCCCAGGAACCTCAGCTTAAGCAGGTCCTGCAGCTTAGCTACAGGCCACCCAGTGTTGTAAAGAACAAGATATTTGGTTCCACAGATGGCTGAAAATGCATCTGTGGGATTTCTTTGATGGTGGTAAATCTGGGGTGGAGATTGTCCACGATGTCATTATTGGGGCCTCCAGTTATGGGCTGAGCAAGAACTCAATGAGTACAACAAAGAGCAACCCCAGGGCTGCTGTAATTCACAGCAGACACCTGTAGGTTGCTTTAAAATGACCCTCATCCATGGGCCATGTAAATAAGGTCCTAGGTATGCTTGGGGCTGTTTATAGACAGTGGAGGCACTTCCAGAGGTAAGATCTCAGGTGGATTGAATGGTCCCTCTGGAGCCCCTCTCTGTTTGAGGGACTGCAGTCCTGGGAAGGGGACTGATCCAGCAAGCAGGGCAGCCTAAGGGACAGCTTCTATCCAGCTCAGCTCTCGGCTCTGAACAAAAGTTTGTGGGACTATGCTGAGGTTAGCGCAAAATACGGGAGCCAGGTCACAGGCTGGAAGGAGGTCCCTGGTTTGCYGGCTAAAGGACAAGCCTTCAGGCAGATGCAATGCTGATGAGTGTGTAGCAGCATCTGCAACTCTTCCAGACAGAAATAGCTTCCCTGGTTGACCAAGAATGCAAAGCAAGGTCACGTCTGACTGAAATCAACTCTGTGGATGGGCTCTAAAAAGCCTTCTGTGGGAGGGGAAAGAGGACAGGGAGAGGAAGTGACTTGCTCCAAGTCCATCATTGAGTCAGGGTGATGACTTGCACGTCTGTTTTGTTCAGTTTGAAGAGAGCTGGGATAGAGAGTGATTCTGCTTCCAGCACAAGCATTATCCCCACTTTGCAGTTGGGTAAGGTGCAGAGAGGTCAAATGATTTGCCCAAGGTTTTGTCTACAGGACAGTAGCAGAGCTGGGAATAAAATGAAGATCCCTGGTGTCTCCAGCTGCTGCCTTTGCTTCTACCATGTGTGTGACCTGCAAGGCAAAAGGTAATAATAACATCTTACGTTGCTCTGGGAAGGTCGAACTTATGACAACTCTGGATATGGAACATGAGGTCTCCTCCATTGAGGTATTCCATCACAAAAAAGAGGTTTTCCTAGAGAATAAGATAAGATGACAATAAGGGGTGGGGAAGGGCGAGACAAAATTGAAAAAAACCCCACCCAAAAAGCACTCAAAAAGAGGAAGGAAAAGATTAGCAAGGGTTTTGGAAAGGAAGTTTCTTTTTCAGATTCCTCATTTCTCCTTTGTTCTCTAAGCCCGTACTCACCCTCTCTGCTCTGATTTGTATAAACAGCATTAACAAACATTGCAAATCCACTTAATAACCAGCTGGTGCCATTGATTTTTACCAATAGACCTCAAGGCTCACTACAAGGGGATGAGTGACTCTACAGTGCCTGTATAACAGAAGGACAGATGGACAAGCTTCCTGGGGAACTAGTGGAAGAGGCAGAAGTAAAACCCAGGTCTCCTCTGGTGCCCAGCCCAGTGCATTACCCATCCAGTGGAGTGATCTTAAGCTGGTGTTACCTGCATTCCTGCACATCTTTTGTGGAGGCACATGGGTCTGACCTTTTCAAGTTATCAGAGACACTGGCCAGATGCTGCAACCTGTTTTAAGCACACGCTTGATTTTAAGACTGGGAGCTGCTCTATTAAATAAGGCAGGACGTAGCTTGCTAGTAGGAAGATTAATGAATTAATCATATTTCTGGATGCCCATTGAGTGCTTGCATGTCAGAGAAGTCTGGAAAAAGTCCTTGTCCCCAATTGCATGCAACCATCAGCCGTTCTACCAGGGCAGTGGAAAACTCTCCTTCTGGTACATAGGAAGGATGTAGGAAGGGAAGGGGGGAATCTCTGTATTGAATAAAATATTGAATAAAGAGCAGAACAGATCATCAAGGTTTCCTTTCCAATCCTTGATGTAGAATCATAGAATCAYAGAATAGTTTGGGTTGGAAGGGACCTTTAAAGGTCATCTAGTCCAACTCCCCTGCCATGGGCAGGGACATCTTCAACTAGATCAGGTTGCTCAGAGCCCCGTCCAACCTGACCTCGAATGTTTCCAGGGATGGGGCATCTACCACTTCCCTGGGCAACCTGTGCCAGTGTTTCACCACCCTTAACGTAAAAAATTTCTTCCTTAGATCTAGTCTAAATCTACCCTCTTTTAGTTTAAAACCATTCCCCCTTGTCCTGTCACCAATGTACACCACATTGATCCCCTTGCTGCTTCATGAGCCGTAACTTCACCACCAGGCCCCCACAGAAGTTGGAGGATGATTCAGACCAATCCCTTCCACATGGAATTGCACCTACAAAGCAGGAGGGGCGCCTTTTTCTGGAAGAAGAGTATCTGTGCAATAAGTTATGCTCCCAGTTTAAACTTCTGCTTCAGGAATCTCAGCTTTTGTGCATAAATGCCTGGATAAAATAAAATGGATGCAGTATTTTTTTTTTTTGCAAAAGCCTCTCTGTTCTGTACACATCTGAAGTTAGTCATCTCCAGSCTATGTTAAAGTTTATGAATATCTTCCCTTTGTTGCTTATTGCCCATCACAATTTTTTTCGGGGCAAAATAGAGTTCTTTTCACTTATATTTTTAACAGGCAAAGGGAGATTTTTATCCATAAGATCTAATGTAAACATCTCTGGCAGCAAGCCAAGATCTGGCTATTTAAAAAAACAAAAGTGTTTGTTCCTTTCAAGTAACAGCTGTCTGCTCTAATTTGTGCAATTTCTTTAGCCAGATCCTTTTAATTACAGTACTCTTATTTAAATGGACGTCTGGCTGGAAACCCCACCTGTCATCCAACAAGCACAGGGAAAAGAACACAAATTTTGCCAATAAACCAAATGTGTGCAGGTTTTCAGTTTGAAGGTCTTGCATCTGTAGAGGTCTGTGCACATAAGTCAGTTTAAGCAAATAAGAAGGCCAAATGGAGATGGGCAATTTAGTATAGAAATGCATAAATCTTGGAAGCAATGTGAGCTCAGGAGCCCGTTCAAGAAAATGGATGCTCTTTGTGAAGGTACACAGGGATGTGATGAGGTTTAGCTAACAGCAGACCAGCAGCTGCAGGTATCACACTGGGACAGAAGAAACCTCATGGGTCTTCAAATGGGCCAGACTCAGCTTCAGTGGACTGGGAAGGAGAAAAACCCTGGGTTTCCCTGGAAAGTCCATTGAGTTTGGCTACACCTTATCACACATCTTTAAGCATAACTTGAAGTCCATGTTTATTCAGCAGTCGTGCTCTGGTTGCTCATGGATTTGAGCAACCATCTGATGCACCTATTTAATTGAACTGGGGACTCTAACTTGAAACTGGGGACTTTGGCAGCATCCTTCTGCCATCTGAGGAAAGAAAAGGTGGACAACCTCTCAGATTAATTGGCATCCAAAGATCATTATATGTACTCAGTTGCTCAACTGTCTAAAGCTATGAAGCTGAAGGCTATGAACTTGACTTAGGCATGATTAATACTGAAGTTCATGGTCTGTCAGGTGTTACAGAGTGGTACATAAATGCTGTTGAAAAGAAAGACCGCATCACTCTGAGTTTTCTGCTCTGAGACTTGGAAGTTCCCCTTGCTTCTTGCAAAGGTCAGTTGTCTGGAACAGCCCATGGAGAAAAATTGCTTGAGATCAGCCCTAAGTACATCATTATGAGTAGCAAGAAGTAACCAAGCAATGYAAGCTGCAACAAATTATTGGAGACAGCTTCCTAAGCCTGAGATCTACAGAGCTGTAGAACACATTAAAAATGGGAAGTGGCAAAACCCATGCCTGAAACCACTGAAAATTCAACAGTGTGCTAGAGGTTAAAGGGTTAGAATGGCACGGAGGACATGTTCGCAGACAGGCTCCGACGTACACTTCCTCTTGTACTGGGAAAGTTATCTGAYGGCTCCTGTCTGCTACTGCCATGCTCTGAAGTCTGTCAGCACCTGAAGCAGGTAAGAGTGGGTTAAGTGGGTATTTCTCAAGACGTGGCAGCTGGGATGGCATGACTTTATCATGCCCTTACCCCCTGTGATGGTCCTAGCTCAGGCATGCTAAGCAAACAAACAGGAATGCTGTTCCTCAGTGATGAGACCTACACAGCTCTGAAGGAGGGTTGGGAAGGGCCCCTCACCTTCACCCTACCTGCCTTGCAGACAGACGACAGATGACTTGCTGACCCCCGTGAGAGCATCCTCAGGTAACAAACACTCAAGTCAAACTTCTGGTCATGGTTCCAGACTCGCACAACAGAACAGAACAAGTCTGGTCTCTCGGCAGAGTTTGGGGCTATCTTTTACAACCACAGAGCTCAAGGAGGACTGTAAAGGCATCTCCTGCACTCAGCAGTGGACACTGCCCCAGGATAGTTGGCACTAGTTATCTTGTGGACATCCATATATCAGCCATTCCCTACTTCTAGGGGCCTTCTCCATTGCAGCAGAGGGAACATGACAAACCCCTCTGCGGGAGGACGAAGCACTGCTCCTACAGCAGACAGAACCGTACAACATGATGTTGTACAACACACAGTTAGACACATACAGGCATGCATCCTGCACACAAAATAACATGGTTCCCTAGTTGACTCAATCCTGCCAGGTGCTGAAAGACTTGATTACCGCAAGAACTCAATTTCTTGCCCTATCAGTCCCTCAGTGCCTGTGCTGAGCTGAGCTCCTCTCTGCAGAGCCACCTGCTCCCTCTGCCTCTCCAGGACATGGCAGGGATGGAGTTAAACCAACCGGCTTCTGTTCTGCATGCAACTGCTGTGAGAATGAATAGTCACTATCAGAGATGCTTTCAACTTTATAAACAATGAGTATAAAGCAGGCAGCATTTAAATTGATCTTTTTTGAAGGTACATCCTATAACAGGCTCTTAAAATCCTCAAACCAGCTGGAAGCCCTCCAGAGCACTTTTCTGCAGAGATTTTCAGATTTTGTTTTCTTTGCATTTGAAAGCACTTGCATACATACAAATACACAATTTAACACCATTTACTGAAGAGCAAAAATTCTTCTTCCCAGGGCTTCCAGGAGGATGACTATCGGAATAATTAATGGTGCAGGACAGTGTGGCTTTACCCTTATTTGGAGCAGTTACCCTAGCAAATGGCTCCATGTGGAGAAGGCTTCACAATGCATATTAAGTGACCTAACTCCACTGCATGCCCATTGAACTAGGTTGGCCCTTGCCAAGAGAAAGGTTTGACACTACGCAATTCCTGCAGCTGATTCTTGTCTCACATTTTCGTGCAGCTCAGCCCAGCCCAGTCTGGGTGCTCATCCATGCTTCGGCTCTATTTTATTTCATGGGATAGATAGGAGCCAAAGGCCTCTCAGCCCTTCTTCACCACACCACCCAGTGAGTGTTGCAGTCCCATCACAGCATCCCATCCAGTGGCAAAGCAAGCAATGCACGTGCTCCTCACTGTGTCCACTCCCACGGGGAACAGCTAACACAGGGTCACTCCTTGCTAGTAGGTGACCATAGGAGGTATTAACATTGTTATTTGCACCATCTGGGGATGAGCAAAGCCAATTTGTTACAGATTAAAGCAACTTCAGGTTTAATTTTGTTCTCTGGTTTAAAGACTTCTTTTTTTCCCCTCCTATGTAATATCAGTCTATCTCTGGAGACAGCAGCATTTCTTACAGCTGTCAAATAATTCAGTCCAGTCCCTGATCTCACAAATTATTTTTTGTTCTAATCTTTGCACTGTCAGCATTTTTGACTGCATGTTAAACTGCTCACTTGGGATGCTTAGCTTTGTGTGCCCATCTACTTGGTACAAAGCGTATAAATATATTTATACACATATATAAAAATACATATGTATATATAAAAGTACAGACATGGCTGGCAGTAGCTCCTTTCACTTGAGTTCTGAGATCCCAGGACCCTTCCTCACAGCTCAGAGCAGGCAGAGTACATCATTCACAGCAGTAAACTGAGTTACTATCATCAGCCCTGACTTGCAAGACAAAGTGGCTTTCCCTATCAGTATTGGGTGGGATCTTGGAAAGAGACTAATCTTCTCAAGGCTAGAAAAAAATTTCTGTGAAAATTTGGGGATTAAAAAACTCACCAGACCAAAAACTAAACAAAAAGTAGTCAAATTTATGAAACATAAATATTTTATCAGCTGAAAAATGGGGGAAAAAAAGTAATGTTTTTATTTTAAGAAATCAACTTTTTTCAGGACAAAGAGCAGCTACACTGCAGACTTTCAGAAATCTCAGGCAAAGCTGAATGCATTCTGGGCTGATTTTCCTCAGAGCTGGACAACAGGAAGGCAATTAGAATATGTATATTTAATATGTCGATCATCTATCACTTAAAAAAATTATGCTTGTGAGCTGGCCCGCTCTTTTCCTCGCCAATACACTCCACCTGTTCATACCACATGGGCTGACACCACCTAAAAGTGTCTTGTAAAGACTTCATATTTTTGATGTTATAATTACAGCTGCTCACACCTTCTCTGGCAGAACCTTGTTGAAATCCCAAAGCTCTGCTGAGACGCTGCTATTTCTACTGAACCATGTTGAAATTTTGGCCAGGATTGAATGAGACCTTGCCAGTTTTCCTGCCTGCTGGTTGCAAGAGGTAAAATCCCCAAAGCCTTCTTAAACTTCCCAGTTCTTCCCCAGCTTTCACATCAGCTGGCTCAGATTTGGCCAACTAGCCTTGAATCAGATGTTTCCAACCTGATTTATCCCCCGCAAAATACTAGGAGGATGGAGACCTAGAAACCTTGAAGCTTCAAGATCGTGTCTCCCAAATGGCTGAACACCAAGGCATGGGATGGTTTGTACAAGGGAAAAATCACTGTGTTGCTCTGTACTCTCTTCCTCACCCTTCCTTCCTGGTCAATGCCAAAAACTGGATGCTGGCTAGAAAGATATCTGACCTCATAGGATGCCTCATCCTGTGACCAGGATTTTTGTTGTGCTTTTAGTTTAGTCCGTCCAATATTTTGTTGTGCTTCAGTGGTTCAGCAGTGCTGAAAGTCAAGGCTTGCAACCTCACCTCCCTGCAGGATGATTTCTCCTGCAATGCATCAGCATCCTGCAGCCATGCTGTGGTCAGAGAGGATCCTGCATTGCCTGGGGAGGGCATGTGGGCCTGATCCATGGCTGCTCAGAAGGGCACAGCCAGGCAATGGAGCTGAACATCGAATGGGTGTGAAACGCACATGTGCCAACCTACACACTCTGATTCAGCTCAAATAATTCAGCCCCGTCCCTCTAACAGCAAGACAAAGACAGAAGAAAACTGAAATTGCCCTTGGAAAATTTTGCAGGAATTGCAGTTTCCTCCGAGGAGATATTTTAATGAGAAATCTCCTGAAAATACTCATGGAAAACACTTCAGAGCCTAAGAATTTTTAAATTAGGATCACACTCCTTATTTACAGTCCTTTTCTCCTTCCTCCAATGTAAGAGATTTTGAAGTCAGTATTAAGCACATTAAAACAACAGAGCATGTGAAAATGGCTCACCACCAGGACTTTGAAAAGATATATACATKAGTAAAGCAGAAAAGAAATGTTTCTGTAACATTTCCTTTTAAATTGCAATAAAGATTACTTCTCTTTTGGGCTGAGATAGTCTTCTGTGTTGCTATTTTGTGCTACAAGCCAAAATGCCTAAGGACTTAATTTGCATTTAGGTAAAGGGTGTGAATAAAA
This sequence comes from Phoebastria nigripes, assembly GCA_035582835.1. Classification (NCBI taxonomy): domain Eukaryota; kingdom Metazoa; phylum Chordata; class Aves; order Procellariiformes; family Diomedeidae; genus Phoebastria; species Phoebastria nigripes. The sequence goes on from JAYKAV010003254.1 coordinate 1,731,641, forward strand.
ACTTGGTCAATAAAGTAGAGAAACAGTTAGAAACAAAAGTGACTTTCAAAAAGGGAAAGCCTATTTTTATCACAGAAGATCAGTGAAATGCAAAAAGAATAATAAAACATAAGCACTGGGATGCTAGTCACTGTTTTGGCATTACTAATTTTGGGATTTCACAGAATTATAAACATGTTTTTCCTCCTCTTTAACATAACAGTGTTCCTTTAAATCTAATACAACAGAATAGCTCTCTGAGCTTGTTGTTAAAATTCACACCATATAATTATGTCAGCTGAATATCTGGATGCAAAGATTACTGCAGTACAATAAACCAGTCAAGTTCAAAAACAGATCAGGAAAAAAAAACCATGTGTTTGAATTTGTTCTCATGTAGCACAATATGACAAGTATTCTGAGTTTTGGAAGCACTGATCATTCAGCCTCCGCAGGAATAAAAAGGAGCATTAGGTGCCTGGTTGTGCTGGTTTTGGCTGGAGTAGAGTTAATTTTCTTCACAGTAGCTAGTATGGGGCAATGTTTTGGATTTGTGCTGGAAACAGTGTTGATAACACAGGGATGTTTTGCTTATTGCTGAGCAGGGCTTACACAGAGTCAAGGCCTTTTCTGCTCCTCACCCCACCCCACCAGCGAGGAGGCTGGGGGTGCACAAGAAGTTGGGAGGGGACACAGCCGGGACAGCTGACCCCAACTGACCAAAGGGATATTCCACACCATATGGTGTCATGCTCAGCATATAAAACTGGGGGAAGAAGAAGGAAGCGGGGGATGTTCGGAGCAATGGCGTTTGTCTTCCCAAGTCACTGTTACGCGTGATGCAGCCCTGCTTTCCTGGAGATGGCTGAACACCTGCCTGCCGATGGGAAGTAGGGAATGAATTCCTTGTTTTGCTTTGCTTGCATGTGTGGCTTTTGCTTTCCCTATTAAACTGTCTTTATCTCAACCCATGAATTTTCTCACTTTTACCCTTCTGATTCTCTTCCCCATCCCACCGGGGGGAAGTGAGCGAGCGGCTGGGTGGGGCTGAGTTGCCGGCTGGGGYTAAACCATGACACTGGTGCCTACAAAAACCTGTCTGAAGGGCTGTCAAGCTTTATATCTTTCAGCATTCACTGATTACCTGGGTTGAGGCCAGGAAGAAACTCATCCCAGAGCTCAGAGAACTGTCAACAGATTATATGACTTTTTTTCCRCCTGGAGACATGGGGACTACTGAGGTTCTTGTTTCAGTGTAGAAATATTCCTGTTTTTACTGTCCTTTGCAGAGGCATTCAGTACCTGAAGCAGCTCAGAAACCTTGCAAGTCAAAGCATTAGAGATTCAGGACAGCATTGACACATGCATTTCTGTTTGAAACTACTTATCTATCCAGTGAAACCCTAAAAAAAAAAWATTCAATTTTTCGATTGAAAATTCAAGTTTTCAATATTAAAGTCCAGAGAGGGACTACACAGCAGTGCCCTGGCTTCTAAAAAGGTTGCTCTAAAAGATATTACGACTGAACCATACTGTCCTTTGAGCTGTGAAAGACTATCCATGGCTTCTCACAGCTCTCCTGCTCTGAATGACTTTCATGCGTTGAGCGATCACTGCTTGGCTTGCAAAGGTCAGAGGAGAAAAACATAAGCTAGAAATCAATCACAGCCCAGAGCCTCTTTGGCCTGGGCAGCCACATTCCAGCTTCTGTATCTGTGAACTTGAGGGCAAAAYAGAGAGATCAAATAACTTTAAAGTGGCAATGTTGACTTGGGATGAGATGGATGGAGGTTCTTTCTGTATATCAAGGGCGATACTGTGACGCTGCCCATAAGACAGTGTAGGAAAAGATCACTTGGGTTTTTGAGCCTGGCACCCATGAATTTTTCAGGCACCCATTGCTTTTCCATCCTGCAGGTTTTCCTTGCCTCAGCCACAGCTGGAAGCACAGTCGCCCCCTTAAATGGTCAGTAAATCCCATCTGGCTCCTGGCACGACTCCGTTTGTTCCCTCATCTTTTTGCTGTGGTCTCATGAGGGAAGTGGACACTTGCATGCATGCACTGCCTGAAACCAGAGCTGCACAATGCCACTGCTGTATCCATCCTGAACCTGACCTCCAGCTTCCAGACCAGGGCTGGACCAGGCTGGACCACAGACAACATGGTTCTGCTGCTGCATGCAAGTCAGCCGCTGGCATTAGTCAACCTCTCCTTGGACACATGGAGCAGCACAAGCAGCTCTCCCTGGAGTATAAGCTCCCTTGTAGAGCTGTGACTATTGTGAATATTTCATCTTTTTAATTAACTCTTGATTTTCTTTGCTTTTGGAGTTGGGTCGTTTATATTTTCCTCTGAAACCTAGCCCCCAAAAAAGGGAATTAATTCCTTTCCTCTCCAGGCAAGGATCCATTCCTAGGACATGCTGTCCTCACTGACAGTCCTGAAGGGGTTAAACATGAATGCCTGGGCTTAGTGTCACATCGCCTATGGCAGTTCACAGACGTTCCTTGTTATAAATTTAATCTGTCTTTAAACAGGTGCCGTATCCCACGGATGACTGGGATATACCACAGAGGTTATATTTGTTTCTCCTGACCCTGCAGAAGCAGCAAGCCCCTTGCTGAGCAGGTCCTAACCTCACACCGAGCAGTATTTTGTATCACTAAATCCTGGGACGGAGCGGGGACAGGGAGCATCCTAACAAAACCCTGAACAAGAAGCCTTGAGAGAGTGATGTTCCTCTGAATTTGAGCTTTGGGATAGCAAACACCTCTCAGGAGTGGTTTGGGTAGGTTGGACAGACAAGACMATCTCTCAAATTTCATTCCATCATTTTTTTCTATGCCTTGTGTGTGCTTTAGTGTTAAGATGATTGGTTGTGGCTCTGGAAAGCTGATCAGTTGGTGGTTCATTGCCATGTAGGGCCCTGAAGGTATATACATTACTTAAAAGTCACTTCAATTTTGGTTTGGAGTCCTAAGCAGGATTTCAGATGAAGGTGCTTTGTGCCGCCCCTCTGAACTGCAGCCTTCACCACCAGTGGTCCTGCACAAATTAGGAAGAGTCTGATGCAATTTAACAGTAACTGGGGGCAAAGAAGATTCCCAAGTGAATGACAGCATGTTTATTCTCCATAATCAGAGTTTCTTGAGTTAGCTCTGATCCAGGCTAGTCGCTGCAGCATACCACTTCATGGTCCAAGAGGTTCAGATAACACCAGCGTGGGCACATCTGCACCCTGGTTGTGGATGCGGCCTTTGTACACCCTCAGCCCAGGGTACCAGGACGCAGGTTTTAATAGTGGGTCTCTGCATAGCCACCTCAATCAGTCTTGGATGTCATAATCCTCAAATGCACCCCCCGGGTTAATGTGAGGAAGGCAGATGAAATTTCTAGAGCCATTTCCCAAGTGGTTAACCTGAAGATCCSTTCCCTCAGCACCACCTCATGTCCAAGCTATTCCCTAACATCTAGGAGACTTAAGCACTTCACCAAGTATCTGTATCTCAGCAAAGCATCCTCAGCCCATGGAGGAAGGTGACAGATCCTTGTCTTACCTTGGTCTGGAACGTACAGAATACATGAGTCAGGAATGGGTGCTCCCAAGCTAAGGAGAGGACTCTCTTCTCCACCATCGTACATTCAACRTCATCATCCATCAGCACCACATCCTTCTTCAGGGCTTTCACAGCAAAATACTGGTCTGTGCTCTTCAGCTCGGCAAGGAACACCTAGGGTGGAAACAGCTGCTCAGAAAGAGCGAGGCTCTTCTCTCAGAGCTGGCAACACAGCCATGTGAGGATGGGAGCTGAGCTCTGGGCAATTCACTAGGGTAGACCTTAAAAAAGCTGATGTTTAAGCCCAATTCTGCCATTAAGACTTTGTAGACTTTGAGTTTGTTCCCCACACCCAGAATAGTTTTATGAAGCTGAACACCAGGGAAGGATGAGAAGGTCTTGACGATTACAAGAGCAGGGGCTACATGCCTATATGGACAGGACATGTCAGAGAGCCAAACRCTTCTGATAACAGAAACCATCTTTATGCAAATGCTCATGAGATACATTTCCTGTTTTCTGACTTCAAATAACAAAACATAGAATACTGCTTTGTCAACATGTGAAATGCAAATGCCCTGCACCTCAGCAGRTGTAAACTGACGTCCATCAGTAGTTAGACTGATCTATATTAGATGTGACTTTCTCCTCTTCCTCCCAGTTAGCAGGAGGCCTGAGCAAACAGGCTGGGTCCCCTGTGCTTCTGCAGGTCTTCTCCTCTGAGAAGAGCAAAACACATCCCAGAGGAGTTAGGACCTCTCTCTATTTCTATGGGCAGGGAAAATGAGACATGGAGCAGCAGAGAAGAGTTTTCTAGAGACCACAGAGCAAAGAGGTCTCTGCTGGAAGGCAGTGCCAGTCCTGATCTTTATGCTAACAGCCTGCCGACACTGTTTCCCATAGACTGAATAAATACGTAAGATTCATCAAAGAGGTCTTTGAAGTTCTCTACCAGACACTATTTACTGAGTAAGCTCAGACATGTTTTAGCCCTGACAAAAGTTTTATTTACCCTTTTGGCTACTGCTGCATTTCACTTTGTAGCACTAGACAGAGAGTAGAGCCTAGAGCCTCCCTCTGTCTCTGCAGTGAATGACCAGAAATGCTAACAGTGCTGATGCTGCAGGCACCCTTTTTATGCCCGTTTTTGTGCAGGGCACTGCTCTCCTGGGGAAACTGGGGAACACCATACATTTGTGACTTGTGCTGTGACTTCCAAGGTACAGGTAGGCAATGCTAGACCTCATGCAGAGGGAGCTTCCTCACAGGTCTGGCCCTCAACCTCCCTGGTCCATGCAGAGCTGGAGAGATCCCTCAGGCACTGAGATCTGCACACCCTGTCCCCTCTGTGGGGAAGTGAATCTCGCTCTAAGCAAATAAGGGCACCAGGAGCAACACCTACACAGGAAACTTGTGGGTGACGTTTGTTGCAGAAAGGCATGAAATAGCCCATCCTCTCCACACCCACATGGTGCACTGCAGAGAGATGCAGAGGCTTGCAGACTTGGAGAGTCCACGTTAACACAGGGGGCTGAAGCAAGGTACAGAATCTGCTTCAATGGAGGTATTCAAGACTTGACTAGACAAACCCCTGAGCAACCTCATCTGGTTAGAGCTGTTTTGAGGAGCAGGTTGGATTAGATGACCTCCAGAGGTCCCTTGCTTCCAATGTAAACGTTTCTATGATATCTATGCTCTTGAGTCCAGGTTAGTCTGGGCTGTGGATTTTGGGGTGTTCTGGCTTAGCTCTAATTGAGATGCCTCAGCTCTGCTTCCCATGCAAACTGTACACATGCCAAGTATTTTCAAGTATGGAAAGCAAAATATTTCACCAGTTTAAGAATTGGCTGCAGCAATTGCTCCAGCTCACTTAGYAGGCAAAAAGCAGCCCTTCTTTAAGGCACAGTTTCCACCTTGGAAAGATGTGGGATCTGAGCAATGCGATACATAATGACACTCATTCTCCTTACTGGCTGTGAAAATACAATGGTGAGTTCCTCTGAAATTGCTTCATGCAGCTCTGCGCTGGCACTGAATAACACGAGTCCCCTTCCAGGGGACATCTGCAAGAAGGAGGAACAATCCACAATTCATCAAGATTAATGAATCCACTGAAAACAGGTGGTTCTTGTTTCAAAAGCACAAATTCTTGGCTGTTGCAAAATTTGCTTTACGCTCCAGCACAGATTGGAGCTGGGAAAGAGCAGTTAGTGTTCCCAGCTGGGGACCTGCTGCTCTGGAGAGGGGAGGTGATCCACACTCAACTTTTCAGCTAATGCTTCTGCCTCCCTCCAAGCTTGCTCAGCTAAGTTGGCAGGAGTAGCTGCATGAATGGGGACAGCACAGAGATCTTTCCCACCAGCTCTCTGTGGATGCCCAGGCCCCGTCAACCTGCAGAGAAGGGGAAGTTGCAGCTTTACTTGGCTGCTTTCCTCTCCTGTCATGGGCACTCGTGAGACGGCAAACTAACGGGGCAGAGGGAATGGCAAGGAAGATCTTTGTCTTAGGCAAGGAGAAGACCAAGTTCAAGACTCAGCCATGCCAGAGTAAGGGTTCTTTGAGGGCTTGGAGACGTTTTTTCCTAAGTGGCCTTCAAACCACATGCTATTTAGTGCCGTAATAAGCAATATGCAGGCCTATGCAGTGGCATCTAGTCCCCTGATGCTTACCTTGCCAAAACTGCCCTTCCCCAGCATCTTGTGCAGGACAAAATCTTCGATGGTTAGTTTTAGCTGCACTTGGTGCTCTTCCTGCTCCTGGGACTGTTCTCCCAAGTCTGACTCTATTAGAGACTCCCCCTTCACTGTGCCCTCCACCGGAGTCTCCCAGGAGATGCCCTGTGGCTCTGCAACACACATCAAAGCATTCAAATAAACCCCTGGAAATGAGCAGAAAATCCCCAGAACGCTTACAGGTATTGTGTTTAGAGTTTTAAAAGGGTATTTTAAATAAATGGAAATGTGGTGGCCACATCTACTAAGTAGATTGGCTCTGCTCCCACATTGCTTTCTCTCCGGAGGAAATTTTACTCCAGTGTAAATCCACCTTCTTAAGTGGCATTACTCCCACCTTAAAAACTCCTTCATCTGTCTTTCTGTTTTATGGCAGCAAAACATGACCAAACCCTTCATTTCTGGCCACCTGTGTTCTTCATTCCTTCTTGCTGGTTGCCGTTATGATGTGGTCCCATTTTTTCAAAGCCTTTTCAAGACCCTTGGCAAAGCTAGCATGTGAAAAGGTGGGACAGCATTTTCATATTGGCTCCCTGCTCCGGATGTGAAGCTCTAATTAAGTACTCCAGCTGTCCTGGAGTGGAACTACTCAGAGTTTCTTCAATACTCCATTCACTTGGATGTACGTGAACTTCTAAGAGATTCTGTCCCTTACAGGATTTATCCCATGTACTCAAGTGCACATTTGCTGTACTGTCCTAAATTGCTGAACAGCAAGAACACTACTCAGCAAACAGACCCACAGGTAAAGCAGATTTGAAACCATTTGGGGCTTTACTGATTCACATCAGCATAGCCAGTTCTACTTGTAGAAAAGAAAGTAAGTAAGTGCAGATAGGGACATAATTTATTTCCCCTTGGGGGGCCAAAGGGCACTGTCCCCTTAGCTCAGATGGTACCAAAACCAGCTTTTGAGGCTCAGTTGCCTGGTGCTGCACTGTATCAAACCCAGAGCACTGGTATAATGTGGCTCTGCCATGCTTTAACCGGTGCCTTCTGACATTTTGCTCTAGGTCCAGTTTCCAGGATATTATCTTCACACAGGTCAGTATTAACTTGCACTGAGAAAGTGGATGATGGCGGGGCCTGGGCTCTCAGCTTGACCTTTGGTTAGGGTTGGAGTTGAGGACCCACTGTCCCAGTCCTTGCCAGATTTAAGTATTGATTCACTCGTACTCTTCTTTTTTCCCTCCCCTTTCTGGTAGATGCATTTTAAAGCTTGTAGGAGGCAGAAAAGCATTGTGTCAGTGTCATCATACGTCTGCTGCAGTTACAGTACAGTTCTTGGAGGGGTACCATGAAGCTGGAGGGGTCCTGAAATGGCCTTTTACGTGGGCCACATGGGTCTAATGAAAGATGGTGACATTTTTGCTCCTAATATCCGGAGTTCTGTGACTCAAGCACAAAGCAGACAAACAAGGGATCTCCCCAGGAGACTGTAATTTTTGTTTTAGGCCACTGAGCCCCCAGTAGCTTTGTCCGAGGTCAGTTAATCAATGCTCTTCCCCGATCTCTCATTCACCCTCCTAAACATCTGCTCTTGTAGCACAGAGGGCCGTTGATACCTAGATCAGCTCCTGGGTGAATGAAGTGGGGATCTGTCAATGGTTTTCAAAAGTACTGGATGTCAACCCCCACCCAAGAATATGAAATCAGAAAGAGAATTGGCCATGGTGATCAGAAGGACTCCCAATCTCCTGTTTAGAGCTTGGTTTCTCTTTAAAGTTCTCAGATTTTACAGTCTACGAGTCCCAAGAAGGGAATAAACACATTATTGCCAGTGGAGGTATGAGGTGTGCTCAAGTACCGGGTCAGAGAGTTTAGGGTTAGTTGAATGAGTGGTGGTTGATGTCTCATGTCACCAGAAGTTGGGATGGCATGGGGGAAGTGCAGGTTTATAGAAAGGAAAGGAACCAGGTTGAGATCTATGGTATCTGCCATGCCCAAGCGATGTGGCTGGGAAGAGCTGTGGATATCCTGGGATGAGCAAGGGTATGTCTTGCTCTATGCTGGAAAGATGCATGAAAGATTCAATGGCTAATAAATTCTCCATCCTTGTCACCTCCACCTAACCATGTACAAACAAAAAAATTAACAAAGCCTGCTGTCCCATATCACTAGGGGAAACTACCTTTTTTTCCTGTTGTAGATGCTGGCAATGCCTGAAGCGGTGTTACCTCCTTCACAGGAACTGGGAAGCCAATTTCAAGAGGTCCATCCCTGGAGATCTGTTCAGTGTCACGCTGACAGCGAGCCTGGATTACAGAAAACAGCAGATGACTTTTGAGCCAAATGTCATGTTCTGAGCTTATGGACACTGTGGCTTCTTGAGTGTGACTGTCACAGAAGCCGAGACCTAGAAGAGGTCTTTGCTTATGAGAAGAGCATCTCTGTACCTAATGTTTAGGGGTTTGATAACCTAGAGGAACCCACAGCCTTCTGTGAGATGTGTGTGGGTGTTAACAGGTCTTTGTACTGCCAATATAGAGATCCCCTGTTTTGCATAGGGGTCTGACTCCCTGGCTAGCCACACAAAGGGCATTTGAATTAACAACTTCCTTCCCAACAGTCCTCGTTGAAGAGAAATCCGGAAAAATACTAGAGGCTGGAACATGCTGCAGCCTCATCCCTGTACAGTGTCTGGATGTCACTCTGAAGAACTCCTTGCACCAGGATGTTGCAGAAGGTAAGAGTTTGTCTGGATTCAAGGGTGATGAGACAAAAGCATGGAAGATAAATCCTCTGAGGGCTACTAAACACTAAGACTCCACCTATGCATCAAGAAGTCCCCAAAGCCTAAATTGCTGGAGATTAGAAGAGTATTTTGGGGAAAGTATCTAGTGTTTGCCCTCTCCACCTCTCAACGGTGACTCCAAGTATACAGTGCAAGGAGCTGTAGAGAGACAGCAGGTAGGAAATAGAGAAGCAAGAGCAGAACAAACTCCTCTTTGGAGGTTTGGCAGCGCTACCTATCACATAAAGGTGAGAAATATGCAGAGCTAAACCTGGTAGATAGCCCCTCAGGAAGGTATAAATGGAAAAACACCTGCTGTATGGATGAAGATGTTGCCTTGGGATACTTGAGTAACCTAAATAGGGAGGACTAGGTACCTACAGATTTTGTCCCTCTCTGAGGTTACTCAAGAGCTGAGACGCATCCTAACAATCCTGATTTTGAACTAGAATCTCTAAATTCTTCTATGGTTTGGGCTTGCGACAAGCTATTTTTCCTTAATTCAATTTTCTGTGTTCATACAGTGTTGTTTATATGACAGTAGCATCTAGATCCTCTCCCCAAGGCCCAAGTCTCTTCATGACGGTCCATGCTCCGGGCAGTTTCATTCCACACAGATAAGAGAGTCACAGGACAAATTGCTAAGTCACAAGCACAGAGCAAGGTAGTGACAGCAAAAGGACCCAAACCAAGTTCCTGTCACTCTGCCCTGGACCCTGTTACACAATCTCAGTTACAAACATAATGTAACTACAAACTACCGAATCAGAGCAAGAGTCCATCCAGGTCATGTCCCATCTGCAATGGGGGTCAAGCAGACACCAGGTAAAGATATAAGAAGAGTGCAGGCATGCAAAGTCATCTCCTCAGAATATTCTCCCTATCTCCAGAGATATGTGGCTCAGAGATTTCCCGATTCAAAGGCAGTGCTTTTGTATTAACAGAATTAATCATTCTAGTATTCCTGAATGGATTTCTCTTCTATGAACACTTTCTATGAACCCATGAAAACTTTTGGCCTCCACAAAGTGCTGAGATGAGCTTAACTACCTATTCCATGAAGGACCCATTTCCTAGTCTTTACTTTGAACTTGCTACCCACAGTGTTCCACTCAATGCCCTTATTTCTTGCACCGAAACAAACATTGAACAATTGATCCTCCTTTCTTCAGGTCACTCAAGGTTTAAAGTATTTACCTGCTGGGTGCTCTCTATCATTGCCAGAGCTTCAGCCATTAGTTTCTGGTTTACTCCACAAAGGTTTGCTACTTTTGTCTGGCACTTGTGATGGACGTTCATGCCACATGCTGAAAGAAAGAACAAGAGGTGTCAGGACAACAAAGGATAGCTAGGSTGTAAAGGGTTTGACATCAGGTTGGGCAGCAACACGCGCTGCTGTTGGCCAAGGGCAGAGATCAGCCACGTAAACAGCTCAAAGCCTGGGCACCATTTACGTCTCATGAGATGGCACTCAGGTCATTTTTTGGTTCTCTATGGAGGCAAAGTTTTTTTATATCTTCTTCTGGCCAAAAGGTTGCATTTCCACACCCATCAGCCTTTGCAGCTACAGGCTACCAAAACTCTACAGTCTATCAGCTCAGAGATAAACCGTAATCACAGAACAGGATCTCCCCATTGGTATAGGATTATGAAGATGGTGAAGTGTCTTGGGTCTGTCTGATAGTGGAAATAGAGCACGCAAGTTGATACTAGGAGTGATTTTGGAAGATCAGCAGTGTCACTGAAATGTTCTTTGCCTCTTTGGGAGGTGACTCTTCAGCCTCRTGGATCACATATCTTTCTGTATACTGACAGTTGTTGTCCTCCTTGAAGAATGATCCTCCTTGAAGGATGGTCCTCTTGACCACTCYTTCACCACCCCGGATGTCACCTCATACAGGTCTTGTAGAGAAGTGGGATAAATGAGACTTGGCCCTTCAGATTGCAACGCTCTAAAGACAACGGTCCATTCCCATGCTCAGTTCGTGCCACATATATCAGGGACTCACCATCACACTTCAGTCCTTGCCGTGCAAGGCCCCAGAGGAGCGTGCCGCAGTGCTCACAGAAAGTCGGGCTCTTGTAGTTGTAGACTTTGAAGCGGTGAGGCATGTCGATCTTGAACCGCTCTTTATGGAACTGCAAGAGAAAAGCCGTGTTGGCAATTCACTCCTCTCCACCTCAGCTCTGTATGGAAAACCAACAGCCCCCAGGCTTGTACCACAGAAGTTGGGATGCCCCTTCATCCTTGAGCATAACCACCAAGAAGAAACCATCTATAACTATCATTCAGATACACAAAGCTAAATTTTGATACGTAATATCTGTGCAATTCAGTTGGAACTGGGTAATTTAATCCCTGGGCTTGATTTATCTGACCAGATAACTTGCACCTCAGCTACGCACCCAGACTCCCTTAATGCTCAACGGAAAAACAGGGGTACTTCTAATAATTATTAATCCCATCCTGAAATGGATGTCTACATTTGTTGTCATGAATCGCTCTTTGGAAGAGCCTATTTTTCTTCTTTTAGTTTATAGGGAGTCAAAGGTGATGACAAAGTTGGATACATCTACCCTGGAGATGTCAGAAGACAGGCGAGACGAATCTCATTTCTAAAGACTGTAAAAGGAGAACAGGAGCCAGGGTAGGACTGGATGCAAACAGAAGCTGTGGAACACAATTAAGAAAAAGGGAATAGTCCCTTCAAGAGTTTAAGTTCCACTTTTGCCCACCAATAAAGAAGGCTTATTATAAACTGATATGAGAAAAATAAAATAAATAATAGTGGAGATGCTAGACCTTCCACTGACTGTTTGGAAATCTCAGATAACGCAGAGGAGTGGGATGTTAAAGTACTGCTCTGAAAATTCAGTGTGAAGTCCTGCCTAACATCATGCAGTGAAGAATTTCCTCCAGTAAATCTCCACTTCATGTCCACAACTTCCCTCTGAGCTGTACTTTATACATTAGAAAAATGTCAGTCCTGATTCAGCAACTGCTTATTCAGCGGCTGCATTTGAATAAATCAGAAGTAGGAGGTAATGAAACCACTGGGAATGTAAAAAACAAAGGGCACAGATCAGATCACACAGCCTTTACTTCAGTAGCACCTTTTGCTTCATCAGAAGTTGTTTTATAGCAACGTAGGAGAGATCTGAATGACGTCCAAGTTTTTTAAAAGCAGCCAAATAATAATACATACCATTGTTTCTCTGCTATTGATTGCTGATCCTGTACACTTGGCTATTACTTTATCAATGCATTTCTTATGAATGGCAGCATTACATTCTGAAAGAACAAGTGTGACATGGTGTTAAAAAAAAATTCCTTAAGAAAGGATTGAGTAAATAATGTTATGATAGTAACAAAATCAAAAAAGTTTCTTACGTCTGCATTGGTAGCCTTGTTTATTCAGACCCCTGAAATAAACAGAGAAATGGTTAATTCTGAATTTTCTGAAAGCCTCGACAGAAGAAAGGAGAGCAACATTTATGAAAGAAACAGAATAAAACAGCTTTGCTTTTTATCAGTCTTTATAGAGCTTCTCTAATCTAAATATCTTCTTTCAATCTAACTATGGAGTGATTCTCTGTGGTTTTCACAGCCTTTTCGCACATATTCACATTCTGAATTTCACAATATCCAAATAGCAAACTGGGCTGATGAGACATGTCTGTGCATTTGGCCAAAGACATAAATATTTATAAAAAATAAACTAAAAAATGAAGGGAATTTTCACAGTTGGAATTACAACTGTGAACCACATCCCTGAAGTGATGCAATAACTCTACACGTAAGATGCCAAGGGTCCAGTCCTGCTGCCTTTACTGACAGCAGGAGCACAGATATTCACCAGAGAATCACAGAATSACAGAATCATTTACGTTGGAAAAGACCTTTAAGATCACTGAGTCCAACCATAAACCTAACACTGCCAAGACACCGAACCGTGTCCCTAAGTGCCACATCTACACAAGAACCAGTCCCTAGGGTTAAAAGGGGAAAATGCATGGATCTATTTTTGTTTACCATACAAACTCATGACAGACAGAGCAGAAGGTGGGTTGTGGGAAGAAGGTGGCTGTGAACTCGTGACACTTGACATTATGGATTTTGGCCTGTTTGATGGCTCCCCTGCGCTGGTGCAAGGAGAAAAAGCCTTCAGTCTCACAGTCAGCCAGGTCCTTTGCATCTGGGGGGGAAAGGAAACAGAAGATTTATTAGGGTACCCTGTCCTGATCAGGTGCCTTGAGAAAATGCAGCTGCCAAAATATTAAGTGACTGAAGCTAATGATTCACTCATGGAAATGAGTATTTTTAAGAAAAAGCGTTTTCTGAAACCCACACAAGCCTTGTTTGGATGTTTTTTTATCTGCCATTCCTATAAAGACACTAAAATGACTTTAAACTTGGGACTCTGAGCTCCTTTGAATATTTGTAAAGCTGCTTTTGAAATGTAGACCAGAAATTTCCCAAGGAGAGATAATTTGCAGTTAAACATAAAATTCTAACTTTGTATAGCACTGAAGAACCATGCCCTAAAAAAGATGAAATTACATAAAAATTAATAATTTTCTATATATGCATACATACAAACACACATGTGTGTATATATATGTGGGTATTTAACTGAATCCTTTATGTGTGCATGTACGTATGTGTGAGTAAGCACGTATGTATGTTCCTAGGCTATTCTTTTTCTTGTTATTTTTCCCTGCCAACAATTGCTTTGCTGTTTGCTGTGTCCATGCCATTATTCACAGTTCACATTTAAACTTTTTAGAACAGCAAATGAATTCTGACTACACAAGCATATACACATGTGAACTTATACACGTGCTTGTGTCTACAAATCGAGATATGCACACAATCTCTCACTCTCAATCTCTGTTTTGTTTTACTCATGCATTACACAGCAAGTTACATAGGTATTCTGTGGAAACTGGCCCCCTGTGTGATCTGATGCTGATCTTGCTATTTGTAATACAAACACAACTTGCACTTTCTATGCTTTGGCCTCTCTGATATCTTATAACATACAAGGAGGCAACAATAGTGTATTCTATATTAAAGGTAGGAATGGATGAAGAAAAYACCAGTATGGACATGCTATCAGATGCTTTCAGTACTTCTATGTTTCTATAAATGGAAGGTTCTTCTAGATATCTACACCTTATAGCTTCACCCCACATCTGTGAAAGGTAGCGAGAACTTCAGCATCAAAGACAGGAGAATAAGCCTGAACATTTGGATTGCAACCCGCTTTCTTCAAAAAAGCAAAATGCATTTCACATGGACATTGAACTCTGCAGGTGGGATGTAGTTCCCTGTGAAGACACACAAATGACAGTGTGTCCTCTGTCCAGGGTGACTAAGCTGCTGCCACGACCCTGGAGGTCTAGCTGGAGCAGGCAATGGAGCCCAGTGAATGACTTGGCTCACCCTGCAGCAGCAACCTTCATTTGATCAGATGAATCACTCTCTAGGCTCTTTTCCTGTTTTGCCTAGATTGCTCTTGATCTTAAAAGCCCAGCTAACACGTATACTTAGGTGTTGTTAACCGTAAATTGTATCCCAACCTTTACATCTGCACTATAATGCACACCATGGCACGTGTTACATGCTTACATACAAGTAGAATGATTTCAGAGAGAGCTGGCTCCTTAAGTATCTACTCTGTCCTACTTAGCGTCATGAGAAAATCTACCATTTTAGTGGTAAAATGGCCAAAAATCTGCCTTGCAAATCACAGAGGAACAGTCACGCTTCATCCCCACCATACAATAAAAATTGCTTTTCTGGAGTGTTCATTTCAAACTGTTATGATAGTTCCTATGAATAAATCAGTAATAACATAGGCATTGCTTTCAGTGAAGACACCATGTCTGCCCCACATAACCAGAAATCACATCTATCAATTGACAAACAAAATCACTTGCCACTTATTTCCAGGAAGTATCTTGCATTCATCAGCATTCGGCCTTGAGGTTTCAGTTCTAGCTGGTTGAGATAAGTGAAAAACAAGAAAAAAAGACCAGTGCAATCATTAAACAGTCATTCAAAGAAGCAACAATCATTTCAGGTGACTCAAGCTATCTCCTTTTCCCAGTGGGAATTGATGAATGCCAATGAACACTAATTTTTGGATTGCTCATACCTGTGTGGGGCAACAAGGCACGGTAGGAGCAACTATAGAGAGCGGAGGCTAGATCACCTCTTATCAAACTCTTGGAGTGGCATGATAGAAGAGATAAATGTGAAGCTGTAGGCAGGTTTTTAGACACCAGCTCAGGACCAGCACTATCTATAGAGAAAACTTGTCATTCCCAGTGGATCCTGCAAGGGGGAAGTGGGAGCACCTCAAAAAAACCCAGCCAACTTCAGACAGGTACTTGAAAAGATGCTGAAATCTTTTAGACACTTGGTTCTGCAGGTCTAACTTCCATTACAGTCAATGTGAGTAATGCTACAAGCTTACTCAGGCGTTTTTTGGGCCTTCCCACTGGACCTGGGAATTCCCACCTATCTGAACCTCTGTCCATAGGTGCCTTTGTAAATCTGGATCCACTTGCCTAGGAATAAGACCTGCATTCAAGGATTTCTTCAGCCTGAGAACCACAACAGTGCCTTCCCCACCCACCTCCAGCACAGCCTGAGCAAGGTTACCTCTCTACCTTCCAGGTGAGACAGTGCCCTTGCACAGAAAAGTGAGAAAAATGCTATTCTCTCTCCTCATGACCCTTGCAGGATGAGATACCTGGGACCACCCTCCCCAGGTTGTAACTTGTATCCTGGAGAGAGTGGAGAGAAGATCTCAGGAGCTGCTAGCAGGCTGGGACACCACAGGACCAGGGTCCCCCAACTCCACTTGACCTCAGATCTGTTACCCTTGCTGCAAGCAAGCAGCACCCCAGACTATGTGCCCCCACTCCTCCTCACCAGGCTACTGCCTCCCATGGCTTTGAAGCCTGGGGTTGGACTCATGCTGAGCAGAGCCTTCTGGTTTTCAATTCCATCCCTAAGTATCTCAATTCCTTCCAAGTTATGTGTTAAATGTGCAAATCTCTACCAAATCTTGCTCTTAGGTCTGTTAAGTGACCAAGGCCTTTTTGACTTTTCTACTCTCTGCTTAACCCAAGCAGCTTAGCCTGAGAACTGGCAGGAGAAATAAAACAAACAAACAAACAAAATTCCAGGGAATCAGTTTCTCTCCAAATGTCTTTTCACTTTATTGTTATTCATGGCATGGCTACTGAATGCTATGTGTTAAAGACTATTATCAAGAACTTCTTGCTTGGACTACCAGGGAACACAACCTTACATTTAGCATCATTATGAAGACTGTTACTTCAAATTTACTCCACTATAACTCCAGTGATTTTAAAGCAGTTCCTCTGACATAACTCTGAAGTTAGGCAGCTGCGAATCAGTTACCTGATATTACATGAAATTTTTAAAGCTGTTTCTCCAGAGCACATAAAATAATTCACATTTAGCCACTCATATTACCATTTGTCCCCAGTGGGTTTCCTAAGCAAAGATTAATATGTGGGCACGGCTCACCTGAACCAGAATCCTTGCTAACAGAGGGCATATGTTTCAATATAACAGCAGCAGGTAATATAAATGTGCCATGCTCTTTTTTCTGATATGCATGGAAGTCTTTCCTTCAAGTCATACCCAAGTAGACTYAAAACGTTATTCCTTGGATGGCAGCCAGTTCCTGCTGCCCTGCTGGTTACAGTCACAGCCTGGCACGGACACAAGGCATTCCCCTACCCCACAGCAGCTCTCCATCACATCCYGCAAGAGGAGATAACGATGCTCACCCATATCTCTGTCTTCCCATTGCTCTTTTTGCACCTCTCCGCCAGCACCTTGAGTTCCACCGTGGTCTCTGAAACCATTTCGGCGCTTTTGTCCTTGACGACGATGTGCATGACCCTGCCGTTGTTGATGTGGGCATCGAAAGTGCTGTTCCAGGGTGGGTACATGGTGGGCTTCTTCTGCACGTACACTTGGCCATTTTCTGTCAAGAAGAAGTGGTTTGGATTGACTGGACTTGCTCCTCATCTGCACTAAGGCCATCAGTCTACAGTCCCTGAGACAGATCTGTGTTATTTACCCACTTTAAGGTCTCTCTCCAGGCAGGGTGTGTAATGGATCATGTTAGAGTGTCTTAMAAGGTTACTGTGTGAAGTGAAACCTAGGAAGGGATTCATCTCACTCAACTTTAGGTGTCTACAATGTGTATGCCCATATCAGCTGTCTAAACATTGGGTTCATTCAGAGCCAGTGAAGAGAATATAATCAATATAAATCAATGGAGTTAGGGTGTGTTCATTTGACCAAATGCAGATATCTACCTTAGAAAAGATAATTTCCACCCTTGACTCCATTAACTCTATTGAGTAGACCTCAAATGCAGACTCTGACACCATAGATACSCACTTCTAATCAGGTGAACCTCATCACAGATAACCAGCTACATGTATCGTCTGTCCCACAGCAATGCAAAATGAAACAGGTTTGCTTCAATCCCCCCAAAAGCTGGATGCACTTTATGATTGAGGTTCAGCTGGAGTGCATGTCCAGTCAGTTGCTACATCTCAGTTAACTCAAGGATGTTAATATATGAATTGTCTTGCAGACCTGCAACCACATCCACAGTGGTGTAGAGTTTTCAACCTAGCAAACTTTTCCTGCACCTCTTCCTCATGCATTAATTCCTCTTCCTTCACAGCAGACACATCTTAAAATGGTGAAGGGTATCTCTGAGGCTTAGCATTAGCTTGCAGAGAGTTATCTCTAGTTAGTTCTCTCTGAAAAGAGTCTCAGCCAGCTTTATTTATTTCATACAGCCCATTTTATTTCATATAGCCCTGTAAAAGTCTTGGACACTTACACGGGGTAAATTCTATTTCACAGTTACCCTCTGCAAATTTTCAACCCATCAAATGCTGAAACTGGTGGAATAAGAGAATAAAAAGCAGTCGTGTGAGCAGCAGACCTGCGACTCCTAAAGACCCTGCTCCTATTTCMAATAATCCCAGCCTTTTCCTCATCCCATCCAGCTGGAAAAGCACATGCAACCGATAGCCTGGAACATGGCACGTGCTGGAGAAAATCTTTCCCTAGATGGGAGGACTAATTCCTCTGCTCAGCTTTCATTTACACACCTTCAGGTTGGATTAAAACTGGTAAACAAGCTCCAAAGTTATCAGAGGCAGGAGAGAAGGAGAAAAAAGGAAACAGTGACTCCTGATTGTGTAATATTCATCTCTGGAAAGGAGAGGATGTTTATTGGGGAGAGAACAAATATCAGGGCTGTGAGATTATAACAAAAATCTCCCTTCACCACCCCGTACACTGGTTTCCTACGAAAGGAGAAACAACTGCCAGAGCCACTAGATAGATCTAGGTTGAGAAAGCAGCTTCCTGAGGAGAGGCACGCGGGACCCTGCAACCAATACTGACTTGCTGAAATTTCACTCCACGACCCAACACCTGGCTCTCACAAAGCGCTTTTGCGCTTGGTTCGATCACATAAACTTGATGTGAGCTGCAGTCCGCTCTGACCATTGGCACTGGTCTGCATTGCAAAACTGAGCGGAGATCATTCCTTCAGCGTAAAATCACTTCTCACGCTTGTCCTGCCCAGTATGACAAGCGGTTGTGCAGCTAAACCTTAGGTTCAAATTCAGTCTCCCCAAAGTTCAGAGCACCTCTAAGGTGAATCCATCTCTATCAGTTAAGTGAGGTTGACTTTTCACATATGCAGATTTAGGCAATCATATACTGAGCTCGTTGTCTGCAGGCTTAATTCATTCCCATCAAGCTTGCAAATATATATTCAATGCACTCTTTCAACAAAAGCAGACAAAATGAGACATAAAAATGAGACATAAACTTCCCAGCATCACGGAGAACGGAAATCTCAGTAAGGACCATTATTTCTTTGCTACATCAGTGAAACTCCACGGATGTGAAACACAGCACTTGCAAAACAAGTGCTTTCGTTTGCATTGCACTCCAAAACATACGGCTTAAATAAACAAACCCTGGAATGTGAATGAACTGGCCAATATATGGGATCAGACAATCACCCCCGGCGCATCCCCGCTGACGTCTGTGGAATTCTGCCAGGGATTAATCTAACCCTGGGTTCCTGAAAAATAAAATAGCATCTGTCTTTCCCAGGCAGCAGCTTCCACCGTAGCTGGGAGCACTTTTCCTAGAGGCCTGCTGAGTTCAAACATGGAGCAGGATCTTTCACGAAGCAAATGTCACCAAGACAGGTGGTGAAATGGCACCGGGCCGGGTGGCTCGTGAAGGCAGAAGCCATTTTTAAAGGGCAGATTTTTTTATACCTCAGAGGTGCCTACGATCTCTGAAATGGTTTGTCTTTAGTAACAAATTGCTATAACACTTCTAACTACATGGAGGCTTTTTTTTTTTTTTTAAAGATTGTATCATAAAATACCAGGACCCCTTTTACAAAATGAACAAGTGGAAAAAAAAAAGTCTGCCCAATATCTTTCCTGAGCTTCTGAAATTTCTTAGGGTGTCCTTGTTGTGATACCCTTGTGTCCACAGGTGATATGCATTACTCCCAGACCCTTGGGGTCCTCTGTCCCAATGACTTATTCATCACGGCTGGTTGATGGGGACAGCTGGTTGATGGGCTGAAAGGGACAGCCTTTGGCATGAACCCAAAGATAGACTCAAACTCCCTTTTTGGGGGAACGAAACACATCTATCATCTACCAATGCTCCGTCTGCAAAAAAAGACACCCCCCCCAAAAAAAAAAAACCTCACCTCCTCACACTTTGCTAATGCTACACGTGTTGTGTATCTGATCCATAACAGGACATTGCAAAAGTCGGAGCAGAGTCATCTACCAAAATGGTTCCAGCACAGAGCTTGCAGGGATTTGGGACTGGATATATCCTGGATTCAGCTCTGGGTTTAGGAATGTCCTGCCCTGCATTCTGCACTCACCGCTACACAGCAATCATTTGCCCTAAGAAATCTTAATGGCCATCTGTCAGAGCACAAGGCTGGGAGTCAGGATTTGTTGCACGTCTTACCAGCTATGCAGCTGATTCACTCCTGCTCTTTGGACATGCCACTTTAGCCAAAATTTGCATATTGGGGCATCAATATAAATGTTTTTTGACTCCCATTACCATTGAGTAGCAAGTGCTTTGTGAAACTAGGGAGCCGGAGAGCAAACTATGATCAAAAAAATCACAAAGCAGGGATGCAGCTATTTCAAATATACTCAGCTAATGTTTGTCCTGAGACCTTCATTGCCTTTTGCCTTCTCTAAGCCTGTTTGAGCATGACAGCTCCTCAGGATGGTCATGTTGAGAGCATTTCTGGCATTTAGAGTCTGGCTCATCTCACTGAACGTCAGACGTGTACCTCTGAGTGGACTGTCTAAATTGCCCTCGGAGTCAGTGGAGAGCACTGGGCTTTTCTAGGGTGTGATTCATCAGACCTATTATGGATGTCTTCCTCAAGATGAGATGAATCCCACCACAGAAATCCCTGTTTGTTCCCCTGGGCTATAATGTGAAGGTAGCTGACTTGCTCAGATATCAATATCCTTGCAGAAGACTGGAATTATAGGGGAGATGGATCCCACCACAGCCTCATCTTGTCTTAGTCACCTTAAGGTAAGGTTAGCCATCTACACATTTAGCCACCCTCCACCAGCAGCAGAATAACATCTCCCAAGGGTGATTCAACCTATTCTAAGAAGGGAGTCTGAGATGAATCAATCTCGGGAGTTTCCTGCTGCTATCACTGACATGACGAGGAGCCCCTCTGGCTGCCCCATCATGCTCCGAGCAACGGCTAGACGAGTGCAATTACACCCTAGCAAACAGAAATCTTCTAACAGAAGAACATAATTTTTCCTATATTCAACCCTCACTAATGGAGAAAAGTTCCCCCAAACACACTTTTTTATTTCTTGTTGGTAGAGGTACTATTATTATTATTATTATTATTATTATTATTATTGACTCTCAGGAGCACAAAAATTATATCCCTTAGTTAGTACATTTTTGTTTGTTAAATGCCAGAAAATGCTTTCAGCTCTGTGTAAGACAAATAAATATAGGTCTGTGCTGACCAAATTGATTTTATTCACTTTTGAACTGACAAGAGACTTCAGTGTGAGTTATGGCTTCCAAAGGCCCCATTAAAGCAAATAGCCAAGCCCTGCACAGAGCTGAAATAGGACATATTTTCAGTAAAAAGTGAGATCTTAGGGATATCTTGTCATGCAGTATTTTCTGTCCTTTTGAATTTACCAGTCACCACATCTTCCAGAATCATTTAAAGTACAATTTAAGCCAAGACAAAGTTCAATGTGATAAATGCTGACTCTTTTTTTAAAAACAAACAAACAGGCAAACAAAAAGTGAAATAATGAATTGTTTTAAAATTCTAAAATTTCTTTTTTTTAAACTACTTTAACATCCTCTAGAGGTTAAAGTAATGGAGTTTCTCAAGGTATAAAAAGGGATTTTTGAGTTGACTTAATTTTTAAAAGAATCACAGCAGTCAAGTTAGGAATTTATCAAAGATTTAAGATAAGTAACAGTCAATATGAGGAATTCCCTAACACTGAAGGTCTTGATCTTCATGATTATTGAAAAGCAGAACTGAAGAACTTTTCATCCTCTCACTGGGACTATTTTCATGCACAAGACATATAAGAAATGTTTTTCCAATGAGGACTCATCAGTGTTGTTCAATCAGGAAAAGTGTGCAACAATCCATATATCCAGACACAGAAAACAGCTTAGCAGGAGGTTTCACTTTCAAATGTTTTACATAGTACAGCAATCACACAGAGAAATTAACTCTCTCTGCAAAGACTGGGGCTGTTTGAGAGCTATTTTTTTTTAAATGGTGGAAGTTGCTGGACCTGTCAGTTGCTCAGAAAAATGTGATAAACAAAAAGACAGCCCTCCCAGGATATTTCTAGGACACCCAGATTTCATCTGTCTGGAGTCCCACTGACAAACCAACAACTGCTCATATAAAAGTGAAACCGAATACAGCTCTGTCACATGCTGGGACCTGTTGTTATAAATTGAGTTGATAATAACCTCAAATTGAAGACATAGACTTGTTAGGCATCATCTTAAAATCAGATTGTCTTGCAGGCCATGCCAAACCCAAACTTGCACTGTGCTGAGACGCAAAAGGCCCTTCACAAACCCTTACAAAGATTTACCAATGTGCTTCCTACACACCAGTAATGACACAGTAAGGCGCACACACGTCTTATAAAAGCTCACATGCATATTTAACACCTCCCCACTTACCTGACTCCACGGCTTCTTTAACCATCACAGCACAGTAAGGGTTAATCACCTCCCCCTGGGATGGCAGGTAAGGGCCACTGTCATAGTTGGATAAACCAATACGCAGAAAGGGAGACATGACAAGTCCTGTGTCAAACAAAAGACAGGCGATATTTGGGGAAGAGTCTAAAAATTCCCTTGATTTTAACCAGCCTCTTATCTCCGTTGGACAGGGGTACGCCAGCCGTTAGTTATCCATCCAGCTGGAGACTCTCTGACTTCCTCCACTGTCTAGCAAGATGATGGACTGACCGAGCGCCGCTTAACATGCGTAGGGTAGCGTAACTTAGCTGTTGGCTTAACCGCGTAGCTGAACTCGCAGGGCTGGAAAGACCCGCAACAGCAGCTTTGATTACTACTGACTTGATGCCAGCTGTCAGGAATGAGAATGACAATACACAGAAGTCAAATTGGGACTTTCTTGGCAGGGATAACCTCTGCTGTAATTTATGTTGAGTCACGCATTCAAGAACCCGAATGCTATGAGAATAGAAAGGGTTTCGGGAATAAAGGCTGTTGGAAGCCTGCAAGCTGAACGTGAAACTGTGAAATAACTGCGTACTATTTATATACAGCATGGAAATGATCTCGGGCATTCAACTGCCTGGGTGCTGACCCATATTCATAAGTGAAGCTATAAAGAGAAAATTCAGCTCATATGAACCACACTCTGTAGAGAGTGGAGGAAAAAAAAAAATAATGGATCTCAGGATAATTTTAAGCAGCTGAAAAGAGAAACGTATAAAATCAAGACGCCAGGAAACACAACAAAGCCTTTGGGTTGGTCTTCTATGTAGGCTCTTTCAGAGCTTCCAGAGAGAAGATTTAGTGAAACCAGAAATTATGAACTGCTGTAGCTGGTGCCCCTCATTGTGCCATCTGGGCCGAAGGACTGGGATTTACCACCCAACTTTTGTGTCAACTTCTGAGCTTGTCATTCCTGGCTCCCCTTCTAGTCAAYGGGGAGCAAGAGGCACTTTGAACTCAGCTGCAGATGTCTATGTCTTGGACCACCAAAGTTAAAAGACATGAGTCCTATCACCAGCTGTTACCTGTCAAATATATTGACAACAACATATTGTTCAACTACAACAGCAAAAAGTTGAATGACTTGTGGTGTGGGATGCAGCCCAAGTCCCTTCTCCTTTTAACGCATAAAATGCTCTATCCCAAGGGCAGCTTCTCCAGCCTCACACAGAAGAAGATCCAGATTCTTTGCTGGGAATGGCATTTTCTTACCTGTAAATGGTATTTTCCTGACAGACAAGTTCAGTCTCTGGCGAGAGGGGCTTCTCTTTTCATCACAGTTGTGGACAACATGGAAAGGATTTTCTCAGCTGAAAGAACGAGGATAACTGCTCCTCTGGCTGGGCTGACTTTAAAACTTGGACTCTCTGTTCAAGGAGACAGGAGGCAAGACCATCAGGGAGAGAGGAAAACTTGAGAAACCAAGACRTAGCCCTTTGCTTGAGTGTCCTCTCTCTTACCCAGCAGTGCGGAGCGATGAGTTTCCATCAGCCCCCTGTGCAAAAGTATAGGGTTGACTGTAAAACTCAGAACAACTTTCTGTTAGTGCATGGCCAGGTCACAGCAGGTTGTTGTTTTGCTTGTGTCCTGGATATGGTGAGATCTTCTCCTTCTTCCTGTTTTATAAAATGAAGACAAACAGCTACAGTTAGCACTGCGACTGAAACACCAACTGTTCTGGCCTGAATATTCACAAATACTGAGCACTCAGACTGCAACACTTTCTGACACTTTGGAAAACAGATGGCCCATACAGCCAACTGCAGCTATTCTCTGATAGAGATTTCAGCAGGGGAGTCTTCCCAGGAGATTTCCCTAAATTTGTTACCCTACATAAGGCCAATCTATACAATGGACAGTATAGGAAGACTCTCCTTCCTGTTTGAGCTCCTGGGTAGGTTAGCTAAAAACTGGGCTGAGTTTTCAGGAAAACAGTAAAGACTCATAAACTCTCTTGGATACTGCACTTAAAAGAGAAGAAAACCATCATGTTTCTGGGGAAGACAGGATAGGACAGAAAGAGAAAAAAATCCTGTGACTCATGTCTACTGTGTACCCCTAGGAATGCACAGATCATGGGCCACCGGCAGCTATCAGACCTCCTCTGAAGACTGTCCAAGAACCTCTGCATGTGGCATTGCCCTCAACTGGGAAAACATCAGCACTTTTGCAATTTTACAGAAGCTAGTGGGAAAGGCAAAGCACCACCTGGGGCTGGATGCAGGAGATTAGGATGATCCTGTTCTCCTCTGGATGAGGGCAGCATCTCTCTGAACGGTGTTTCAGAAACACATTAGCCAAGTGCCTGATGAACTTGCTCTGGAAAGCCACTTGCATTTAGATATTCAAGCACAGGTAGCTCTGTAAGCAGGGGCATTTGTGGCACTGTACAATAGCACAGTGAATGGTTTATGAGTGGTCCATGGCACATAAAAGGCTAAAATTTCTGCCAGGACTGACAGAAGCAGAGAAATCTCATCAAGGAAAAAATCTCTTTAACAGGAAGAAATATATGTATATATATTTCCCCCCTCTGTTTGATGCAATTATTTAGCCATTTCCTCTGTTTCAAAAAATAAGAAGCCTACTTASTCTTAAGACAAAAGGAAAAACAAATCAAAGGGTCTCTGGCAGCAGAAGGGAAATCCAAGTAGTTGCATGTTCTGTCTGTGCAATGTAGCATCAGTGTGGAAAGCTAACAAGAGCCAAAGACTAAGGCCAACAGTCAAAAMATCTGCATCATGCCTCTCTGTGTGAACGGAGATGTATTCTCTCTGCCTCTACCATACTCCACTAATACTTCTGGTGACGCTGGGCAAGAGAAGATTATGTATCCTCTTCCAAATCCCCAATTCCCACATCCTTGGCTTTAAGAACCTATTGTTCCATGGATGGGAGMAGGAGGAAGTGCAGAGAGGGCTGTAAGCACTCCCTTACCAGGACTTTCAAAACTCACCTTTAAAAACTCAGAGTGCTAGCCAGAATTACTAGTCAACATGTTGGGCATCTAAGAACATGAGTGTTGCTAAAGGAAGCCAAAGGTTTTTTGATGACTCCTCAGCACTAAAATGTAGTAACACTATTGGCTCAAGTACTAAAGAAACAAAATTAGGGCTGAAAGTTTGAGTCTGGCGTTCATCGCATTTCAATGAAATCAATGTAGTTACAACATAGTTAAAACTGTGAAAGCATCTTGTCCTGCTAAATACTCACATCACTGCTCCAAAAATCTCTGGTTGGATGTGCTACAAGATACCTTCAGATCTGTGGATCTGYTCCCTAAACAGTAACATTTAAAACTTTTCTTAGTCTTAAATGCTGGACACCCTCTCCCTCCCCTCCAGTGCAATGCTTCATTTTGGCTCTGTGCAATCAAGCACTTCATGAACAGGTTTCCCAGAGAGGTTGTGGAGTCTCCGTCCTTGGAGATATTCAAAAGCAGTCTGGGCATGGTCCTGGGCAAGTGGCTACAGGTGGCCCTGCTTGAGCAGGAGAGTTGGACAAGATGACCTCTGGAGGTCCCTTCCAAGCTCAACCAGCTTGTGATTCTGTGAAAACATGGGTGGGACACATCCCATCTAATCCTAGATGTCTAGGTCTGCATGTGAGGCAGTGAACTGGGCTCCTGAGAGAAGAACAGAGAGAAACTGGCACCCTCAGATCATGAGCTGGACCATTTTAGACCCCTCCGTTAGCATGTGATGAACCCACTTCTCTCCTTGGAGAGCAAAGGGGAACACCTCGGGGTGATCTGTTCACATGAAGCACCTCCACTGTAGAGATATGTTTTTGATCAGATTCCTCAAGCCATTAAATTTCAAAAAATCCCCTGCACTGTATCAGATCTAAAAGACTTACGCTAGGACTTCGCATAAACCAGTCTGTTGCATGAGATGTTCTGCAGCCACCAGCAAACAGGCAGGAATTTTCTACCCAGCTGCAGAGCAYGTAGGTTTGGCACACCTAGTGTTAGCACTAGCAAATCAATAGCTGCCCATATAAGCCTTGCAAAGGCTGGCTAAAAGCTAGCTAAAATCAGAGTTTACTGTTGTACCAGCCTCGCGTGAGCACTCTGCCCTGGGGTGAATTTCTTCACCCTGTCCAATAAATCAGACAGATAACTGGTTTCCTGCTTCTCTCTCACTGTCTTTCCTGAAACCACCTTGGCTTTCGCCCAAACATCTGTTTTTCAGGTCATATCTCCAGCATTTGACACTACAGGACTGCTACTTGGCTCGCATCCACAGCCATAAACAATTAAGGAACAACACACTTCAGCTCCAGCAACGGCTCACTGTAATAGCAGCAGTTTAATTTAACACTAGAAGCAGCTGCAATGGATATGGAGAGTGTCTGCTTAATTTCCCAGCGGAAAGGATACTATAAGGTATCTGAAAACTAAGGATGAAATGCATCTTTCTATAAAGGGCCACCTGCAACCTCTCCTCCAATAAAACACTAAATACAGTGTAATTGGGGTTCAGCAATACTGCACCCTGCTTCGCTGGCACAGGGGAGCTTTGCCCACTCCGGAGAATAATGCAACATATGGAAATCATTCCCAGATGATATTAGGAAGTAATAAACTCCTTAATATCTTTAATCAATTGTGGTTAAGGAGAGAGGAAGAAATGAGCTCCTACTCCTAGTCAGCGGAAGAACTGCATTGAGGACAGCTGCCTTTAGTGGGATTTATGCTTTTGTGTTTCGCTGAATGAAAATGGATGCATGCATGATGCAGTAAAGATGGCAATTTACTGAATGAGGGCCAACTGAGAGGGGAGGGGAAGTATTTCTGGATTTGAAATGCTGCTTTCCTAATGTCATCAAACTCTCATTTTCTAGAGGTCAGAGGGAGTATTTCCAGCTCTCTCCCCTTTTTGAGGCAAAACTGTTCATGCAAAATGAGTTCATAATCTGAGGATCAGCATCACCAAGAAGGAAAGGAACCAGGAGTTATAGCTGAAGGGTATGAACTTTCCTTCACCCCCTGAAAGGCATCTCCCAGACAAAAAGGCAGGTCCTGACCCTGCAAAGATCTGTTTATATAGCTGGTGGAGACCTGCACATGAGCATAACTCAAGACACCTCAGGGTCTTCCTGCAGATTTCAAGAGCAACACTGAACACCAAAGTGATGGCTGGAGTCCCTATCTCTGCCCCCTGACTCCTCATATCCCACAGTAGGGCTACAGACCATACAGTAGGGAACAGGGATCTAAATAACTCCCTTGACTGACTTTCATTTTGGGTGCCTGTATTGCCTGTTATTTCAATGGAGATCAAACCAGCCTGTTCATAAAGGAGGAAGGTCAGAAACCCCCTGGGTGCCACTCAACATTTCTCACATTTTCCTTTTACAAGGGTGTGGATCAGAGGAGGAGGAGGAAAAGGAGGGGAATTTGCATAGCTGTTTAATTTTCCCTCTCTCCATAGTTAGTCACCCCATCTGCAGCATCTCACAAAGGCAGTGGAGGGAGACGGCAAGGAGAGGCAGGACCAGCAGTACCTGATGGGATTGGTACAATACCAGACTCCATGCAACTAAAGAGCCTCCCAAAACTTCATGGAAMGACTTGATTTCAAAACATAGGTGATGCTCTCCACGCAAACCCTTCCCCATCGCTTGCAGACACAGCGGAGCCAGGCAAAGCATTTCTTCTGTCATGTGGAAATGAGGCTTGCAGACTTTTCTGGAGCCCATGGCAGGCACAGGAATGGGCATTTCTCTTTAAAAGTCTCTGGGCCATCTTGTGATGTTGTGTTTAGAGCAAGTCGTGTGTATCGGTAACAGGACCTGGTCTCTTATATATAAGCCTACAAACACAGCTGTTTGGACTCTGCTAAGTTCACGTGGTTTCCTCCTGTTGCATTTGTTGTGCACAAGACAAGACCGGAGCCTCAGATTTTCAAGATCTTATGCGTGATTTAGTTACAGTGGAGTTAATGCAGGTGAACAGATTTACAGCTGTGAAAGGGTCGCTATTCGTCCCACTGGGGAAATTACAGAAAATTGCTGCTGGGAATGCCAGTGGTCATTGCATACATCCACAGACTCTWGGATGGGATCTACAACCATTCTAGCAGATACATGTATAGCTGGGTCTTAAAAACAGGGAATTCATGCTTTGCTATCCTTAGGTCTCCACATAACAATTGCTTTAACCTGACCTAAATGCAGGCTATGTCCAAAGAAATTGTTCAGCTTTCCACCCCACCTCACGCTGCAGGTTCTCAACCTCTTCCAGGAGTTTGGTGTATGGTACGGGATCAGGGAACAGATTTCTCTAAAAGCAACCCTTCTTCTTTTCTTTACTTGACAAGCAAGTTTGCAGCTGTATCCATTCCCTGATCTGACTGACAGGGCAYGGATGTGGGGCCCTGCACTAAGCAGGAATGATGACATGGGGGATGGTCTGCAGCAACTGCATTTTGGTTGGGATAAAGAGACTGAGAAATCGTGGTCTCGCTGTCGGTGAAGAGATTAAGGGTGGATTCACATGAATATACGCAGGCAACTGCAGCGCACATATGAGCTATCACCCCAGCTCCCGTCATACACAGTAAAGAGATATAAGTACTTGTAGGGGTGCATCACSCCATCCTAAAGAAGACATTTAAAATAGGTTAAGCCAATCCCATCCCGGAATTGCTATTTCCCCACTATGGTTTTGTCTACCACAAAGATGCCCAAAATCGGGTCAGTCCTACTAATGATGTTCTGATGTCCAGTGAAAAGGACCCAGATTGTAGGGTTTGATCCAGRAGCAGATGCATTCATGTCTAACAGTTACGATAGCTTGAAAAGACAGTGAAATACAGCTGGGTGGGGACCCCCAGATGGCCTGTCCAGGGCCATCTGCCCTGAAAGTCGCTCCAGAAATGGAAAGAGGGTCTTGAGCCCAGGGACACTCCTYGACACTTCTTAATTTGCTCATATAGAAGGAGCCAAAGTCTCCCATCAAAAGGAGAATCTTTCAGATATGCCTTTTGTTTTCCAGTAGACAACGTGAATTTATCTCCCTCTGGAGAGGCAAGATTTTTCAAGCTAAACCCCTTGTTATTTCTGCAAACTGGAAAGAGAAGCAGAGCAGACCCACCAAATCTCTATTGGGAATAAACCCCTCCAGGTCCTGTCCCTGAAGCTAGGTCATAACCCTTTTTTTCCTCCCATTTAATGAACATTTGTCATGTGTGGTCCCGAAACAAAGCGAACTTGCACCCTCACCTGTCCCACCTGAAACATGCACAACTATTCAGTTTACTCTCCTTTGTAAATCTTTTCTTTTTGTGCTTTTTTTTTCCCCTTTGGGTTCAGATTATTAAAAGCAGCTTGTTGGTTTTTCTTTCTTATTTTCCTAGAGAGCTTCTGGTTAATTTAATTTCCTGTATCACTCCATTTCTGCAACACTTGGGCCACACAAACTCAAAAGAAATGTTTTCAAAATAATTATCCCCATTGTGTTTATTTATAATTTTTAATACTGACTTCTCTTTTCAGGTTTTAGTTGCCTTCTAACAAAGACAGGACAAACCTGAAGCAACAGCGCCCAGTTTTTCAAACACTGCAAACAAAATGTTTTCAAAGAGCTTTTCAATGTAACGAGGGAAATAAAAATACCTTGAACTGAGATGTAGCTACAGTATCTCCTTTCCTTTGGCCTCTTGTTCGTTAGCCCACCAGTTCCTGTATTTCTGTACGATTTTGGCACTGGTTCACAGACTTCTTGTTATATTTTTTTTGCTTTGGTGGTTTTTTTTTTTAAACGACACAGGTGGAGTTTTCCTCAAATACTTCACCATCTGGTATCAGGACGGTCATTAATGCACTGAACTTCCTGCCAGTGCCAGCATCTGCATCTATTTTTTACTTACTTTCCTTTAAAAAAAAGAAAAAGTCCAAAGCAGGGGGGCAGGACCATAATGGGACATATTAACATCCTTCTGCAGGCACAGTTTCATGTCTACGGTTAACCTTGTTCAGCAGTAGAGGTATTTCATGTCTTTATTAAATCTGGAAATCTGCTAAAGGTATTTGGACCCAGAATCATGGAAATGTTGGGCTGGAAAAGAGTGTTTTTCTCATCCCTCTACCTCCTGGCAGACTATGTCTACATCATCCTTGACGTATCTGTCTAGCCATCTGTCAGGAACGAAGTTTCTTGTGTGCTTGGTGTTACCACATACTCCTCAAAAACATGGACAAATTTGTCACAGAGGAGCCTCGGATTGTAACTGGAGTCCACATTGGACATCCACACCTTACTTCTGTGTGACACAAAGGACTTTGGAGATGTATTTTAGGAAACCRATTTTGATCTAGGATTGTCCAGTGTTTCTCCAGAGCTTGCCCTGTTATTTAAGGAGAATTAGTGTTTTCTCCTCTCTCCTTTCCAGCACTGTACAATTCCTATTAGGCACAGCAGATAGGAACTGCAAAAAGATGCCTGGCTGCCAGATAACTTCATTTTAGGCACACCAACAGCACAAGCCCAGCTCTGGTCCACAGCCCTCAGCTGCCTTCTCCTTCCCCTGCAGTCCTCCCAGTAAGTCTGCAGGAATCTCTCCCCCCGTAAGCACCTGGCCCAGCTCACGGTTTACAATGAACACCACCACGGATATTTCAGAGAATTCAGCCTTCTCCACACCCTTGTAGTTTCATGTTTATTCTTAAACACCTTAAAAGCAGAAATACTTCTTTTGCAYGGCAGAAGCTGGCAGACCTGCAGCTTCTGCCTTCATTCTCTGCTCCATCAGTCTTTGCTTCCATAGCTTCACCAAAATGACCCTCAATGAACTTTTTTTTATTTCCCTCGATCTCAGGGCTCCCTTCTGCAGATGCCACACCTGTGCCCTCCCTTGTCAACACCATCGCAACRCCAACCTCTATGTCTTTCCCGCTCCCAATGCCTCTGGACTCCAGCCACCTCCTTAAATAAACTCTGACATATCATTCCCTCTTCCTCAGTCAGACCAGAGCTCAATTTAAAACTATACTTCTATTTAAATAAGGAAGCTCTGGCTCCAGCTAGGCTGAAAGTCCTCTTCYCACTTACAGTTTTGTGTCCTATTCTCAGCATCAGAGCCTCAGGTGGGTTCCTGAGAGACYGTTCATGTCTGTCTCTTCGTATCTTTCCATCCCACTTACCATTCAGCTCACACCAACTCTCTGAGAGGTCATTTGTCCACCAGTTTCTTTCTGTGCTTCTGCCTTTAGTTATCTTCCTGACTGGGTGGACACACAGTGGGTGGAAGAAGGTAAAACAAAACACAGTCAAAATTCATTTTCGCCCCAAGAATCAGGTTTTTATTTTGTCTTTTTGTTTTGGTTTTGGTTTTGATTTCAGGTTTTTTTTTTTTTTTTTTTCATATCACCTCCTGGCTGCTTAAGCAAACCTTCATGGGTTCATCTTCACACTGCGTGAAGAGCTAAGTCGTGATCATGCAGACAATATCTGCCTCCCTTCTCCCCAAAACTCACACTGTTTTCCCTACTAGCTAGCCCTGGCTCACGCTGTCCCCTGAGCTCAGGAGGCAGCACAGAGCCTCACATAAAGCAAATGAATGTTCAGTCCATCCTACACTAGCTATCTCAGTATTACTGTGGCTCACAATCCCCAAGAACCATGCAGGGTTCACATCAGCATCATTCTCCTAGCTCAGCTAAGCAATACAGAGCACAAGGAAAATGTGCTGTCCCTCCTGCACACACCACTGGCCAGAGAAAAGCTCAGTTACACACTCAGATATCCAGGTGCAATAGTACAGATAGTCCCGGTGCACTCACAAAATCCCGAACAGGTACTAGCTCAAAAGCTATGTCACCTCTGTACAATGGTATGAGTTACAGCCATAGCAGCATTTGCAAAGATGCAACAGGTGATTGTTTATTTTAGACAAATGAGGTCCCTTTTACTATGATCAGAAAAGGAATGATTGACCAAAGAAATCAAGGCAGTGCTTTGCTCTAGAGATGACAAAGGTTATAATCAGTTACCACCCCTTCCTCACCACTCCCAAAAGGAAGAAAGTTCCTTCTTCTGAGGTGATAGCATAGCTGTTGTCTAACAWAGAACTGCAGAGCCAGACAGGCTGTGCAAGTGGGAGCTGTACCATGAAGAGGCATATTGGTGGCTACTAGGACTTCAGCAAGCACATATGAAATGATCAGGGGGGATRGAACGCCCCTCCTATGAAGAAAGGCTGAGAGAGCTGGGGTTTGTTCAGCCTGGAGAAGAGAAGGCTTCGGGGAGACCTTATTGCAGCCTTTCAGTACTTAAAGGGGGCTTATAAAAAAGACGAGGACAGACTTTTTAGCAGGGCCTGTTGCGACAGGACAAGGGGTAACAGTTTTAAACTAAAGGAGGGTAGATTTAGACTAGATAGAAGGAAGAAATTTTTTACAGTGAGGGYGGTGAAACACTGGCACAGGTTGCCCAGGGAGGTGGTAGATGCCTCGTCCCTGGAAACATTCAAGGTCAGGTTGGAGGGGCTCTGAGCAACCTGATCTTGTTGAAGATGTCCCTGCCCATGTCAGGGTGGTTGGACTAGATGACCTTTAAAGGTCCCTTCCAACCCAAACTATTCTATGATTCTGTGATTCTATGATATGGCATTCCCTGAAAGAATTGAATTCAGAGGCTCACATCAGTACCATGGTCGAAAGCTCATTCAATTAACACCATGTCCTCCCTGTCTACCATGCCACTGCCCTCTGCTCACTCCTCATCCACCACCACGGCTTCCCTCTGTACAATTAGCAAGAGAGGTCCATGAGCATATGGGGCTGTAGCTGGTGATGCTTCTACTACCAGAGTCCTCTGCCCAAAAGAGACCACAGTCCCCAGGACCCACCCAATGGCAACTTCTTCCACAGAGATATGGGTCCATCTATTGATCCTGACACACTGGAGGTCCCCTTCCCTCCTCTCTTTGCCCGAACAAACCAATATACGGCTGGGATTCCTGACACCTAACTTTAGAAATTCACTCTACTACCTAATCCATATACATCTGCATATGGACTATTCACCCCAGGCTCCCTTCATAAACGACAGAAAGAAAGAGACCTGCTGGGTTTTCAATTTCCATTATCTCCATGTAGCTGACTAAAATGGGTCAAATGCCTGGTGACCTCAAATGCCTCTTTCTCCCCACAGCCGACAGAGACCAGGCAGCTAGTTCAGGTGGAGATGTCTGTCTGGCATTTAGGCTTCTGAGACAAGAGGGGATGGCTCCCAGCCGTGGTGTCTCACCTGCCAGCAGTTAAGCAAATTCAGAGATCAGCTTATGGGTCTTTGTCTGAATTGAGACCCAAATGAACTAACACACACATGTATTGCAGAGAGAGACGAATAAGCTGAGGACACAATGATGGCTTTGCCTAAGTGCAACAGACTCTGAACCAAAACTCACCAAAACCTTTATTTAACTTTCTATGGGGTTTGAATCTGGTCTATAAATAAGGCAGAAGGACAATGTTAATAACTATGAACTGGAAAAACTGACACATGCTGTATAACTGAATTTTCTAATGATGAGATTTGGTAAAAGCACCATCCTTTCCAACTTCACTACAAAATACATTACAGAGAACCACCTTGCTTTGACGGCAGGGGACAGGGAGACACAAAGCCATTTTCAAGAGACCTTCCCTTTCTAATTTGCTCAAATGTTTTAATAACAACCTCTGTAGTTGCCCTGACAGACACCCTCCCCTTGTACGAGGGGGAGGAGGGGACAGGGTTGCTGAAAACGGAAGCTGGAGGATGCATGTTCTTTACTATTTCACCAAYGTTATAAATCAAAACATAAATAGCAAGTGTTACTGCTAAGGGTGGGAGGGGAAAACCTGGGTAAATTCAGCTCTCAACATGTGCACAGTCCTTCAAGACAAGTAACGGTGACGCCTACATCAGCATTTGTCTCTCTGGTTTCCGTGGATAAGTAGGGTACGACCTTGTCTAAATCCCATTCACAAGCCAGAACAAATCTCTATAAGCCTCAGCTGCTCTTTCTGTTCTCAACATATCAGGCCCAAAATGCCTCCTCTTTCGCTCAGACTGATTCTTCCCCCACCGCAGCTATTCCTGACTTGTACCGCTGATTTACATCAGAAGAGGAGCAGGCTCACCAGCACATAGAAACTCCACAGCAAAATCAAATGACCACATCAAAAACCTCCTCAGAAGAAAAGGCTTGAATCCAAGTGAAAAATTAATCATATGCAAGTTTAGTTTTGAAACAAAATAGAAGTTAAGTTCCTGCTCCCAATGCACTTGGAGAAGTCCAGATTGAGCTTCATGGGGATTTACAGCGCTAGATGACCCCAAAGCTTCGCCTCTTCATTAGTGTGACAGCTGTCCTGTTGCGGGCTGTGGAGTCCCTGAGCATCCCAGTAGATTGTTATCTGCTATTTACAAAATCATGGGGTCATTAAAAGACCAAGCTGAATTAGTACTTCACTTGTGCCAAGGCAAAGCTGCAACAAGCCTGCACGTTTCAGGAAAGTTACTCCAGCCTTACACATGTGTGTTTGCAGATAATCCTGCTGCCACTAGTGTTTCTCTCTTTTTTTTCCCCTTAATTAAAAAATAAAATTAAGGCCACATACCTGGGCAGTTTATTCAGGTTACAGGTTAAATTTGGCCTCTCAGACAGAGACATTTAGCTCACAGTGAGGCTACTGCTGCTGCATGTTTGGTCCTAAGGACAGAACTGGGTCCAAATTGTTGAGTTACTGCATCAATGAGGACAGACAGGGACAAAGTATACACCTACCAAACCCAAGAAAACCTTACTGTCAGTCGAACAGTACATTTGTTAGAGGGGTTCTTCTCCCACAAAACACTAGAATAACTTCACAAAACAACGAGTCATCCAAAGCCCTACAGCGTCTGCTTTGAGAACACATCCTCTTTCACCGTTGATCCCTGCATCCCCAAGATGAGCTACATTAAATCCACACTCCCAGCAAATGCGTGCATTTATAGTGGTGCGACAGCCCTTCTGCTTATTGGGATGGACTGGGTTTATTTGCTTTTCCAGAAAACATGTGGTGCAACAGCATATGAGGGAGGAATTGCACTTCCTGGCCTGGTTGGGGAGGTGGCTGCTCTGCAATGAAATATCCAGATGTGACAACAGAAGAGGAATCTGTGTTTGGGTTATAAGTTATCTGCTGTACTGGGATCTTTCAAATGCCTCATAATTATCAAGGTAAGAAACAGAGGAGTCCCAAGGAGTCTATGCCCTCATAGATGACTTTTTAGGGCTGTGATTTAGTCCACAACACTTGGCCCAGACACAGCAGTGAGAAGCAGGTCCGTGCTGGTGACCAGGGAGAACCATTTCTTCTCACCTTCTCTGCTGAGGTCCAAAACTTGCTATATGCAGCACGCAAGGACAATTCATTGGGTTCATTACCCCATTCCGGCTACATCCCTTCCTAAGGGCAAGGGTATATCTCCTTTCTGTCCTGTGACCAGCACATACGCTAGAAGTGATTCTAGGTCATGAAGGTCCTACTAAACCCAAACTAGGCATTTTGATCTTGTGAAGTGAAGCAATACTGTTGTGATCAGCAGTGCATGGACACACATGTCCCACACCAAGTGGACCAAGATACCTTCTCTGGTCCCAAGAGCAAAAGCACATCCATCCCCTTAGGTACATCTCCCTTCCTTGAAAGATCCTCATCCATCCTGCCTACAGGGAACAATCCCTATCGTACGCTATCGCTCAAAGTGTGCCTGCCAGAGCTCTCCTCAAACAGCCCACAACCAGACGTGGGACCGTGTTGACACTTAAATGGTCTTGCTGACTGCAGCACAGTGCTCAGCCCTGTTATTTTATTAGCATAGCCAGTAACTCTGGACACGCAATAAAGAACGGGACATGCTTGCTCTCAGAAGCACATCCAGTGGCTCACACCAGCTATCAGGTGGAGCTGTGTGTCCTGCCCAGCAGGAAAGAGTGGGCAGCAGGTCCCAATCCTTTGCTTAACACCAAGGATGTGTCAGCAAGGAAAAGAAATATCACTGCAGGAACATGACCAGGCATCGTTGCTTTAGTTTGGACTGGGACTTGTTTTGGGCTATATAAGATGAACATTTGGGTTCACTAAGTTGACCTGGATCTCTTGAGACCTCACCTTCCACCCTGAAAGGAAACAGTGGCTCCATATTGCCCATAAGGTGGGAGTTTGAGGAAAAGGCACGCTTGCATTATTGCAGAGTCCAAGTGAGCCCGCCCTGGTTCTGGGGCTACATGGCCTTCTTTCCATAAAGAAGCAACAGGCAGAAAGGCCTTATGCCTTGGATACCACCTAACAGGAGGTAATTAGCTCAGTCTGTCCCAGGCACATTTTCTGGAGGTGTCTCTCTCTTTCTTACAAGGAGCAAGGAACAAGGATGCTTTTGTCTTAGCTGTTCTGGTGAAGTGTGTAAGCATGAATCCTCATGCCCTGGAATGAGGCTAACGAAGCCAAGGAAAGAGCCAAAGCTCCAAGAAAACTGAAGAGCACATCCATACAATGTGCTAGACCTAAACACAGGTGAATCTCTAGCTTAAACCTTCACCCTTCTGCAGTATGGAGGAACCTACTAGCCGCCCCCAGCTCCACACCCACCTCTCACCATATACCTATCTATCTTCTACCTACCTCGTTGTAACCAGCCCCTTCTTCTCAGACTGTCTACACAGGGTTTCTCCTGCCCCAGACTGCTGTCGTGATGAGTCTGAGGTCTACCCTACCTCCTCCACTCAGTGATCCACTTCTGCCCACATGCTCACATCTTCTCCCATGTTACCCCCAGCGCCTGGAATGACCTTTTCAAACCAGTTTCAAACATCATTTTCCTGCCTTTCTAAATGATAAAACCTTCCATGAGCAACAGGTGGTGAGCCGGTGTTTTTTGTTGCCATAGAAAATTCTGTCAAATGTATTTGACACAGAACCACTTTTTCAACTAAAAAAAATTAAATATTTTCTAAAGAAAAATGTTTTTTGCTCTAGGAAACTGAGGTGCAAAGTCTGAAATGTTTTGATTCAGCCAACCTAGCATAATGCCTCATGGAAACTATAGATAAGGTTCCCTCATATCCTCATTGTTTCTGTCAAGCAGGTTTATGGACAGGACCACATCTTCCATGAACACTATTGCCAGGGACACTGGGAATGGAGGCAACACCTTTCTGCACCACATAAAGAGGTCATGGTGCATCTTGGAGGCTCCAGGAAATCAACTGAATGGAAAAGCGCATTCCACCTCTAACTAAATTCCTATGACACAAAATAACAGCATTCAGAATCAAAACATTTTTGTTGTGGACCAAAATATTTCCACTAAAGAACTAAAAAACCCCGAAAATCTTCTGTGCCTTGGAAAGGAAAACACCTTTATTTCTCTTGTCCTCTAAAACCAACTGAATCTGTAACCCTGAAGCTTCCAGTTTAGACCCTGCTCTTCTAACACCTTACCTGGGAGCATGTCACTATGCCCATGAAGAGCTATGATCTTGCAACACACAAGGTTGCAAGACTTCCTCCTTCCTTCCATCTCCTTCTTTCACCACCTGTACTTCCATATGTACCATGCTTTTGCTACCTTTGCTATAACTCATTCCTACGTACATTGTAAACTCCTTAGGATCAACTTTTTTTATGCATTCGTGCACTATCTCATCCTCAGCTCCTGGTCAGGGCAGTAGTAATTATGGAGACGGTCCTCCTACTGTCACGTTTGCTGATAATTATAATGTGCTAGGTACAGAAAGGTTTTTATTGCCCCCTTTGAATTCCTTTACATATCATGGAAGATGTTCCAACCATCTCCTATGGGCACCTCTCTTTGATGTCACACCAAATTCTTTCCTTTATCTGTTCATGGTCTGGCAACCCTGGATGAAAACTGTCTGAATTTTTCATCATTGTAGGTGCCTTGTCTATGCTAGGAGATAATTTCAATGCAGCAATACTTTGGTAAACTAATATGTATTTCTCACGAAAAAAAGACACTTCTTATAATTGCTTTTTCTGTTTTTCTAGTTCGTAATCAGTGGGGATAAGATGCAGGGCTTTTTTCTTTTTCTAAACTCAGGTATTCAGCAGGCATTACTGATGAGATACAAATAAAAAAATTATGCTATGCGTTTCTCCATAAAGAGTCTCTTCTGCCCCTGGAGGAGTGGCATCATCTCCTTATGGAAGGGCAAGAGTGCCCTGGCCTTGGGCGACAGAATGGGGCAGAATGATCTTTTCTGCTGTTTCGTTTGAAGTCTACACACAGCCCCAGTAACACTGCTCAGTGAAGTTCATAGCCTGGTTTGTGGATATCCTGAGGTTTTTCACATTGTTCTGCTGGCTGAGATGCCTCTCTTTGTCTGCAAGCACCGCCCAGGCAGTTCAGAGCTACTTCCTCCATAATCTTTATGCAAAGCATCGAGGTTTTACCCGTGTTTTATAGCCAGGTCCAGACTGACATGCAGGTCAGGTCCTTGACAGCTTAGTGAGAGAGTGTCAGTCAAACACTTGCAGAGTTTTAACTTGGCCATGCAGGAAAAGCATTGCAGAGGACACAGCGGAAAGTGCTCACGTGATAAGCTGTACCTACCAGCCCTTCTCTCCCCGTTGACCTGGCAGGGTGACGATGCCCTAAACTGGTCTCAGCTCTTCAGCATTAAGACTCCCTTCACTRTCCTGACGGAATGGCAAGTTCAGTAGACATAACAGAAGTCACAGAAGCAACAGAATCAGACTGAGAACGATACACGGATGGCCACAAGATTCCTATGTCCCTGTTCTCACTCGTTTATCAACTGGAAATTTTTTTGTCTTTTAGGGTTAGTATTTCCTATGCACACACTCTTGACTATATTGTTGTATCTCCCAGAGATAAGTGGGACATTTGTACTTGACAACGATAAGGAAAAGGGGATACACTTTTGAATGAACGCCAAGCAAATTAAAAGACATAATATTGAGGCAGCTAATTACTGAGAAGCAAGCCAGCCCAAAACAGGTCGAACGTGATGTGGAAATGACCATTCACAAAAACCAGAAAAATGTTATGTAGAGCTTATCATCTGTAAATCTTAGGGCTCTTTACAACTCAGATAAATATCAAGAAATTCACTTCAGAGATAACTGAACCCTACATCCATACCACACACATGGCACCGTGGTGAGAGAGAGAAGGTACGGCTACGTGAAAGCTGCACCATTCTCTTTTCATCCCGCCCTGGGTACACCCTATACAACCGTACACTTCTTCCATGCAGCATTTCTGCCCAAAAGGAGCAAACACAGGAAAGGATTCTTACACACAGTTGGAACTAAAAATATCCCAAAATGGGATGGCACAATTCTGCCCCAGCAAGCTGCTCCAAAGCAATGGTGTTGCTACAAGGTACGATACAAACCAGAGGAATTATCCATTGCTAAAACAGCTGTGTGTAATTTGAAAAGCAATCTGGGTTCTTTCCACACACATCCTCAAAGTTAATAAACGTTACCTTTACTGCTGGATGTGATCTGGTTGGTGGTGACAAATTCAAAATCTCCAACAGGCCTGATAAATCACAAAATTAACACAAACCAGCAACGATACAAAAAGCACTTTGCAATTGGCTACAGAGAAGGGTTTGCAGTTTACGCTGCCTTTGACAATGTTCTCCTTCCAGCCAGGCCTACAACCAGGAGTCAGATGCTCTGGTTAGGATGCAAGCGCAGGCAGAGACCAACAGCACGGAATGGAAACGAACTGTCACGGTGAGCTTGCAGGCTAACGCAGACTGCCTTCTGATGTCAATCACGACCACATTCCAGTGAACATTTCTATGTGTGAGAACAGGCAGACGACACGTGAGTAACCCTGCGAAGGAACTGTGCATACACACTAAGCTGTAGGCACCTGTGATTACCGGATCAAGGCTCTGGCTAGTCCTATAGATGATTTCATGCATACAAGTTTTGGATGTTCATACTACTGTATTGACTTTCTCTTCCTTTTCTCTTTTGAGGATCACTTTTTCAAAGCTTAGGCAAAGAACAACACTCTGCTTACACAAATCCTGGCYTCAGCAAAATGGGAAGCAACAGCAGAATTTGCAGCCAGGTGTTTTAACTTAGATCCACAAACATATACGTAAAAAACCAAGAACAGCTCCTATAGAGTAGCCCTCCTGACAAAGCCCTGGTAGCTGGTTAGTACTTCACCTCCCTGTTAGGCTGCTGCAGAGCTCTTTGCAATTAAACCCAGACAAGAAGAGAAGAAAYCAGAAAGTTGCCATCAGAAGTTATATCCACCATATCACCTTCTTCAGAACGAAGTGGGAGGATATACAGAGACTAACCTGGAAAAGATCCCAGGGAAGAAAAATAAAAACTTGTCATGCTGGAAAGCTAAGCTGCTGGGGCTCTCTCTCCCTCCATCCCTCCTTCCTCATCTCTCCCTTTAAGCCTTTCCTTTGAGACCTTCCCCCTCTGATGTGACGGTGAGGCACGCGCTGCATCTGTGAGAAGCTCTGAGAGTCAACTGAGTGACTTTCTTTGAAAGGAAACACACTTGAGGCAGAAAAAAAAAAATTAGTTAGCTCCACCCTGGCAGTGTAATAACCCTCTGCTCATAGCTCTCCTTGGTGTGAAACAAAATGAAAAGTTTTACC
Organism: Phoebastria nigripes; assembly: GCA_035582835.1. Classification (NCBI taxonomy): domain Eukaryota; kingdom Metazoa; phylum Chordata; class Aves; order Procellariiformes; family Diomedeidae; genus Phoebastria; species Phoebastria nigripes. The sequence continues at coordinate 1,772,726 of JAYKAV010003254.1, forward strand.
CAGCGTAGCAGTGTGATTACAAAAACAGCCTGGGCACAGGGGGGCTGCTGAGATGTGGAATGGTGGTTTGGGAGGGGGATCTGAATCTTCGATAGGGCTTTGAAAAAAATCCCAAAGGACATGTAGAAGTGGGGAGAAAGTCTGAACTCTGCATTGCCTATGCCAGTGCAACTATGGCATCATCTTAAAGCAGGAAGCCTTTCAAGTCAGAAACTTCTGCACTGAGCATTATTTGCTTCATTCATCATGTGTCCTGATAGAGATTGGCCAAAAAGTCATGCGAGAAAAATGAGGGGTTCAGCATGGCTCAGGGAGCTTTGGCAAGTGAAGGCTGGTAGACGTCAAAGTCTCATCTCCGGCCTAGACACCAAAAAAGAGACAGAGGCAACAACCCAGAGCCCRCACTGGGATCCAGATTCAACTCTTATGTCAGGCGTTTAGCCAACGGCAGGTTTGTGAGCTCCAGGAAAGCAGCTGTCTTAGGAGGCCATCTGATACCTCCAGCTGAATGCAGCCCTGCTCCACCGCAACCAAGGTGGGACAGGAACCTCCTTGGAGCAGGTGCTCCTTGCTGGTCCCTCAACTCGGCTCCTAAAGCACATTCCCCAGAAACTCCAAAATGCCTGGCGGCCTCAACTGGGATGTGGAGTCCTTTCTTCAATCGAAAAGAAGGATAAAAAAGAAATATAAAAAATACAGGTCCAGGACCTCAAGGATTTGGCTGTTCAAAAATACAAAAGTCAGAACATTGCCCCATTCACCACAATTAGTTCTGCTTCTCCCTCCCCTCCCCGCCTTTTTTTTTTTTTAATAGCAAGTTCAGTGAAACTTTATCTCTTCCTGCCCTAGAAACCCTACTAAATAATCTGCTATTACCATGACTCAATTGAGTGGCTTTCAGCTGCTGAAGTCATTTTCTTTGCTACTGTTGTTTCATGGGTGGAAATTAAAAAAAGAGCCCGTAAGAAGCTTTCCGCCCCTGCAAAGTATCACACTACTGGAGATTAGAGAAAAGTACAGCTGAGAAGTTAGTTGCTTGCATTGTAGTTACAATTAAAAATGATCCGATTGCACCCAAGAGTTTAACTTCGTTAGCATTCAACGTGCCTGCAGGGAACATAACCCAGGTCTCAAGACTGAGCAGCCAGGCTGGGTTTTCGAGTCCCCTCCTTCAAAAGGAAATGCAGCTCGCAACACTATGCAGCGGAGGAGGGATGGAGACAATTCATTTCTCTTTACCGCTCAAATCTGCTTTCAAACTTATCACAGCGCTAGTTTGTAGAATATTACAAACTCGATCCGAAAATGATATACCCAGCTACTGAGATACAACATCGCCTCTAAAACTAGACTTTTATCTGGCCGTCCTATTACATGCTGCTGTAACCAAGAAACACCTACAAAACATCACAGAACCTAGCAGGGGAAAGTATTTTCCCTCTATATTTTCCCCAGTTTGTTTACTGTGTTGAATAACACTTTGGTTATAGTTGGTTTTCATTGTTTTTCTCATTTTCCCGTCTTCTTTGTATTGCATGAAGGCACATGGGAGAAAACAATACTTTTTTAAAGGCAGGAAAATGTGATTATGAAACCACAAACACTCGCAAAAGACATCAGGTGTAGAACCTGAAAGTAATCTAAACTCTTAGTTAAGGAAAAAAAAAAAAAAAACAACAAAAAAACAAAGAACTCTTTGGCTAAATGTCAAGTCGCCAGCTTTAAAATCCCGTAACAGACCAAGAACTGCCTGCTGAAGCAGGGCGTCCTGAAGCAGCGTCCCAGGTGAAATCAAATGCCAACAGCACCGAACAGTGCCCCAAACTTTCTCGCTGTTGCTGTCCCGCTGGGCACAGGTTCTCCCTCCTGCCCGCGCACACCTTGCGCGCCCCGCGCTGCCCTGCGCCCCGCCTGCGCCCGGGGGTCTCAGCCGCTCCCCACCAGCCCCCGGCGCATCGCCCCGCAGCGGGACGCCCTGCCCGGCCCTGCCCGCGCAACCCCCGCCGCCCTCCGCACCGCTCCGCACCGCTCCGCGGGCAGTACCTGCTGTCCGCGCAGCGCCGCGCAGCTTGGCTCGGTTTGGCTCGGATTAGCCCGGTTCGGCTCAGTTCAGCTCGGCTAGGCTCGGCTCGGCGCAGCCTGGTTCAGTTAAGCTCAGCTCAGCTCGACTCGGCTCGGCTCGGCGCAGCCTGGTTCAGTTGAGCTCCGCTCAGCTCGGCTCGGTGCAGCCTGGTTCAGTTGAGCTCGGCTCGGCTCAGCTGGACTCAGCGCAGCCTGGTTCAGCTCGGGGCGGCTCAGCTCGGCTTTGGCACGGCTTGAGCCCAGTTCAGCCCGGCTCTGCTGGGCTCCGCCCGACACAGCCCGGCTCGGCTCAGCCCGGCTCAGCCCAGCGCAGCGCTGCCCGCCGCAGCCGCCCCCGCCCCGCCGCCGCGGCCCGCGGGGGAAGCGCACCCGTCGCCACCACCGGGGCTGCCCTCGCCGCCTCTTCCTCCTCCTCCTCCTCCTCCTCCTCCTCTTTCTCCTCCTCCTCCTCCTCCTCGGCGCCACCCCGCTCCGCGCCCCGCCGCGTCCCTTTCTCTGCCCCCGGGACCCTTGGCCTCCTCCCGTGTTTACCCCCAAAAGGAGCCCGATCCCCGGGGGCTTGGTGCTGGCTGGGAGGTGAGCATCGTGTCCAGCCCAGCAAGGGACCCTGCTTTGGGGCTGCATGCACAGAACCCCCATTTGCAGACAGGGAAACCATGGCTGCAAAGAAATGCTCACCAGAAAGAATGAAATAATTAGGACAACTTGAATTTTTTCAGGCTGCAGAGCCCTGTCGTTGTGGCTAGCAGGGGAGATTTGCTGAGGGGTGCTGAAGGGAAGTCAACAGGGAAGTTTTTCCTTGTTCATCTGTCCCATCRTGTTGGGATGTTCTTGGCCATGGTTGTTTGAAACATCTCTCTTCCAGGCAGGCCCAGCCTTGGACCAGGTTGTTGTATGAAAGAGGGCCCGCTGTTACCTGTTCGGTGCACCCCTTTCAGGGCTTGAGCGTGTCAGAGGTGGGTTTTGCCCAGGACATCCCCTGGGAGACCTTCTCAGTTCCACCGGTCCTGTGCTGTAAGATTAGGTGTGATGCTGGGGGTTGCGGACAGATGGATCTGGAGGGGGAAACTGGCCTGGGAACCTGAGAGAGGAGCAACAAGAAGGAAAGGAAACCCCATAAATTTGGGGGACAAAGAGTTTTGGAGAAGCCCATGCAGAATCCCCACATCCTGCAGGAGCACACCAGCCCTGTGAGACTAGTGGGCTTTGCTGCCACTAACAGTCAAACAAATAGGATTATAGCTATAACAAGGAGACCTACAGATGTCCTTCACATCCCTGACGTACCCATAGAAGACATGAGGCCATGTTCAGGCACCTTCTGTGGATCCTAACGCTCTGGTGAAGAATCTCAAATGGTGTTTCTCTAAAAGGTCAATGCACCATTAGAGGTGCAGAACATGCCACCTGCCGGACCTGTAAAAGAGATGTTTTGTTTGAGATCATCCAAATGAGATGTTTAGAAATTTTAGGACCTGTAAGTGTTCACTTTGAACAGRCTGGGATGGTTCTTTGAATACCGTTGTGATTATTTTTCCCTTGCTGCTGATTCCTAAAATGTAAACTATGCATTAAAATAAAGAAAGGGGAGGCAAGGCAAGGCAAAGGGAAAGGCTGAGTATAATACATATTCCTGTTACCAGCAGGAGAGAAAAAKACATTTCATGAGGCAGATGATTTTGCATTTTAATTGGTCACACACCATTAACTTACATATCCATCCTTCCTGTCTGCATGAGAGTGCGTTATATTGGGGGTGGGTGGGGTGTGGTGTTGGTACTGCAAGCATGCACAAGATGTTCTTTCACCCCAAGTGAAGGTGAACTGTAGATAATCCCATATATTTCCATCCCAAGCTTAAGTTTTCAGCTCCGCTGGTTGCTGATGCTGTTGCTACAATTTGCACAGGAACGTGATGGTTGGAGGGCCATCGTATCCACCTGCACTTAGACTGGATGAGTGCAAGCTTTGGGCATCGTAGTGGCGTATTCCCAGCTGTGGTGCAGTCCCATGGTCTCTCCCCCATTCGCTGACCCCATTGATACTGCCCCCACACGTATACCAGATCCCACCTGGGGGACAGAGCATGACACAGCAGCTGGTTACATGAGGATCACTTTGCTTATAGGAAATGTTGCAGATCTGAAAATACTTAGGTTCAGGATTAGTTTCTGGATATCACACACCAAAGAGTGCATTGGGCCACTTAACTCCAACATAGGGGCAGAAAAAGGCTTCAGCTTGCGTCCTCTCCCAGCAAAACATTTGGCTGTGCAATGACAAGGTCTCAGAGCAGCAAAAATCCTTGGGAGGACATCTTCCAGACCCTGTCCCAAGGAAAAATCCACAGGAGCCCTTTCTAAGGGGGCATTCACTCATCTTATCCCTCCAGACCTCCGGTGACAGCTCCACGCCTGCCCACAGCAGCCTGTCCCAAAGCTACCCTTCACTGCTGGAAAGCATTCCCATAACGTGTAACCTAAACCTTCCTTGTTGTGATTTAAGCCCACTTCTTGGCCTATCCACCAGGGACATGGAGAACAGATTTTCCCCTTCTTTTTCGCAGCAGCTTTTTGCATATTTAAAACTGACAGCGCTGTAGTCTGGGAGGCAGCTGCTATATTAATTACCCAGCTGACACAGAGCTTCCACTGAAACACGCCATCAACTGCTGTATATTATTATTGTCATTTAACCTGACTTGTACAACTAATCAGGCATTGCCTTCTACAACAGACAAGGCCACTCCTGTGGGTGTAGGTATTTGGAAACCAAAAGCCCTTAAAGCTGCATCTTTCTGGTGGAAAATATCACCACAAGCCATCGTGTTTTCTTTCCTGTATTTGAAAACCACCCACATTTTCAGTAAGAAAAAAAAAAAAAAATCAAACTGATTGAGCGTTTTGCTTGGGCAATGGGCCTTTCTGAAGAGTTTCATTCTCAAAATATTTGGTCTCTGTTGTTTGGTTTTTAAGGATGATTATTGTCAGTTTATTGTTAATTTAAAGGAGGTGTGGGGAAAAAATAACTAGGGAACACATTTGATAACTGCTGCGAAAGAAGGTAAAATATTCCTCTTTGTCTTTGCTTTGAATTAATTGAAACTCAGTTAATGAGTCAACGCGCTTGAAAAATAAAGAAGAAAATATAGCAGGTTAGGTCATTTTCAATGTTAAAATAACGCTACAACTGGGCTTTTTTTTTTCTTTTCCTCCCTAAAGGTTTCCATTTCTGCTCAAAGTGTGCACTGCATGTTAACATGAGGTTTACATTTCAGTCTTTTCTAGCAGTCATAAAAAAAGGGCTTGGAAAGGACCAGAGAGGTCACTTCATCCCTTCTGCTATACGGCGGGTCCCACACTCCCCAAACCACTCGTTCCCGAGAGAGGTCTGTCTGTCCAGCTGTTACACACTTCCAGCTCGGGAGCTCCCTGGCCTCCGCAGAAGAGGACAGGAAATGCAGTGAGCAAATCAAACCGCTTGCAAAATACTGTGTGACGGTGCATATCTCCCAGGCTTCACGAGAAAAGGTTGAGTAGTTACGGGAGAATCTTTCTACAGGGTCCAGTCTGATTTTACTTCCTTGGAACTCCTTGACTGGAGATATGTATCGTCCATTTCAAGCTGTAAAGAGAAATAAATCAACTGTGATGCTGGTCTTATCACTGGTGTTGTTGCAGTACCCTCCAAGAGTTGTTAGTCTCATACCAAGGACCAACTGAACATACGACGCAAAATGTGTTCCCGGTCCATAAAGTTTGCTCAGCTGTGATTTTATAAAGGTTCAAAGCTTTTTCTCAGTCCCTATTCAGTCATTTTAGGCTCGGTACTATGGTTTGTCAGCAGCCACGAGCTGGTGGCATTCAAAATAATCAATTTAACCAGATGCATAAAATGCATTTTATGGCACAGGTTGAGGGAGGCAAAGTCGCTGCCTGCCCTCACCTGCTCGTTCCCACGCTTTGCCTTCCTCCTGCCTGTGTCCTGCCTCCCCACCCCAGGTTATGGCTTCCTCACTTTGCTGACTCAACTGATCGCCTCACCGTGTTCTCAGCCAGAGCAGCAAACCGGCCTGGATTTAAGAAAAACAAGCAAAGCAAAACTGGGGGGGGGGGGGGGGAAAGGGTTGCCCTTTGCCTGTAACAGGCATCATTTTCACAAGCCGTGGCCACATGAAGGGCTGAGTGAACACAGTGGTGGTGGGGAAGAGGTGGGGTGGGTGGCAGAGGGGTGGGAGGGGGTTAAAACCTCCCCAGCCAGCTCCATAGCCAAAAGGTTCATGGTGTGTGACCACACGCTCTAGTTGACACAGCATGAGAGGTGTGGTGCTTTGAAACTGCTAGAAAAATACAAAGTCATTTGTGATTAAAAGCTCCTCTCCTTTTCTGGAGAATAGTCCCCCATTGCTTGTGTGAAAGCAATACCCCTTCACTGACTTCTGCACAAAGACACCATCTCTAGTAAGTCTCCCTGAGATGGGGATCATTGAAAGCCGACTCCAAGCTTGGCCTGTTCCTATGCCTGGGCATTAGCTGTTGACCACCCTTGGAGACAAACTGCCCGGTTTGGGGGTTGCGGGACTGCTGGCACGCATATTCTGCGATTCCTAGCTCCTTTGATAACAATTAATTGCACGGGGAAATCTGAAGCAAAATCAACAGTAGTCATCTTTGAAATCACAGAGTCACAGAATGGTTGAGGTTGGAAGGGACCTCTGGAGGTCATCTTGTCCAACCTCCTTGCTCAAACAGGGCCACATAGAGCTGGTTGCCCAAGACCATGTCCAGACAGCTTTTGAATGTCTCCAAGGATGGAGACTCCACGAACTCTTTGGTCAACCAAATGACATTGGGCTCTTTTTGTAATGTATTTATATATCCTCTGTATTTACTGTCTTCCCAGTTAAAAGAACTTTAGTTTAAATTCAGTTGGGATTAGTAGAAGTCATTGCCCAGGGAGGTCACAGAGGTTAAGAGATCAGGAGGATTTCAAGTGTGCTCACATTTGTCTTTGTAACTGTATTGGTATTCAGCACAGAAATTTGTACCCCTCTAGAGGGTACTCTAAAGACAAGATGACTGGGAGGTTGATCAGTCTTCTGCTGCCACTATGCTAACAATACAGGGCTTTTTGTTTTAAACATGAGACATTTTTTCAGTTTTAGATCTGGATGTCTGGGTTTTGAGCCTTGCTGCTGACAACTCACACCATGGTGTCCTCCCATGACTGATGTCTGTACCAAGATTTAAGCTGCAGCATAACTGCAATCTGAAATAAGCATCATGGCTAGAAGATGCTTATGATGCTTGCCGAGGTGGGGCAGATGTTCTCCTTGGAGACATAGTCACCTCCTTCAAAATAATGGGCTCCAGCAGCCCAGCTGGTAAGGGCTCTTGCATTTGATTTAGTGATTGTGCACTCATAACAGGTTTGAACCCTCCTCCCAGGAATCCAGAAATGTTTTTTTTTTTTTAATTATCCATGCAGTTTCAGCAGACAGACAGTCACAGATTCCTATTTTTCAAATAAAATTGTTTGTCAGAAAGAGCAGTAAGACACCATGATGTTAATACAAATTTGGATCTTAAATGAATACTGTCTCATGTAATGGTGAGGAGTTGAGAAGTTTTGCCTGATAACTTCAATTCTGGGTTATACACTGCAGTAACTCAAAGCAGTTTATCACTAGTATTTCAGAAGTGCTCAGTATCCGACACAGAAACCCCTTGTGCTGGGTGCTGTATGAAATCCTAAGAGGGACCAACTCCTAGCAGCAAATAGCCTCCTTTATGCAGGGCAGTCTGGAGGAGGAAAGCCCAACAGAACAGGTTGTCTAAGGCAGGACCAAAGTCTCTCACATCTAGTATATTAGTACCTCCTAGTTTTTAGTTTATTTATCCTTATTGTGGCCTAAAAGGGAACAGTTTTCCCCCTTTTATAGGCAGGGGACTGAAGCCTAGGGACACACAAGGGCAATGGCTATCTCTTGGGTAACTGGTCACACATCCCCACACTATGAGTCCCCAGACATCTTGTCTCAAGGTGTCTTTTGCACTTGGACCTCTCTGGAAGGCATGTGGTGAGAACTGACAGATCAGGCCTGGCAGGGGAGAAGATGGAGACTTGTCCCATTGGAGAGTCTTTCCTGAGGCATGATGTGAATTAATGCCAGAAGCAGCTCCAGGTGGTGAAGACTTAGCCAAAGGAAGAGCTGATTTATCATGGGAAAGATTCCAGGAGCTGCGGTATCTGGTAGATGTGCCCACAGCCAATGGTGGATATGTAAGCACCGAGTGGACTCTTTCACCAAAGGCATATGCAGAAGCTCATTAGTGGTCTTCATGATCTCAGTAGTGCTTTTTCCAAGAAAGGCTTTGAGAAAAGTGATCAGTGGTTTAGCAAATGGGGCTGTGAAACTGAGACATAGCTTGAAAGGTGTGCTGGGCTAAGCCTGCTAAACCCTGACTCAGCCCACTCTGCCTCCCTCCCAACCCAACGTGGGGATGCTGAGCAGCTCCTCGCTCCGCTGCCATCCCTCTACTCCACTGTGTGCTGAGGCCATGCTGTCACCTTCTTGGTGCTGCAAAATGAGCGCTGATCTACCTATCTATCTCCTGCACTTGGTTTGCACCAGTGCCACCTCCTAGCTGGGAGCAGCCAGCCAAAATCCAGCCCTTTCTGTACTTTTTACCTCTCCTCTGTAACCTATCCATGAACAGGCATGAGCCAAAGATGACCTGTGAAGGTCTTTGTTTTATTTCTCTGAATTCTCTCTGTGTTTCTCACATGAGCTGGCCTGCTAATTATTTTGAATTGGCCTATTCACAAGAAATGACGACGCCAGCAGACGGTGTTGTTTCCCAGTGAAATTTTGCTAATAATGAGTTATTCAGTTGGGTGCTGTGGTGTGCACGCTCCTTCTAAATTTCCCAGAAATCTGTCTTCTCCACTGCAGAGTTAACGTAAGCTGGGGTGAGCAGAGGCTGCTGACGGTAACATTTTAGACCTGACCTCCTTGTGGTGAATATTTTGGGTGAGGAGTGGGTTTGCTGCCTTGCTTTCTTTTAGTGGTTAAGGTGAAAGGTCAAAACTTTTTCTTCTCGGTGCTATGAAAATGTCTGATGTGAGTGCATTTACCATCAGTGCTGGCTGATGGAAACATATCAGGCTCTGGTTAAGGGAACCAGTCACATCCTTTCTATTATGGCCACAAAATTCTCAAAATGATGACTTTCCACGATAGCCCCTGTTCACTGGAGGATGCTGGGTGTCCAGGATGCTTTTTCCATGAATGACCTCAGCTTTGGGACACCCAGCAAGAGACATGATGGACTCAATTTTCAGCAGCTTGGAAGAGAACAAGATTAGATGGCATTAAATGTGTCAGCTTCCCTCTGAAAACCAAGTGCCCTCAGTGCCGTCTGGCAACCAGGAGAGCTGGTCCTCAGAGATCGATGCTACAGAGATCACAGCTAGGATCAGAAGGAGGTACTTGGAGCAATGTCCTCAGCAATTGCAACATTAGGAAGGTACCTGAAGGTAAGGTAAGTAATGATCCTCTCTTTCTGTCAATGGCCACAGTCAATGGGTTATAACCCACTTAGGTACCCAAGTGTCTGCAGCATTGCTAGCAGGAGTAGAAACTTCAGCAAGGGAAGAAATAAAAGGGGGATCCCCGGGCATCTCATGGCTGTAGCTTGGCTGTGTGCTCACTGCTCATTACTAGTTTCCTACGAATGACTGAAGGCTACTCCATCAACGCCTTAGAAACATAACTCTCTGCTTTGTGTGATCGTCATGTCCACTGTGGTCAAGGGGTCTGGCAGGGTAGAGAGAAGCACTGAAAACTCCACACTCGTGTTAGGAGTCCAGAAGAGAAAAAAGAGAGAGAAATGAAGGACAGATTAGTGCTGTAGGTGACCTTCAGTACCCTGCCTAAGCCATGAAGTGTCGGAAGATGAGAAGGCTGTGATGGAGGGACAGGAAGAGCACATGTACGTTGTGGTGGTGATTGGGGGCAGCACACAGCGAGGACACTTACTTTGGGTAGGTGTGAACACAGAGGATGTTGCCTCACTTGGGTTGGTTTCGGGGATGCCGGTGCTGCTGCCTGCCTTGCAATACAGTGCGGAAATACCTGAGCTCATTTGAAACAAGCTCTTGTAGCTATTTCAAGGAGTTGCTCTGTAACAGTATAGATGTGGGGGAGGAAGGACTGATTGATCATATCAAGAAGTCGATATCTGTGCATTAGATCACAGTCTTCTTCGTAGATTGTCCTTGTCATTACAACAGCGAAAATGCAACTTTGGGATAACCTAACAACGGTCTGCAAGCCCTCTGGACCCCTGGCATGCAATAAAGCCTGGACTGCTGCATTTTCAGTGCTCTTGTTGTGTGTTGGTAAACAGACAAAAGCCATGGCACTACTTTGTGATCTAGACATCTGCTTAGAGAAGGGCAGGATCTGAAGGGTGAGAAGACTCTGGAGCATCCTTTCCCGTAGGATATCTCCTAGCCATGCTCCAGGGGCCTTACACATTTACCCCACCCACCCAGTTCTGAAGTGTTCGCTTATTAAAAGTAGGTCATCACAGTCGCAGCTCAGGCTATTTTGTCTCTGGCGGATTTGGTTTGAACACTTTGCTTTCCAGACAACGATAAACATGACTGTATATGAATCATTTTTTACCTCTGGCTTCATTTGTTTCTTAGAGAGAGGTCTTAGAAAGGATTAGATGACTGGAAGCCTGTTCAGCAGTGCCTGCAAATGAGAGGAAAAACAAAAGATGGAAAGGAAAAACAAAACTACAATCACTTTTCTGCTGTCTGATCCGAAGTGGTTTATCCAGGCCTCTAATTTCCTTCAGGATATATAAGAAAAAGCTCAAACATACCCTGAAATTAAATGACTGTATCATAGAAGGTCCCCCATGCAGGAGGCAAGTGCAAGCACTCTAGTTGTACTTGAAGTCTATTTTGAAGGCTTAAGTGGGACTTAGGTAATAAGCAGGCTTTATGTTTTATCTGTCAGTACGGCCTTGCAGATTTGGACTTAATCCAGGTGTTGTGTATGGCATCAAGGTGCTATAACACTAAATGCCTCAAAAGTAACAACTGAAACCTGAAATTCTTTTCATTTGTGCCTCCGGTTTGTTCTCAAATGCTCTTATAATGGCTGAGCAGTCTTCCATGCATAGTAGCATTAGTCAAAAGTCCTTTTCCAGGTGAGAGAATCCAGGGCTCCATTCATTAGCAACAGAAGAGACTTAATTCTCTTGAAGTCCCAGAACGAATAAGGCTGAAGAACCAGAGGAATCATGCAGTTCCAAAAATGATTTTAAAAGGTCACTGCACATAACCGAGAAAGGAAAGTCAGGTCCTATACACCAACCCTAGGAAATGCAGGGGCTTGTTTAATATTCATTGTAGGCTTTCCCTAAAAGTCAGTGCATGTCTAAAAATGTCACTGCACAAACTCTCAATTCATGTTATTTCTTAGGCCATTGCATGTTCAGTAATGGGGAATTAGCTCCATGTTGCAGTTGGAAGGTCATGCAGTACACAGGGCCCTGACTTCTTGTAATGTTGGTACACTTAGCACTGAAGACTGTGCAGCTGGTTTTGTAATTTCATTCTAGTAGTGTCCCCCTCTTCCCCCAGTTCTTTTTGATTTGAATCTTCAAGCTCTTTGGGACAGTAATTGTCACTTCTACAGGTCTGGACAAGTTCTAGCGTGATAGCTTTTCACCATGGCTGAAATCAAGATGCTAGTGAAATATGAATGCTAAATAATAACTGTGATGATAAGGCAGTATATATTTCCTTTAGGAATTATATCTTTGGCTTCTGAAATTCATGTAGAATTTTGCTTTCATGAAGAACTGCCAGTCTAATTCAGATCCAACTTGTCAAGATGGTAAAGTCAAAGAGACAGCTCCTTGTAAACCAGAAAAAGTTCATTGACTTGAGCAGGGTTGTACTCATTTAAACCACAGTAGGCACACCTCCGATCATTTTAAAAGTCTGGATCAATAGAAATACTTGCATGATTTTAGTTCAGTGTCAGTGAAAAGGATTGTTTCTTCTGAGTCTCTGGGGACAGGAGGAATGTACTTGTGGGAGAAAGTGAGGTGGTGAAATGGCTGGAATCAGAAGTTAAAAGGACTGGTCTGTGCTTGGGGTTTACTAAGAGAGTAATGTAAGATGCAGGCTAARAGCTTAGTTTAAGAGGAAAAACCACACTTTTTAAGAGCCAAAAAACTTTGAATAATGAAACCACTGTGCATTAATCTAAAGGCATACAAACACCAAAAGGCAAGATATTCATGCATACAAACCCATATTCATACACATCCATGTGTAATCTGCAGAAATGTTTAGATGCAGGGCTGTAGCAAGGGCATCATCTACATAGGATATCAAAAGAGCCTACATATATAGACAACACCCCCAGACACCCCGGGGTATCGCCACAGGTGTCTGCATCTATGACCAAGGAGAGGGCCTCGTCATCTGCAGCAGCAGGGCAAACAGGAGGTGGCAGCAGCTTAGAGATATAAAAAGAGATGCCCAGATGACAAAGGAGAGCTGCAGTAACAGAACAGTGTTGTGTCCCATCTGCCTATGTGAGTATTTATACATGTGTATATTTGTATTCTCCACCAGTCTCACTATCCGTTTTGCAAATACTGTTATTGCACTTGTCCAGATACTGGAAGAGAAGGGACATACTTTGCAATACCAATGACATGACTCAGCCAGGGAAGCTGTTTCAGGCTGTTATACCTGTACAGCCATTTTTCCCTCTCTAATGTGAAAGAAGTGTGGAAGTAGACAGACTGACTCTTCCATGCTTGAACCTTTAATCCATACTTTGGTGCCTCAGTACTGTGTCTGAGTCACCATCAGTCCCTCAGCTGAGAAGACTTACGGACACAAGGGAAAATGAGAAAAATTGCAGAGATGGACACAGACATGTGCAGCTAGAGACAATGTAGGAGAGCTTTCTGAAGGTGCATGTCTGTATTTGGGGAGATAATCTGGAATATGTGGAGCAGGAGGTGGTGAAGATTGGGAACTACAGCACTGGCCCAGGCTGATGTTGCACAGCCATTTGCTTGCCACTTAAACAGAGTTGATGCAATTTTGCTTTTGCTGTTTCTGCCGAGGACTGTGGGGCTGTGGAGGAGGTGGCTGCTCCTGTCTAACCTGCCCAAGTGTCCCCAAACATCCCATCTTGTTCTCCAGGTTGCTTGCAGTAGAGATGGCACTAGCTCTCCAGCTGACAAGCAGAGAGCTGTCACCTATGTGTTGGAGGAGTTGTACCACTGTCTAACTTACGCTGCCAATCCACTCACTAACCACGTCCTGGATCTGGCCTTCCTTCTGCAACCTGAACTTTGAGGTATCACTTTTATTATTGCACAGGTCTATGTGCCTGTTCTTTGTCAGGCTGCTCGGCTGAGCCCATTAGCAAGCATTTGTACCCCTTGGTCAAATAACGTGCTTTCCCTCCCTGCGACCAGTTTGTTCAGTTTGGGTAGGGACTGGTTTTCTGTTTGTGCAATACTCTGCAGCGTAAAGGGAGAAAGGGGAAGCGATCACTTGTGACTGGGCACTGGGCACTATAATAAGAAGAGGATGACGATATATGTGAGGCTGAAAGGAAGGCAGGAAGTGCTCGTTTGTACATGAGTAGGTTTTATTCTAATTCATGTGACATACATACAACCACGTTCGCCTGGGGTCAGCTGGTGGCATCCTAGAGCGGTGAGCACACTGAAGGCCGCAGCAGAATAGAGATGGATAACCAGGATGTCTCCGTCCAACCTGCCAGAGATGCCGTCAGGTGTCAATCAGTCTTCCAAGGCAGTTCGGTGATCAAACTGTAGACCACAGAAAAACCAAAGGGATCATTTTCATATGTGTGTGTGTGCGTGCGACTTTCGCTTTGAATCCTTCTGCACTCAATTTGACACAAAGACAAGAACAGAGCAGCCGCTGCTTAACCCAGAGGGGCAGATGAAGTGAAAAGTCAAGGTCTTCACCTGCAAATTAAAAGAGATTTAATGACTGCCTCCTAGTGGAGAGTGTATAAGCCAACTGTTTCATGGGTATTTTTGGAGTGCCACCCAACAACATAATATGGGACATGCTTGCTTCTGGTAGGTGCCTCAGATTTTATAGTAATTCAGGCAACATCCTTGACATTAGTAAGAACTAGTTATCATGCAGGGAGTTTCAGTTTCACTGTGGTTGCCTTATCTGAATACAAATCTGAACCCTCCGCACATTGTCAGACATAGCTTAGGACACAAAAATACCTAGCATGCTGTTTATTGCCATACCACCTAATCATGTTTTTCTAAGATATTTTTTCGCTGGTAGGTTGTTGGTTTACTGCTTCCTAGGGCAGAAGAACAGTGATTTGGGTTTGCCCTTTGCTGTCATGGATTTGAGTGTCAACGTAGTCATCAGGGTCACTGGGACATGTGAACAGTCCCCAGTACCGCTCCAAGGAGGAACCTCAGACATCCTAAAAGAGCTTTTTTACACTCTCAGCTGCAGTGAACAGAAAATAGCAATGCTATTATTTGTCCTGGGTGAGGCTCCTCCTTTAAAGATTATAAGCATTTCATTAGTGATGTGCTCCTCGTTGTGGATTAGGAACCCATTGTGCCTGGAGCTGTGAGTTATGAGAAATTTCTGACTCCAAAATTTGAATGTCAGATGTCTAACTCCAGCTAATCACCTAGGGTCAGTGGAGACAGACAGGTGCACTATGAGTGGCCTCACATATAGTATGGGTTTGCAACTGAAAACCTTCTCTCTTTAGGTTAAACACACTTTCACATCTTTCCATAGCTGTTGGTCTGAAGTGTACAATTCAGAACAGAGATCCTGCAAGGTGGATATTAGCTGAACAGCAGCTGGAAAGTGGCAGCTGCATCACAAACTGGAAAGCTGGCAGCTGTTGAGGCTGAAACTGCAAACCSACGAGTTTCCTGGAAGTAGACTGGATCTGGAAATATTCATGCAATCACAGCACTAGTAACCTGGGCTTGGTCACTCCTAGCAGCAGGTGAGCCTGCTGATGGAAAGAAATCATTATCCCCAAACTCTTTCTACTGGATATAGTGGCATGTGAACAGTTCCAGAAGGAGTTCCCTGTTACAGGTGAAGTTGAGCTCCAGTATGGAGTGAGGTCCTCCCAGYAGGTGCATAGGTGAAGCTGAAGAATTCAGATGACCAAAAATTTATTGGGAGATTTTTCATCAAACTCTGGCTGTAAAACTCTCACCGCTCCTACACCCTACAAACTTTGAGCAAATGAGCTGTCTCTTCTTTGAGCATGGAAAAGCCAACATTTCCAATGGCAATTTTTTATTGGAGTTTGTGGGCAGTTTTTTGTTTTTATTCCCTCAGGATGGAAAAAAAATAACAGTATAAAGCTATTGACTTTTAAAGTAATCCTTTCTGTCAATATAGGCCAAGCAGGTTTTCACTTCAAACAATTTATAGAGATTTGCACACCTCATTTCAAGTGTCATGCCACGATCTTGACTCCATGCTGCAAGTTGTTTAATTAGCCACATTAATCCACTAAGTGATGGCAAAATGTTTAGTAATGATGTCTAACTGGGGCATTGCAAGGGAACTTTGTTGTTTAATTAGGAGATAATTGATGATAGTGCAGAGAGTACCGGGATATAAAAGGCTTTTGCATGTCAATTGGGCTTGTGCTGAGCTCAATACAATAGCTTTTAAATGGCCTGTTCAAATTAATTGCCATTATTATGGTACACAGATTTAAGAGGGCCATTATTCACAAAAAAAWTTATTTTAGCATTCTTTTAGATCTAGCTAATTAGACATAGGGATAATGAAAGGGACCTGGAAGGAATGGAGAGGTGGTGAATTAGCCACCTGACACGGAATTAGCCGTAGTGGTTGCACTGACTAAGGAATCAGCTCCATGAGGGACCTTGGATGTGGAACTGTTGAGGYTTCATCTTTCTACTGCTTTTATTGTAGCTATGATATAGAAGCCCGAATACTCATGTGGATCTGGGCTGTGGAATCCAGGTAGGTCCTTGGTGCTGAGGATGGTTGTGTCTTGGCCGAGATGGTGATGCCTGTCAAAGTCAAGGTCCTTTTTTAGTCATTTCCACCATGGAAGTCATTTTGGGTGAGCTAAGCCCTCCCAAAGTCAGTGGCTGTCCCTTCATGGACTTTGAGGGCTTCTGGCTTGGGGCCTAAGGAAGGCCTGAAGGRCAAAACACAAACAGAAAAGGTACTGAAGACAACTGGGAGAGGAGAAGGCCAGTTGTGGATCCCTCATGTCCCTGGAGGTTTGGGACAGGAGGGAGCATCCTGGTGGGCAGAGCCACAGCATTAGACTGTCAATGGGAAAACTATCTGTTACAGGGCTCTGCTGAGCACAAGGAAACTTAAGTGATGCTATCCTTTCCTACCACAGTTCAGTGTCTTGGCTTCACTTCTACTCCGTGACCTGGCAGAGCACAGCCACTGTTTGCAGCTTCACTGCACAATATGCAAAGTCAGGGAGTTGAACTGGTGTTATGTGTGCTTGGCATCAAAGAACACATAGGAAAAGCAAGTATTTGAAGGCAGTAACTCAAATCATTGTCAYGGCATTTCAGTAGCTTCTAATGATTGCTACAGTTTTGCTAAAGATGGAAGTTTGGCAATGCTGCTTTGCCTGGGTTGACGCAAATGGGTGGGATTCTTCTCCTCTAACTTTAGAGCCTCCTATGAGGAGGCTGCTGAGGCTCCATGGTTGTCACTGGAGATCTAGTCAACAGTCAGTGGAATTTAAAGTGCAATTTAATTGACTGAACATGGACATTTACTTCAGAGTGAGATAAACTGCACCACGAACATCATTGATTGCCTGCCTTCTTGACACATACGCAATCAAGCTTAATCCTCACCATACAATCTATTTCAGCATCTCATTCTCTTTGCCACTAGAAAGATGATTTTTCATTAATATCCAACCCAAATCCATCACAATAAAGCTGAAGCCTCTGACTTCTTATCCTGTGATATGACACAGACCTATAAAATCATGAGTGCCATTGTGCTGGTTTTGGCTGGAGTAGAGTTAATTTTCTTTATGGTAGCTAGTATGGGGCAATGTTTTGGATTTGTGCTGGAAACAGTGTTGATAACACAGGGATGTTTTGCTTATTGCTGAGCAGGGCTTACACAGAGTCAAGGCCTTTTCTGCTCCTCACCCCACCCCACCAGCAAGGAGGCTGGGGGTGCACAAGGAGTTGGGAGGGGACACAGCCGGGACAGTTGACCCCAACTGACCAAAGGGATATTCCACACCATATGGCGTCATGCTCAGCTTATAAAACTGGGGGAAGAAGAAGGAAGGGGGGACGTTCGGAGTGATGCGTTTGTCTCCCCCAGTAACCGTTACGCGTGATGGAGCCCTGCTTTCCTGGAGATGGCTGAACACCTGCCTGCCGATGGGAAGTAGGGAATGAATTCCTTGTTTTGCTTTGCTTGCRTGYGTGGCTTTTGCTTTCCCTATTAAACTGTCTTTATCTCAACCCAYGAGTTTTCTCACTTTTACCCTTCTGATTCTCTCCCCCATCCCACTGGGGCTGTGTGGTRCTTAGTTGCCAGCTGGGGTTAAACCACGACAGCCATTGAGACAACATGTAAGAGACGATTGCCCACAGTATTTTCTAGTACAAGAACATAAAATTATCATCAAATTATATGAAAGAAATAGGTTCAAGCAAACGTGCAGATGTAGTTCTTCATGCAGCGTGCAAGACCTGTAATTAAGTTATGAAAACTCTGGAGGATGTTGTGACCACTGAAAGCTTAGGCAGGTTCAAAAAGCACTTAGACAAATACAYGGATAAAAATCCCTTGAGGTTTGTTAAATTCCAGTAGACCCTCTCTGGCTTAGGAAGTCCTGGAAATACAAGTTGCTGGAGGCTGAGAATATCGAAGGAAGTATTACTGTGTATTTGGTCTATTATAATTTTCCTTAGTTCATTTGCCATTAGTAACCCTCAGAGACTGGGCGCCCTCTTGCCTGCACTGAATTTGTCTTGTCTTAATGGTAAATTGCTCCAATTCAGTCTACTTTTCCTTGTAGATGATGTTTTCTTAGCCTCTGAGGTCTTTCTTGCCATCCTCTTCTGTTCCACACCTTTCTTGAAGAGTAGGCTCCAGGCTGGACCTCATCCTCCATGGGTACCAAGCCAACCCCACATACAACAGGTTTACCTCACCTTTTTTTTTTTTTTTTTTTTCAGTCTGTGCTGTCATTTCTACACCCCAAAGTGCTGTTTCCTTCGGGTATAAATATCTCTCGTGAACAGACGCAGGCTGGTGTAAATCTATGGTATGCAAATCGAGGTGATATAAGAACATCTGCTCTGCCAGCACGCTAATGGGGGAAAGAAAGGGAGGGATTTGAAGTCCTGTGAATTTTCCAGGTAAATCCACTCCTGTGGCTATCCACCTCTAGTCCTCACTGTATACCACCCTGTCCCTGGTAAATGTGGCTGGTATACTGAACAGCTGGGACAGAAATGTCAGTTATACGGTTAAAGGACCAATGGATGGTTATAGTACATCTGCATTTAATTCTTGTAGCTGCTAGAGACTTGATGCATGATCTCCCTCTCCTGATCGCTGAATTTGTCTGATGCCTGTGCCTCCATACCTGACTTGCCTGTTGGGCTTGTCAGAGACTCTGGGTGCTGGGACCTCTCTGTGCTGCTGTTAGTCTTATTTCTAATTTGTTTCTGATGTTTTATTCAGCAAGATTCCAAGCCTGGAGCTTTTGACACTTCATGAGGTGTAAGATCTAGATCCAGACTCAAACTTTTAGGCTTGGGGCCACTTTCCAGTTATGAGACAGATGTTATTTGCATATAATTTCTTGCTTCAAAACGATATGATCCTCTGAATTAGCATAGGTCTAATGAAGAACATTTATTTCAGAACACTTTCTAATAATTCCCAGCTACATTTTATAGCAGATATTATGTTCTAACAAATACCCTGTATAGAAGCATTGCCTTCCTGTGCTTCTGAAATCCTTTAGTGGGTGGAATATGATTATAAGGAAAAAATATGTAAAATATGCAAAGGTTAAAGCAGACAGTTGTTGTGAGGTATTTTCAGATCTGAACATCTTGATCTTTGTGATAATTTGTATTCAGACATGCGATGTTTGCTAAAGAAAAGCTTAAAATAAAAGTTAGTAAAATACTTCAGGGACTAGCTGGTTGGCTGTGAAGTGCCAGACTACTCTTTAACTTTTCTCAGCATTTACAGGCTTATCACTTGCTGGATTGCACTTAAATGTCACATTCTCGGCAGAAAATGGAGCTGATTTTGTAGCAGGGTGCCTGGACTTTGAGGGTGCCAGACAGTTGCTCTGTCATAGATATCTAGTGCTGTTTTAGATGTGCCAGAGTATCATGCTATCATGCTCAGCTTCTAGCCACACATCCAGAAAGGCACAGGTCCTGTGTAGCCAGCCTTATCTGAACGTCTCAGATACCCTGGGCATCTCAGATGGCCCCAGGCATCTATGTTTAGGTAAGTGAAACAAGCCCTGACTCTTTCTCATGGGAATTCAATTGATTAATGACTGATTTAGGAGCATTCCACTGAAATACAGAAATAAAGAAGGCAGTTAAAACATGATCCATGTTCTTCATTGAAATGTTCCTATCCAGGTGTTTCCCCACACTTTTTGATTCTAGCCTGCAGTACCCTGTCATTAGTTTTCAGAGTTGACAGTCTGTGGAAGGGAATCATACAAACTCCCTCACTCAAAGGCTGTCTGATGCTCATTGAAAATGCAGGATATGGCTTGGGTTCATATGTGACTCCCGCTTTCCAATCTTATACCTGCAGTTAGAAATAAGATTGTTTTCTCAGGTATAAACTGAAATCCTGCAGCACAATTCTCCTGGAAGGCAAAAAATTCATTGACCAATTCTCTGACATCCAAACAACGCTCTTAATAGCGTCTGGTGGAGATAACATCCTGTCGTCTTTTGTGCTTTCACTGATGATTTCTACCATGATCTTTCATGATTAGCCACCTCCCACGTTCTAGTCAAGTACACTGGTTTCCTCCTCTCCCCAAAACATCGACTGGCCTCCCTCCCCCTCAAGGAAATGAATATTTGATGTTGGTGGGGGAATTGTTTTAGACCGGGGAAACTGTGGGCTGTCCAGATGCTGGCAGACTACACGAGAGCTGCCGAAAGGGATTTTTTGGGCTCCTTCTCTGTAACCGCCTCCTGCAGCCACTGTCCCATGAAAGCAGAGCTGGCAATTGTACGGCTTAAATTGTTGCACAGCGGTACGATGTGGGGGATAAAGCACCCAGCTCAGGAAATCTGGGGTCTTCTTCCCTTCGACAGCACAGAGCAAGTTTCCTGCCTCAGTTTCCCCTTTTCCCACAGAAGGAGAATGGGGTGGGTTATTTCCAAGCTGACAGTTTAAGGAAAAAAGAAGTCATTCCATGAATTACCTGTGGATTTGCTGCAGGGACTGGTTTCTTTCACCCCACTTGCAGGGCCCAAGCAGCAGCACAGAGGTTTCTCCTGTGTGGATTCTCCAAGGTCTAATAAGGGTTGTGTTTACAACTGCAGCCTTTGTAGGTGGGGATGGGTCTCCATCTTCTACCGTCTGCCTCTTTCTGTGAAATGTGAAATACTCAGAGCTCTCAGTCTGATCTTCTTGAAGCTGTCCCAAAGGTATGGAGCAAGGGACAGACATGGGACATGGCTCCACAAGCCTTATTGCTATGTGAAACGAGGCTGACACACGGCACCAAGCATGCGCTCCAGAGGAAGTATTGCCCCGTAAGGCTGGGAGACAGCAAAGATGCCTGCCTCGGTAATGTGCAACACTGCAATAAACCCCAGAGGTGCCCTTGCAGGCCAACAGCAAGGCAAAATAAGATCAGACTGAGAAATGAAACACTGATTTAATTATTATAATGAATTGTTTCCATTGCTGCAGGATTACAGGTCCCCTTATGGCACTGGGCACAGTATGCTTGGGACTGAAAGAAAAACCAGCTACGCAGGTCCATTGGCCTGCCTTGAGGAACCAAAGTGTTTGCATGGCCAAAATGTTTTAGCACAGCCAGAGGTGGCTAGAAACACAGGATAATAATGTTTGAAAAATAGAGGTGACTTGGAAGAAGGAACTGGGAGTCAACTTCAGCATTTAAAGGGAGTCTTCGGACCACAGATGGGGCAAGGAATAAAAGGTGTTTTTCTGCTGTAGACTACCCTTACCGAGGCCTCCATGAAGGTTGTTTCTTGACCAGAATCTGGTGCTTTCTGACCTTTGGGCTCACCGAGTTTTTTGCTGTGTGGAAAACCACCTAAACATGTTTATTAATCCCTGATCCTGCACTAGTGGCTATACCTAGACTGCTAAATCAAAACAGGCACCAATTGCCTGTCCTGGGACCGGTTCCTGGCTATGTCCACACTGCATTACACTTGGTCCTGGCTCTTCTCCATGCCATATCTTGTGTTCCCATGGTCCTGAGACGGTTTTGTTATCTGCATTGTATTTATTATCTCCACACCTTTATTATCTTGTTTTCAGGTCAAGGTCACAACAATAAGGCTGCAGAGGAGCCTACTAGAGTTGTGCTTCATAGCAGGAACCTGACAGCAAATGTTTTATACCTTCAAATGTGGCATGAGGATATATTGGTGGGTGTGAAGCCTGCAGGCAGCAGCCCACCCCTTGAGCTTATTCCCTGTCCCTCTTTCATTTTACAGCATCTGCAGAGCCAGGAGAGCCGCTATGGGAATGCTCCTTGCAGTCTGTTGGTTTGATGTCAAACAACAGACAACCATTTAGGAGACGGATAGAAGTGTGATGGGCCTTTCTCGTACTCTCTCAGCCACTTCTTCAGCCTGGAAATGAGTCCAAGGTTATTTAATTGTTCCTCCTCAGGCTGCTATTCTACACTTTTTTATCATCTTTGTCATCCTTCTCTGCACCTTTCTCTTGAGCTGTAAAGCAAAGCGCTCTCTTTCATGTTTTTTTACAAGTAAGTAAACACAAGACATGAAAGACATGTTTACAGAGAAATCCTCCTTAATGTATTATTCATTTGACTTTTTAATAGGAGTGTTTCTGTAGCCCTGATGTCCTGAGGATATAAGTAACACAAGGTTTGTAGAGAGAGGTAATGTTTTTATTAGAGCAATGGATAGATTCAGGGAGGAAAAAGAATGACCAAGTTGTGGACATAGAAGCCCAGCTTAAAAGTCTTTCGGAGAAAGGTTTTTGTAAGTAGAAACTTACCTGTGTTCCAGCTGCTATCTGGAGTCATACAAGATTTGACATCTTTCCCCAACATTGCTTTTTTCTTTTTTAAGAGAGAAAAGAACATGACTGAGAAGCTCAGTGCAAAAGGTTAAAAGATGTGCAATGATGTTGACTACCAAGCTAATCAACCTAATACAGTCTTGTCAAGACAAATTGCTGGGAAGATGCATTTCTTTCATTACCAGGCTGATATATTTTGGTTTGCCTTTAACCTGCTTTCATGGACTTACTCCACAAGAGAAGATTACCTGCATCAAAATAAGAGTGTCCCATTTGAAAATTTATACTAGTTTTACTCTGTTGATTCCACTTTGCACCTTCAACAGTATCATAGTGGCGTCCTCATGCTGACAAACTTTAGGCCTGTGGATCTGAATTATAAACACTTCAGAAGTTAACAATTCTGGCTGGTTTCACCACCCTCCCCCAGAGCTGACCAGCGGCTTTCACTACAGACATTGCTAGAATAGTTTAAAGCAGTGCAGAGGACTGTTTTCACAGGATCAGGACCAGTCTTGCCATTCATTCTGCTAACTCTGCTCCAGGGATGGGAGTATCTGGTGGAAACAAAGCAACAGGCAGGAAGAGATGGCAAGATCTGAAACACAGCACAACACACAGCTTGATGCTTTGTGCCACTTCCAGGGCTGCTGCAGCAAATAAATCCAGGTGGCTGCAATTCCCTTGGGTTCCTGTGAGTTTCTGAATCATCCTGAAATATTAAACAAAACAAAACAGGGGAACGGGAACTGAAGAGGAGACCAAAGTATTAGGGAAATGCTTTCAACCAAAGCTTAGTTTGCTGCTTGAACAGTAAAAATACAGCCAGACTGGATGCAATGGACAACTCCCTCTGAGCACAGACTCCATGTGAAGGGAAAAGCTGCTGGTTTAGTGCAGCCTGGGAAGCCTGTATTTAAAGGCTGGACCATCTAGAGGTCATCTTCTCTTTGACTGCAGTGGGTGCCAGGTGGGCTCCAAGGTTATTTGAGGAGGAGGCCAGAGGATGGTAACAAGGATCAGGGTGTAGGGAACATGGCCATGGCAAAGGATGGAAGCCATTGAGGATGTTTAGATCAAGAGAAGTGAGCAGCAAAACAGGATATGCCAACAGCTTTCAAATAAGCCAATAGTGGCAAAGAAAGAGGTGTATCTCTTCGCCGTGTCTGCTGAGGTCAAGACATTTTGGCCTGAAATTGCAGGAAGGGCTGGTTGCGTTAGACATTTGGGTGTGCTTTCTAGTCCCTCTCTGAATCATTGCTTTTTAAGAAAGATATCCCCAGTGGCTTCCTGGGCTGCCCTTGCCTTTGGCTGTGTAGGGTGCCCCAAGAAGATCAGGTTGGTTCGGTTTGGCTGATGGCTGTGGTTTGACTGATAGCTTTGACTGATGGTTTGAACTGATGGCTTGCTTCAGTTTTGTCCTGACTCTAACTGAGATCTTCAGATTGCACTGCAATTGAAATAATAATAAAAAAATGATACTTTGGTGAGAATATTTACAGAGAAACATTTGTAGTGTTTGTGACAGAAATCATATTGAACTTTTCATCTCATATTATTAGACATTGAAAAAGCTTTTTAATGCTAAGACTAGTAATTATTGGAATAGCTTTCATGGGGAAGGGATGGAACTCCAATATTTCTTTCTCTTTTCAAAATAACTTAGACAAACATTTACTGAGAAGGTCTTGGGTAGGGCTGATCTTGCCTTGTGATAGAGGGATGGAGAGGATAATCTATTAGGCTCCTGCCAATTCCATCTCTTGTAAAGGTGTCTCCTCTTTCCAGCCTTTCGGATACCATACTTTTAATGAGAATCAGCCGCCTTTTGGGACTGCTAAAATGAAACTAAAGATCCGTGTATATTTTGGTTTGTGTTCTTGGGTAGTGATTTCCTGTGTCTGCTGTGCAATGTATCTGAACTGAAATGAGGTGGAAGGGCTGCAGCTGGGAGTGGGCTCCGGAGGAGCACCAAGCCTTGGCTTCACAATTGCCAGACGTGTGTGTCACAAGGTTATCAAAAGATTTTTTTATTTTATCCAGCAGTTAAGCCTGACTTCCAGTTCTGGATGTGTTCAGGCCTCATTCCAGATCCTCTTTCCACTTTCTTTTTGCAACTAGTATCAGCTGGTCCATGTATGTCGAGGTGATGACATTGATGTGGACCATGGGTGGAGTGGGATGGGTAATTGAGGATAGACTGAAAGATGATAGAGCCGTCATGACGCCAATAAAGCCAACACAATATGAGTGCTAAAAAGGTCTTGCAGGTACATAGCAAAGGTTTGTGTGATACCTGTCCTCCCTGAGTTAACCTTATGYGGTGCTGCGTACAGTCCACACAGTGGGCATATCTCAGCCACATAAGAAAAGCCTTAAATGATGCAGGGATGTAACTGGAGGAAGGTGACAGTGGTCATTTTGGGGATTGCTAATGTACAACGTAACAACACAGTGCTCAGAGTGAGCTGAGCCCTGGATATCTCTTGGCAGCTTGGGCTGCCATGGGTTGCATTGGATCCAACAGGCTGGATAAATCAGAGCTGGGCTTATGCAAAAGCCATGTAGATGTGGCTCCCAGATCCTGCAGGATATGGGGCCAACGAGTCCACAAAATTGATCTTATGGGTGAACAGCCATGGATGCTTGCAGCAAATGCAAATCATTCACTTTAATTTATTTGTTTTTTCATGCCTCAGGTGATAAGGTTAGGTCAATGTTGCTTATATTCCCTGTTACACAAAATGCAATCAAGTTGAAAACCAACCTCGAATCAATCAGTYTTGTAAGAAGTCTTTGAGGAAGGCATTTTCCATGTGAGAGTCAAGGGTTACAGCTGCTACAAAGGAAGGAGGAAGCCTGACTTTCAAAAGAATAGAGGAGTTTTTATAGCAGCTTCAAGTTACACCATATGAAGTTAAAAAAAAAATAGTGTTCCCAGTTGAAAAGCCTGGGAATAAATGAAACTAAAATAAACCTCTTCAGCTTCATACACAGAGGAATATTATTCTTCTCTCAGTTGCTCTACTTTCATGCTGGTGTAACGCCAAATAATTCATTTAGGTTACTTCTGTTTGTGCCAGCTTTGGGGACGAGAGATTCAGGCCCAAGCACTGGGTTAGTGATTGACTCATCTTTTCCATTACAGAGAAAAAACAGTGAATAGAGTTTTTATGGCTGAAACTGGCTTTCAAACTGCAAAAATTTTATATATATATATATATATACACACACACACATATATGTGTGTATGCATGTATAAGTATGTCTACATTCTTCTGAACTTCACTAGAACCCATTGGACCCTGTTTTTTTTTGACAGGCTCCTGAAATGCACCACTTAAACATAATTTATGTTTGAGACAGATCTCAGATGTGAAATTTTGAAGATTGTTTGACAGCACAACATGCCAAAACAAAACTGATGATGCAATTTCTAAAATTGCCTGCACAATGGCACATTCTGGTAACCAATTACTCATGTAGGTTTTTGAGTAAGTATGAATATTCTTCTCATTTTTTTTATGCAATAATTCAAGGGAAGGCTGTTTTCCAGTATATTGATACAGAAATATGAGGATCAATTCAGACTTCAGCTGTTTGGGCTTATAAATCAGGCCTGGAGCCCATGAACAGCCCATAATCTTTAAAAAAGAAGAAAGATGTTTCTGTGAATGAATGTTGCCAATATTTATGTGTCCAAAAGATTACTGGAATAAAATTGTCCAAGTGTTTGCAGGATAGAGCTATTAATTAAATAAGAAGTAATATGGGGTAGTGTATAGTATACTACCTTGCTGTCTTTCAGAGTTCTGGCATTCTTGGAGTATCACTTTCTCTCTCCTTCCTTTCCCTTTTCGATAGTAAGTACTTATGGGGAAAAATTGGTGCCTTTTTATATATTCTTCCTTTGTAAAAAACGATCCACACTGAAGGCAATTATAACCCTAAAATACTGAAGGGCATTTGCTGTGATATGTGTTCACTGGCTCCAATGATCAGAACAGGACTGGCAATAATGGGTTTAAACTGCAACAAGGGGGAATTAGGGCAGACACTGGGGACAATGCTTCATCAGCTGTAACTGAGAAGCTCTGAATAGGTTCCTGCAGGCACGTTGCAGAGGCTCCATCATTTGAGGTTTTAAGAACAAGTCAGGTGAACTTGCACGTGTACAAAAACTTGTGGGAGATTTTAATGAGGAATTAAGCAAACTTATATAGAGAACTGAAATAGGTAGGGTTGATCCCACCCTGGGACAGATGATGGAGGAGGTCGTCTCTTCAGATCCTATTTTATTGTGATTCTATGATTTCTCTGAACACACACTTACACCACCTATGAGCCTAGCTTTATATTTTTCTGTAAATATTTTTGTACAGCACAAATAAGAGCAATTACCGTAGATGAGAAACACGGTGCATTTCAGTGGGCTACGCAAGGTTTCAACCCACATTGCATTTAATGGAAATTATGCATCTGAGTCAGACCAAACATCGGCATAGAAAACAAAAGGTGTTAGAAGACTGTCTGTACATTTGGATGTTGTAAAAAAAAAGTTTTAATTATGGCTAGCTTAGCAAAAGGTAGTGAGTGATTAATCCCGAGTTCAAAATCCTAAGACTGGTTACAATCTGCATTTGCCAACAGTGCAATGGGAAAAAGAGGCAGTGCATGAAAAATCTCTTTCACTGTGTAAATGACTCATTGCTTACTGAACTTTATAAAGTTTCTCTCCTGACAATAAGAAAGAGTTTCTCCATTTTGATCTTTGTATCATGGGTGACCTTCTGTTTCAGAAAGATGGACACTAGAGAGGAAGTAGCAACATTAAATAAATTAAATGATCACCAGCACGGGGGTCATATTTAAATTGACAGTGAAACACATTGGCCATGAAATGTCAGAGGCGTGTTCACCTGAAGTCAAACTAATTCATGCTGAACATGTCTAGAGAATCAGAGTTCAAACCCTGGAAATTCAAGACAAGAAGAAGCAAACCCAAGCAGTCCTCTTAGGACAGGACTCCCAGAAATCCTCTGGAGCTGCTGATGGGTTTTTGTGCCCACGTGGAAAGTGCATGGTAGGGACAGACTTCATGAAAGGCTGAGTGTCATCCCCTGAAAGTGAGGCTTTATTAAGATTCTTGTGCTGAGTACCCAGAGATGAAGCTTCCCAAAACACTGGCAGCTTATCAGGTCTTGGGCAATGTGCTGGAGATGAATCCTTGTGAAGATTAACTCTGCAGGGACTGAGGAACTGGAAGATGCCTGAAGGAACGAAACTCTCTCCTCAGCTTTGCAAACTTTCTAGAGCCTTTCAGGCCTTGATTTATTGGCTGACAGGGCTGGCAGGCAGCTTAAACATTATTCCAGTGGCAATCTCACGTACATGTGTATTATACATAGCAACAGAAGTCAGGTCATGAATCTCATTTCAGAAAACAGTAACAAGCCAATCAATATGCCAAGTGACTTTTACATATTTTTTCACCAACAATTATCCTGGAGGCAATATTCTTTGCATACTAGGATGAACACAGAGACGTACCCACATCACATTTACTGAAAACCACCAGGTATGAACAAGACACCTCAGGTAGCTTCAGTTAGCTTACCCCTAAATAAAGGGAACACAGAACTTTGCATTTGGCAAGCTCTTGTATGGCAAGCTACCATGAACAGAAAACCACAGAAACACAGACAATCAATCAGGAGCAGTTAACGTATGATAACACGCTAGTGCACAGTAATTCTCATGTGTGAAATTACCCTAGTTGCACAATGAGAAATAATTGAAACTCAGACCCTGAAGAAAGTGGGGCCCTGGCACACTCCTTGGGAGCGATTAATGAATATTTCATGGTATAAGGAGTAAACTAAACTAATGAAAAGTAGTAATACACTGCCTGGAAGATGAGCCCGGTTATAAACCCTAAACGAACTGCACCTTTAGGGAGAGAGAGGAGCCACTGCTTTATGTTGTATCACCACGTTAAACGTGCCGCAGAAAGGAAAACAGTCAGAAGGTTGCTTTATTTCTGACAGCAGCTGGCTGTAAAACACTTTATGCTTTTAATGTTTTTCAGCTAACTCAGGCAGAGGAAGTTAACTATGAAAGTGTGCAGCAGGAATGGAAGGAGTACTGCACTCCACATCAAGACAAGACATGTGAGAGTGATGCTTTAAAACAGCTATTATCAAAAGAAGCTGAAAACATAGACGACTTTATGACCAATCTAAGATTGAAGAGAAATTCTTGCTTTGTGGGAGGCTAGATCCCCTGATAGGAGATCAGAGTGTGATGGTAATGAGGAACTAAAAAGTCAGAAAGTATCGGCAGATTAAAAATTAACCCTTGACAATGTGGTTAGGATACATTAAGGAAAAAACTGGGAGACAATTCCCTCAGAGCACAGCCAGAACTGTTACACCTGAACTTGACATCATGAAGCCCCATGCACAGCTGAGGATGTAGTTTCCAGTGCCATCAACACTAGTGGCAACTGGTGTTTCCACCCCTGCCTGCAGTTTTGGGTTGTCTATGGGGCCATGTACTTCCTAGAAGCATCCCGTGTAAGCGTACCACAGAGTTTATGTGGATGGCTATTTGATTTCAAGAGTATAGCATATGCCTACATAAATCCTGGAATCCATATTAGATTAGGTGAACACCTGTGAAAAATAAGTGTGTCGGTAAATCACCTCATTCTCAAGGCTATATCCAAATGTCTCCACAAACATGATCTGGCAGCTGGAATAACCAACTGGAGTGTTACCCTGTAATGGTATCTAACCAACATGGGATGCAAGCCTTCGCAAAACTTTTCAGAAGCTGAAAAGGCTCGTTATAGAGTCCCAGTATTACCTATCCAGAAGTAATACAGATAAGATGCCCATTAATACTTCCAAGAAGGTGCATGAGAACAAGAGTTCAAGTCAAACCAGTAGTAGGTCAGAGCAAGACTTACTGTTCATAGACTTCCTGTAATTGTGGCTTTATATTCAATACCTCTTCATGGATTTTTCTTCCACCAGTTTATCTGGTTGCTTTTTTCATACCAATAACCTTTCAATATTCACCACATCCCATGAGGAGAACTACGTGCATTAGACTCCTACAATACAAGTATTTACCAATATCACCAACAACAACAGTGCAGTTTTTGCATGGGAGATCTGAAAGGTCAGTGACTCCAGAATCTCACTGAACTGTTTAACCAAACCTCAATAGTTAATGAATACTTCTCATCATTTAAAGTTCTGCTTTCTGTTAGTGTTGACTATTGTTACTGTTATCATTCTACTATTGTTATTAYGGACATATGGGTTTGGGAAAGCAATAGTGCAGAACTGTGTTTCTAAGAGGTTTTGTTATGAGCCTGGTGGATCCAGGAGTACAGTTGTAACCAGGACCTGAAGTGGGTAGACCTTTGCTGGATTACTTAGGTCCAAGTCACCACTGAATAAACGTCTTCCAAGGACCTCTCAGAGCTGTTTTGTCCCTGGTTCCTTCTGATTGCCTCAGATAAGTCATATCTCTTTTACACAATAACTGGGTTTCCAAAGTCATGACCTTTGCCAAAGCATCCTGGACTAACTCTGTGACTCTCTGAAGCATCTCCTCATCACACGGCTTGTGGTGACATGGTGCAGCAGTGAGGAGCAGGGCTCTGTACCACACTGAATGAAACCACAACCAACCCCAGCCCTCCCTCCACCCAAGCAAGTGGGATACCATGCTGGTGGTGCTGGGGGCTGCTCCCCCATCCACACTCGCCAAGAACCAAGGCTTGGGTGCAGGAGGGCTTTCACCTCCCAGCTGCTCTCCTGCCTCTCCAGGAGCAAAGAAAAGGAGCTTGAGTTGAGTTAAGGTGTGGACAGAGCTGGGACAGTCATGAACTTCTGGCCTCAGTAGCTGAAATTAATAAAATAAAAATATGGAAGGGGAACGAGAAAGGATTTCAGAGGGGGAAGGTGTTGAGAGGTATTCTCTAGAAATCAACAAAGCAACCCAGAGGAGGTCCCTTTAAGTCAGGCTGAAATGTTTTGTTCTTACCCAGGTTCAGCGGTTTCTTTTATTTCCCCTGTATTTAACCCCCTGTCTGTTAGTGTTCACAGCTAGCTCCACTTTTCAGAGGAAACAGGCTGCTTGATGTCCCAATGTTTCATTTTGGAAAAGCAGAAATACAACATCTTAACATTTTTATTCCTCTTTTTTGAGGGCATGAGTTTCTTTGTTGAATTCTGCCTAAGTTGCTGACTACTTCTGGCCATCTCAATTTTTCCTGTTGTTCTCTTCCTTGCACACCCCCACTCATCAGCCAGAGCCCATCTCTCTGTCTTCTGCTAACCCACCCCACCAGTCTTGGTCACCACTTCTCATCCTACTCGACATTAGGCTGAACCAGCACCAACTGGCATGCTGGCTGCAAAGGTCTGGAGGGACCTGGGCCTGGGACTGAGAGTCAATGTCCCTCCTGTGATGGTGACCTCTCATTTCTACTCTGCAAGACTCCCTTCAGAGCATGATTCCCAGAGCCAAATGAAATATCTGCTGTCTGTGCAAGGAGCATGCAAGAGCTGGTTGCGTGATACGGCTGTAGCCGATTTGGGCATGACAGCTTGAGTCCTTGCAAGCAATAAATGATCTGGGCTGCTTTGTTAGCTGCTTTGCTTCTCTCCACAGAAGAGTTTGAGATGAGATGCTGCGCTGCGGTCCACCATCAGCTGCAGGGGCAGGAAGGCATCCTCCCCCTCTTCCCTTATGTTGTTTGTAGCCTAATGGGTCAGTGCCTCTCCTGGACATCTGGAGCAATGGATTTGGATCTCTTCGGGTCTGAGGAAAGYTCTGAATCACAGACTTTTCCACAGGGTTGAAATCCTCTGACCAGGCCTCCATGAGGGTCATTCTTCTTTAGCTTCCTCATAAACAAGTACCATAATCTTTGATTTTCCTTCTAGGAAAAGCAAAAGATCATGAATCACAAAGTGCATTGGTTATGAGAGCAGCTCTGTTTCACCTTTCACTCTGGGTGCCTCAGAACAGCCCTTTGATGCCCATTTCCTGTGGCAAGTAAAAAAAAGAACAGATGTACAGGTACACATTTTTATTGTTTTTCTTCTACCCTGTTTTTGATGATTCAGTAGCACCTGTCAGACCCCAATATCTGTCCCCTCTCTGCGTTACGTTTCCTGGGGAGAAGGCATGCGAGGGAAGACGGGAACCAGCAGATAGAGCCCAGCTGTGGATTCACTGGGACTTCGCACAGCACCTCCAGGAAAACTGCAGAGCCCCATGGACCAAGGCCCCAAGACGTAGCTGGGACTGGTTGGGAGACCACAGACTCCTGAGCAGTTAGCTCAGGAGGTTTCTGCTCTAGTTTATTTTCCTGTTGCCTGGGCATCTCTGAGGGTGAATGAGTCAGGGGAGGTGAGGGAAGAGTGAGAAACCCTCCAGACTCTGCCTCTCCACGGAGCCCAGAGGAAGAAGATATTGTCTCTGTGGTTAGAAAACCAGACACGTGTCAAACGTTTGCATTCGAGTCCTCAGAAGAAAAAATTGTCACACAAGCTGTATCACAGCTTGCAGCAAAGCTTTATCTGCTGGGCCCACCGAGGGTTGGTTTGAGGCGGAAGAATGTGACACCCAAATGCAGCTATTTGCCTCCTGCAGAAGGATACTTGCAAGCTTTTCCATCTTGGGGGCTTCAGGGGTCTCCCCTTGATCACGGCAGAGCAGGGGCTGAACATCAACCCTCCCTGATGTGTGGCCTGCAGCTCTGGAGGAGAAACAGATGACACGAGGAAAGCAAATCCCTGAAAATCAGAGTTTCTGTTTGTGCCTTTAAGAAAAAGGAGTGTTCAGGGTTTTTTTGTTTGGTTTTGGTTTTTTTTTTTTCATGGGTGAAATTCAGTTCCTTGATGAACCGCTCTGTGCTGGCTCTGTGCTGATAAATAAGCGCGGTCTGGCATACAATCACTTTTCATCATGGGGAAGAGGCACACAGGCATGCTCCCTCTGCAATTATTTTGGCACATAGACTAGAAGAGCATCCTTCCCACCACAGTCCCCAACCTCCAGCTCTGTGTAGACCTGTTCAGTGTCCTAAATGCACCTTCTCTATGCTGGCTTAGCACATGACAGGTTGGTCTGTCTTCATGTGTCTTTCTTGGCTTAGACACCAGACAGGCCATGCCAATGGGCTTGGGACAGAGAAGGTGTCCTGACCCACTTAACTCACTACTACAGGTATAGCTTTGCATGTCGTCTTGGCGTTCTAGGGCCTCTTTTATGTCATTCCCTGTACTTGGTTCCCTTCTTGGGACTCTACATGACCTAGGACACAGAGGGAAGGGCAGTTTCTATCCTCAAAGTTTTCTTTAGACAGCAAATGGTGGTAACTGATTGAGAAGCCTGATACGCAGACAAGGTTTGCTCCTAAATATGTCAATGAAAACAAAATTAGCACTTTTAAAAAAATTATTTCCACCCAGACTTACTGCTGGGTCTCTGAAACAAAAACTGCAGGACGGAGCACGCAGTGTTTGAAGTGGGCACGAATCGTCATGTTTTGCCTCAGCAAATGGTTCCTTTACAGGAAGCAGCCACAATTTTTGTTCTGTAGCCGAACAGATCACGAAAACCCTCCCCGCTGCCACCTCGCTCATCCACGTCAGTGAGCAAAGTTAAAGGAACTATTTTCTTCAGCCCTTTGGGGACTTGAAAATTTGGCAGGGACCATTTTGTAAGTCCCTGTTGCATCTCCCCCTTTCYCGTGCAGTGTGCTTGCACATTGTGGAGCCAACGGCAAATGCACCTGAGGTACGAGTATTTGTGATGTTGGGGGTTGGCACTGGCAGCGCAGGACACAGCAAAGCAGCAAATCCATTCTTGCCATTTGTGCTGGAAACATCAACTTTTCAGTGGCTGGACAGTTACTGACTGACTCTCTAAGTCACTGAGTCACTTTGCAAGTTCTTTTATTTTCCTTTGGTGGAAATGACACCAGATGTCCAAACCATCTGGTTAGTTTTGTATCATCTTCCTACCAAACTGTGGTTGTCACAATGYCATGGTGTGAGACTTGGGCTGCAAGGCTGAGCACTGACAGTTGGAGGATATTAGTACTGTTTCTTTTATTTTTCTTCTAAAAAGAAGAAAACTTTAAAAAAACTTAAAAAAAACTTTAAAAAAACTTAGAAAACTAAACTTCAGCCACAACAACCCCATGCAACGCTACAGGCTGGGGGAAGAGTGGCTGGAAAGCTGCTTGTCGGAAAAGGACCTGGGGGTGCTGGTTGACAGCCAGCTGAATATGAGCCGACAATGTGCCCAGGTGGCCAAGAAGGCCAACGGCATCCTGGCCTGTATCAGAAATAGTGTGGCCAGCAGGAGTAGGGAAGTGATYGTCCCCCTGTACTCGGCACTGGTGAGGCCGCACCTCGAATACTGTGTTCAGTKTTGGGCCCCTCACTACAAGAAGGACATTGAGGTGCTGGAGCGTGTCCAGAGGAGGGCAACGAAGCTGGTGAAGGGTCTGGAGAGCAAGTCTTATGAGGAGYGGCTGAGGGAACTGGGACTGTTTAGCCTGGAGAAGAGGAGGCTGAGGGGAGACCTTATYGCCCTCTACAACTACCTGAAAGGAGGTTGCAGCGAGGTGGGKGTYGGTCTCTTCTGCCAAGCAACTAGCGATAGGACGAGAGGAAATGGCCTCAAGTTGCRCCAGGGGAGGTTTAGATTGGACATTAGGAAAAATKTCTTTMCTGAAAGAGTGGTTAAGCATTGGACCAGGCTGCCCAGGGAAGTGGTKGAGTCACCATCCCTGGGGGTATTTAAAAGACGTGTAGATGAGGCGCTTAGGGACATGGTTTAGTGGGCATGGTGGTGTTGGGTTGAYGGTTGGACTTGATGATCTTAGAGGTCTTTTCCAACCTTAATGATTCTATGATTCTATGATTCTATGATTCTAATCCGAAGTGTTCTTTGGTAACAGGTGCTCGAATAGAAAATGTTATATAAAATCGAATGACCGCAACAGCTCAGACCATAGGACCAGACCTGGCAATTGCTTCCCACAGTCAATAACTTGTGTTTCTAGGGAAGGAAGTGGGTCACCATGTAGAGATTTCCAGGCTCAGGCCAGCCTGGATGTGTGCAGCACACAGCATGGCTCAGCATGGCACTGCTGATGTGGGGTGCACTGAGTGCTTCTCCAATCCAGCATCCCACATCCAACTCAGTCAGACCCTTTCTGTGGCTTCTTGGGAAGTCTAGGATGCTAATTCTGGTTCTGTTTGAGATTTTCTTCYGAGCTTTACCAGACAGGAATAACTGAAGTGTGAATATGAATATGAACCACCTTGAACTTTTGGCAACAGCCCAGAGCAACATAAAACCTGTGATGGACTAGTCATCTTAGTTTAACAAATAGGATCAAACACAGATAAAGGAATATGATACAACTTTTAAGTGACTGGTATTGTGGTCAGAGTGTAGTAGGTTAACCATTATCAAGATAATGTAAGTGAAATCAGCATTTCTCAAACATATGAATCCCTTCAAGACCATCCATAATAGAAGATAATGTAGGACTGGAGTGTGCTTTGCTTACAGATGTTCCAGATGTGGCTCCATCAGAGCTGATAGACACAGCTGAAAGACTTAGACACTTACTGAAGTTAATGGCAAACTTAAGCATCCTGTAAATGGCCACCAAGATAGCTTAGAGATGAGCAAGAGGAAATTTTTTTCCCTCCAAATAAAAAATTCCTAGGAAAACYGTTAATCATTAAATGTCAATCTTATGATTATCCAGCTGTCTGAAGAACCCATGCTGATTCAGGTGTGTAGGTTAACTTAAATTATAAACAAAAATGTGATCAGGCATGGGATCATCATTTCCA
Organism: Phoebastria nigripes; assembly: GCA_035582835.1. Classification (NCBI taxonomy): domain Eukaryota; kingdom Metazoa; phylum Chordata; class Aves; order Procellariiformes; family Diomedeidae; genus Phoebastria; species Phoebastria nigripes. Next base: position 1,808,092 of record JAYKAV010003254.1, read on the forward strand.
TCTGGTCATCAGTTAGAAGAAGGGAGTGTGTGCAAAAGAAACACAAAATCTGATCAAGTCACTGTCAAGCTGAGGAGAGACACTTGGATGTTTGTGGAAATAAATTAACATATGTTATGTGTGAAGGGTGCAGTCATTCTTTAAAAGACCTAGTGACAAAAAGCTAATCAAATGACAGTTATAATGACTTGAGCCCGAAGGGAGCTGTTATAATAATTATACAACATGCAGAGGATTGTAATAGTGGGGCCTCACTCGCCAGAAGATGAAAGGATCGTGTCAAATGGAAGCATTTGAATTCTAAAAGATGCTATGAAGGCACAAAGAGAAGAGCAGAGGAAAGCTACATCAGGAATCAATTTACCTTAAGTAGTTTTGGCCCTGGGGCTGCATAGCTTCAGCTGTTATTTGAGTTGACCGTGGATTGCTTGGTGCAGTGTGTGAACAGGAAAAGCAGCTCCAGCCTCAGACCAAAAGTACTGGGAGAGTGACCCAGCTCTGCAGTTGGGGTGGCTGGTGGTCTGAGTCACCATCTCTGATCTTCAGGGTAGAAGATTTCAATTTCTTAGAACATTATTCAATGAATGACATCTCCTTTTATCCTCACATAGATCATCTTTGTCTTGCCTAAGGTAGTACTTGGTATGTCCCTGAGTGATGTTCCCAAAGAAAAGGAGGCTCGAAGTGCACAGTGGAGTGTGGAACTAATCTGAGCATTAGCATAAAGAGGTTTTTTCCTAACATAATGCTTGTCTCTTAATTTAAGACAACCTTGATTTTTCTCCATCTGTTCAACTCTGTTGCATGAACTCAYTATTGCAGCAACTCACTGTTGCAGAAAAAATAGGTGTCGTGGCAGGACAACGTATTCCTTGATGCACAGTCATGATCTCTTACATAAGTGGAAGCAAAAGGAGATAGCATGAACTAGGGATCCATGTACTTCAGGCAAGTGATAAGTTTAAAGGTGTTGTGCCCCTTGTATTGCCATATATTTAATTACAATATGAACAAGCTTATGGAGTATTAGTGATCATCATATGAAAAGAGAACTTTGTAGGGAAAGCTGTACCACAAATCTGAGGTGCTGCATTTCAAAAAATTCTACTATCAAAATCTGAAGTCACCTACTTTTCAGATTGGGAAAAAGAGAACACGTTCTTCCTAGGTGCTGTCCAATTTTCTTAAAAACATGTTAACTTTATTTTTCTTTAATTGAATACTAATAGTATGTGTGGTTTGCTTTCCCTTAAAGACTGATTTTCCTGGTAGCTAATAGGACCACTTTATTCCAAAGCTTTTGATCCTTTAGGCTATCATCTTCATCTTAATCTGGATGGATGATCCTTCCTAACAGCTGGGGCTCCCAGCGTTATTCCTAGATTTCTAAGAAGAAATGAAATAGCTGTTGGAGAGCCAATAGATAATGGAAATAAGTCTGAGATGTAGACTTGAACCTTCAGCAAGATGGAAAAGGACAATTTCATACCTGAACATCAGCAATGCTGGAGCCAGAACCACATGTTGGATCTGTGTATTGATTAAGATCAAGACCTAGCCAAGTCAGTTTTATTAAACTTTCAATTGAGGTGGTATTGTACATTCACAATGGTGCACAATAAAGGCAGAATTTGGCCTAGTGGTTCTGTCCATTTGGGGCTGGTGGCCATGCATAACACATTAGCACTTGTAACCTGATCCACAGTAACCGTAAGTGTACATGCTCTTATTCCATTGTCCTCCATATTGCATATCCTACAGTAAAAAAATTAGCTGAAAATACCATTAAAATCTCAGTCTGCATTTTGTCTCTGTGGTTTCCTTTAACATTTCTTACTCTGAGCACTATTAATTCTGCTAATTTCCAGCTGTTGCTTTTTGAGAAGCATGCACTACGATCAAAAAACAAATGTTTAGTCTCTGTTGGCCATGGTACATAGGTATTAATGGATGGTTCCATTAATGCTCTACACCAAGGCTTTACATACTACTTGACATATGGTGTAATTTATCCCTGTTGACAAAAGGAACTGAAATCAGCACGTTCATTTTATAGCCTAATCCTGTACTTCGTATTAATGTGTAAACAGTGACACATGAGAATTTTACTGTGTGACATAAAACATACATCAGCATTGAAGGGATGTGTCTGTGTGTTGGAGGGAAGCTTTTTTTTTGCTTCAGAGAAGACTGTTTTCTTCACATAGAAATCTTGATGAAATAAGATCAAACCACCTGCATTGGAAACGCAAACAAATGTAATAGGGAGAGCAAAAGGAGATCATGCATATCTTTTTGGTACCCTGAGAGATGCAGATGTTCAACTTTAGGGATCTAGAGTGCAAGTGCCAACCTATGAGTTCGATGGATGCTCAGCATCCGCTATAGTCCATGGAGATTTAGCACAGGCAGTCAGCAGAGCCTAAAGAGTGACTCAACAGTGACCCAGGCAATAAGATAACCTAGCGTATTTGTGGCCTCTGCATTAGGATTCCTTTACACTTCTGGATCAGCAGCTAGAGTCCAGGTGAGTCCCACAACTGAGCTGTGCTCCATATCCCTCTTATCTACAAAAGAAAGCTCAGCTACATAGTGCATGCATGGACCTTCACATCTCTACAGTCTGGGAGAAATTCAGCTCCAGCTCAGATTCAAGCACTTAGATTTGAGTGTCTGGAGTTGAATCTCCCCTGAATTTTTATAATTGTGTGGTTATATAGGGCCTACAGCAAGGACCTGCTCATGAATCAGCTTGATTCTGGAGTAAACACTTGTAAGGGTCTTGTTATGATGACCATTTCTGGTGTAAATACTCTCAGTTCATATGCTGCAGAACTAATTGAACTAAATCAAGCATCCAAGAATCTTAGCATTAAGCCTAACTTAGAGCTGCCTGTAACTTGTGTGGAAAAATCTGGACGAAACCTAGAACTTCTAGGGTCCGTTTAGCCCATTAACATCTGAATGTAGACTCTGAACGGTACTTAGCTGTCTGAAACTTTGTGTAGATTTTGGCTTGGAGGAATGGGAAGATTTTTCTTCTGCCTTGGTTCATGTATGCTTTAAATTCTTGCCACCTGATTTAGCACAGATCCCCACCTTTCATACAAAAGTTGCCTGAATGCGAATGCTAGACACCACCATCTCTACAGGAAGAAAAAAGCACAGTGACCGAGTTCCTTTGCCTTCTTCGTCTTGAACCTAGACAACACTGAGCCATCTGCATGCATGGGTAGCCTGACTGCTCCTGGAAAACAGTGTCAAATCCATCTAAGGCCTGGAGTCCTTAGAGCAACATAAAAGTCGATGAATTTCACCTGGTTTTATTTTTCTTGGGACTCCAGACACCATTTGGGAGGCTAACATGAATAGGGATGTTGGGCATGAAGGGTGGGATTTGTCTGATTAAATTTATTTTGAGAGAAACAGGCACTTCCAGAACACATTCAACTCAGACTAATGTAAATGTGTAAAACAGGTCAGATGAATCACATCTTAAAAATGACCACATTTTCCTTTAATCATAAGTGGGGAAAGGGGGACTAACACCTACACAGGTGATATTAGGTGGGATGAATCCTGCCCTCAATGTCTCTGAAAATGAAGCCATTTTAGCTGATGAGACACAATGTCGATGTTCCAGACGTAAGGGACCATATGCTGTACAGGACTGTCTGAAAAATATGAGGCCTTCATGATTTACAAAATACAGAGAGCCACAGCATTACTGTCTCGTATATATCTGTGTCTAGGTATTGAAATGTGTCCTCTGAACTTCTACTGCTTTGCTCTTCTGCATGCTGTCTTGATTTTTTTCTAATGAAAAAAGCTTTTTTTTAAATTAAAAAGAGATTTCTTACTAGCTTTGGAAGGGAGGGAAGGCAGGCTCCAGAGCTGGACTGGCCTGAGGACTTCTCTGCAACCTGAATTCTTGCTGTAGGAGGGAATGAGCCGTCTGGCTCCCTGACTAGTGAGATCCATGGACAACTGTAGACATCTGCCTGCAAACTATGGCTCTCCTGCAAGGTCCTTGATGGATGTGATAGGCATCTTTTTGGCTTTCACCCATTTTGGTACAAATCTTCATGGTAAAGAAAAGTGCTATCTGTGTTCTTTTATATAGCCTTTGCTAATATAACAATAACAGAAAATATCATTACACTACTATATAAATCTTTTCAGGGCTTTCAGATGATGTTATTTATGTTGCTGTCCTGTCTCCCCACCTGAGAGTGCAATATCCTGGGACTGGAAAAAGTGGGAGAGTGACAAAATGCTAAAATGTAGAATTGCTTCTCTATGATGAACAACTACATTCAGTAGGACTTTTTGGTCTGGAAAAGAGGTACTAGAGAGGGCARCTGATATAAATGAATGAGTGGCTTAGAGAAGGGGAACAGGGAACAACTCATATCTAATTTTCCTAATACTAAAACCCAGGGGAGCATCAAATAGCACTACTGTCTGGTTAGTTCAGAAAAAAAAAAAAAGACGACATATTTCTTCTAGCAGTGTGAAGTGCAGCTGTGAAACACTTTGCCAAAAGACAAGGGGATGCTAACACTTACATGCTTTCAAAAAGTGATAGAACATATTCAGGGAAGAAAATCCCATTAAGGGCTTTACTTACAAAATCATCCTGGTAGCTGCTGAAGGCCCAGAGCTGCAAGTTGTCAGGATGTTCTTGGTTTTCCTCTTCTCTATATATTTTCTATTGGCCATTGCTGGAGATAGAACTTGACTAAGCAGACCTTTACTCTGATTTCATACAGCTTCATGCTACTTCATCACATATAATCTGTACCCACAACAGCCATGTGCAGATGAGGTTTATGCACTCTGAAGGAGTCCTCTTGAAGCAATGGTGTCCACCAAGTGCTTTACCCTGACCTGCAGCAGTAGCTGGGTAAGCTCTTTCACAACCACTGCATCTGATCCCACAGAAGAAGGTTACATCGAGGAGACCATATCAAAGTCCTCAGTGATGCAAAACCCCAAAGGGCTTCATGAAACATGATACTTTGTGTAGTCTGAGTGAGGCATTGATTAACAAAGTGCTCATTTGTGTTATTAGCCTTAAGTACCCAGGGCATGTAGGAGGACCATTTGTGAGACTTCACCAAGCATTTAAGGATGAGCACGTTTGAAAGAACAAAGCCCTGATTTTGCTGCATCTTTTATATCCTCTTTAGGAAGAGGAAGAAACACTTCTGTTCTCCTGGCACTGCTATCTACAAGACACTACTGTGAGGTTAGGAGTCCAAATGTCCACAAGGTGCAGAAGATACCCCCCCGGCTGAAGGCTTCCCAAAGTGGGGTTTATCAGCATCCCCCATTCAGCAGCTCTGTCCATCTTTGTGGCTTTGGACTCTTCCACATAATGAAGTCAGTGCCACCTAGTGTTGCTCTCCTTCAGCACAAAGGAGCTGGACCCTCATGGACATTGAAGGGGACAGGAATAATTTTGTCTCTGCTTAAGAATAGCTGTGTTGGTGTTGCCCACTTGGCCATGACCGAGGCCAGGAGAGCCCCATTTTGTTTTGCTGAGAGAGACTCTAACTAATTGCAGACCTATGAAGCATGTCACAGGCATGGAGCATGACACATGTACAGCTTTATGGCTCTTGTGGCAACCTCACTGCTCTCCTCCTCTGTGACCTCCTGTGCCTGGCACCAAGACTCATCCTGACCCATGCGTCTCCAACCAGATGCACTGGATCCTTATGGTCGTGCCACGGGAGAGAGGTCAGCGCACTGTGCTGCAGACAGGACTATGGTGCATGGCACCGTGGGCGTAAGAAACCTTCTAGATATCCCCTGCTCAGCTGCTGTCTGGCACCATGCTCCTTCCACTACCACAAGAGCTTTAAACCTGATGCATTGCCCTCATGGGGCCTTGACAAATTCAGCACTCAAGGTGAAATCACAGGCGAAGTTGCCACTCAGCTGCTTTATCAGAGGGTTGTCCTGCCTGTGCTGTGGGAGCTGGCTGCTTTTGAAAGCACAGAAACAAGAGCAGGAACCCAGCTGTGCTGAGTTGATTTGGTTTTCATCATGAAAAATGGCCTGGAAAAAAATTTAGATCTTTCTGGCTTGTGATTCCTTCCTTTCCTCCTCCCAGCCTCTTCTTTTGACAAACTGTTTAAATGTTTCCCACGTACAAGGAAAGCCTGGGGAGCAGAAATGTTTCTGACCAGGCAGCTAGCTGAAGTGTTGAAGGTCTGAGGAATGAAAGTTTATGGTCCAGCAGGTCAGCTAACAGCGTCTCTCGCAGAGAAACAAACTAGAGGAATTCAACCACTTAAGCTGTTTATTTCTGACAGAAATGTGGTTGAGAGCACATTCTGACTGTCAGAGTACAGATCTGCTGTTAGCCCATCCCTACTAACATCCGAGCCCATCAGCAAGGTGGACTGAAGCTTTACACCAGGATAGCAATCTCAGAGCTACTACCCATGAGCCCTGCAGGTGTTCATCGCTGGGTGCAGAGAAGGTACCCAACAGACAGCAAGAAGAACCCAAGCCCTTTGGATTATCTGTTGTGATTACATCCCCAGACCAACACATTCACTCTCCACAGCCCATAGCTAAATAGCTAGTGGATAGCTGAGATATTTCAGAGCAAGGGCATTGTGATGCAGGAAGAAAATGAAGGTACCATAGGGTGGGCAAGAGACTTTTGCAAAGTGAGGCTTATAGAGGATTGGACAGAAAGCTGGAGTGACTGTGGAGGAGGAGTGTGTGAGGCTGATGACACAAAACTGTAAGAAATCAGATTTCATTAACCAGAATAATCATCCCTGAACGGCTCCTCATTGCTACTCTGTTGTAAGTCACGTTTGCCTAGTAATTCAGGAACAAATAAGAACCCATGGGATACTTTTTCTTATGATATTTTCTTCAGCTAGGGACAGTTTAGCACTGGTGTCCATCCCTGGCAAAACAACCTTCTCAAGTTCCTCCTTTCTTGATGTAGRAGGCAATTGTCATGTGGTGGTCTCAACATATGTGCTAGAAGATGCTCTTGATGTGTTTGGTGTAGCTCACCCATAGTTTTGGGTGGTCTCACTGGCTCTGGCAGACTAGCTATGCCAGTCTGAAGGTTGGGACTGGGGGTTTATGAATTGGGGTCCCAAWGTGTGACAACCCCTTCTGCTACAGCACTGACCAAGCCAACTGTGTCTGGCCACAAGAGAATAGCTGGGGCAGAGATAAGGCCTGCCGAGGCCAGAAAGGAGCAGAGGGAAGCCCCATCACATTAGCTCTGTCCTCAGCAAGTGAGACATGGTAGCCTTGCAAATGTGTGYGGCAGTCTGTTGAAAGGCACACCGAAGGTTTAGCTGAAAATCACGTAAGAATAAGGTTGGTAGCTTTCACCCCACTACTGTGAGGAAAGGTTCCCAGCTCAGGGTCCCTGGGCTCAACATCCCCATAGGCAGGGATGGTCAGCAGAGGAGCATCACAGAGGACAACCACAGTTGGGGCAGAGCATTAGCTGGGGAAGTAAAGCAAGAAGGTGTCACAAAGGAAGAGGAGACAGACTGTGACAAGGAGGCTTCGCATACTCAGTGGAGAGGGGCAGACACCACAGAAGAATGATTTAAAGCACTTTTGGGAGGTAATTAGCACCCCTTTGGCCACAGAGTGATCTACAGGTGACTATGCTTGTAATTAACTGTCCTGGTTACCTGACAAAGTTAGATAACAGTAGCCGTGCCTTTCTGGTTGAAAACTGGGTAGCATAACCTTCCTTCTCTCAAACAAATTACCACGACTGTTGGGACAAGCTGTTTAGTTACTGCTGTAATGCTGTTGCTTCTATTCCTGGACCATATCCCTTCTCCCATTCAACCGGAAAGATCCAAAGTTCACCCCTGTCAAGCCCTGGCTAAGCAATATTAACACAGCATCTGCCAGGCTGTTTTGAATAGCTGCTAATATCTATGCTGCTTTAAGCTAAAAGAAAAGCCTTTTCAAGTATTGCATACATTACCAGGAACAGTGGGGAAGGTTGTTAATAATTCATTCATGCTCTCAGACTCCGGAATGTGCTAGATCTTTCAACTTATAACAATAGACATCACCCTGCAGGCTGTCATGTCCTGCTTTTAACAAAGGAAAAGAAAAGAGAGGGGGTAAAAAGGAGGAATATTTCTCAGGTGGAAAATCTGAAGCTTGATGAAGAATTAAAGCCTGTTAAATGTCTACTTGAGCCAGCCATTGAGCAATAAAACCTATTTGCAACCRGTTGTTAGAAGAAAGAGCTGCGTGTGTAGGAAAAAGCATTTGTTGAGAAGATGCTGGCATTGCTTTCCATTGGTTGTGGAATATATCACCCCCCTAGGGCTCCTGTTCAGCAAGTTTTTCTTATTCAGGCCAGAGCAGAGATAGAAGAGGAAGGAGTCACCCTGAGAAAACATATGTGTAGAATTGTTTTCATATGACTGGCCCATCTATTGAGTATCTGAATAGCCTTCAGCTACAGCCTACCCCCATAGGATGTTCCCAGTGGTTGTGATACAGTCCCATACACCTATTTCCAGCTCTACCAGAAATAAAGGGAACCACAAGTGACAAGTATCAAGAGAACTGGTTTGGGACATAGGGCAAAACAGGCAGGAAAGCAGCCACTGCTGAAGGCACAGTCAGGATATTTGGGCTGGTGACCATTGCTGAAGTGTGGTCACCTCCAGCAGCAGTCACTGTGCCCATCACACAGGGAGAGCAGCCACCCGTTTCTTCAGGACTCATCCTGGGTCTTTACTGCTGCCTTTCCCTCTTCATTTTGCTTCCATGAATGGAACAACCTGGCCCATCCCTACTCCATCACTCCCAAGGTGGTAAAATCCTACCTGTCATGTTGAGAAACCCTACAGCAGTCCAAGGGTCAAGGAGTGTCCTTGTCTTGGTGGAAAAACATTTTTAAAGAGAAAGATTGAGGTCCTTTATGTGGTGGGTACTAAACTACTACCAAAAATAATAAGAAGGTCCCTCCAGCAAAGAGTGGTCCATCTGAATGAGCAAGAGAGGGAGACAGAACTGAAATATTTCCTTCCAGGGTAGGCAGGAGATAAAGAAATAGAATTTAATCCCTCTGAGATCCAGTCAACTTCCTTATTTCTGTAGCCATGTCAACAGTTTTGAGCTATTTAACAAATTTTTCATGCGACTCCCCTCATTCCCATTCAGAATTATCCCAAATTTGATGACAAATGGAGAAGAAGGCTTAAGTTCTATCACCACTTCTAATGTCTTGATGAAAACCCTAGTTTTCATTGCGTGGACTGACCCGTTGAATACAGTATTTCATTCCCTGGAGTTCATTTGCTGCTATTTCCCAAGACATGTTCCCATGTTCCCACAGACATTTTTCTGTACTTGAGAGAAGAAAAGCAATGCTTTAATTCTCCCCTTGTACAAGTCTGCACATCAACCACAGAACAGTTTTCCTGCAGAAGGACAGGTTCCCTCAAAGTAGAATTGCAATTTGAGCACTGCTGCACATAAAAACAAATTGGAAATTTCAGGCTTGCTTCACTCTGTTGTACTCCAAGCTCAATACAGGCAGATTCTACTGGAAAGATATTTACAGCTGTGTGCAAAGGTGCTGGGCTCCTCTGAACAGAGGAGTGGGAACACTGATGCCTTGGAGAGAAAGCCAAGGGGAAAGCACTTCACAAGCCAGGGAGCAAGCATGGTAAGTGGTGTTATGTAAATAGCTTAGGCAAGCAGAGAAAAACATCCAACAAAATTTTGCTGATGCATTTCTTTTTTGTAGATATGAGTGAAAAATCCATCTGGACAGCTTGCACCTCACATGGTTGTAATTTGAGTTCTCCCTATGGTTGGGATTGAGTTCAATTTTTGCTATTCCCACCACTCCAAATGCTCTTTTATGTTTCCTGCTCAGACCGACACCCCTTTTAAGAGGGGTGGGTGCTGAAGTTGTTCTTCATCCACCATTTCATATCCACGGGAAAACTTCTCTCTTACTCTGTGAGCCAATGAAGAGACCTCAGAAGGTAGGGATAAAGGCTGACAGAGTGAAGTAGCCTGCCCAAGATCACCCAGAAAGGGAATGGTAGGGCCAAGCTCACATTCTTCTTTCTCTATGTGCACTAAGGCTGTGGTAGGATGACCACAGGAATTGTGCCCCCTGTCCCCGTCCCAATTTTCCCTAGTTTTCATGCCTTTGTGCAGTGATGACATACAAGACATACAGTGACATACAAGAGACCATAGAGTTGGGAATTCAGATAAAGGGTTGTGATACAGGAGTTTCTGAAGGACTGTGACCACCAGGAGAAGATAGCAGCCCAAATGTGTCCTATCTTTGCCCTGTCCCCTCTCCATCTGCCACATGTTTCCAAAAAGGTCTTTTGCAACCTGGCAACCTGTAGACAACTCCAAGTTCAAAATCACATGAGCCCTCTAAGGACACAAGGCCTCTCAACAGGCATTGTTCTGCTGACTTCCACAGAAAAAGACTAATTTACACTATTTGTGTGCCTGTGGTACAATCATTTTTTGTTCATGCTACAAACAAAAGCTCCACCAGAACAACATTACCAGCTGGGTTCATCTCGTAGTGAAAGCGGTCCATCAACTGGCAGTTGCTATTGAATTTTTTCCAAGAGACACTGCTCACAGGGCTGGTTTGCAGCCAGCAGTGAACTGTGTTAGGAGTCCTACTATACATCAGAGCAGTTAACATTTTGCTCAGGCTTCTCTGATGAGGTGAAGGAAGGGGATTTTTACATGGACAGGGTTGCACAACATACAAATATGGTCTAATTTAAGGACATCGGGACTTCTAAGCTAAGACCTGTGCCACAGTGGACTGTGACAAACATCATTTTGAAAGCTGAAAGGTGTGCAGCTACTGATTCCTCCAGTTTCTTTGTCCACAAGTGTGTGAGACCACCTTGCATCCAGAGATGGATCAAGGAAGCGATGGCAGGTCCCTAAGGCTGCTGTACATGGTACATAGCAGAGCTTTCAGGCCACATGTCAGGGCACGGAGCCGTGGCAGAAGGCAGAAGCTGGGCCTCCTTTTTGGTGCAATGCAACCCTTGCAACTACCAGTGCCCCGGCCTGCCATGTGAGGTGTCTGGTGGAATGACAAAGCGAGAGAGAAGCTGCGGACAGGAGGGCACCGGGGCTCAGGAGAGTGTAGGTGGGGTGACAGCCCCTTGGAGGAGCCTTCTAAGATGCTAGGCTTGGTCTTTCAGAGCTAAAGCTATCTCAGGAAGGATATGTCAGTTGTGGTGGGACTTCAGTTTGGCTGGAGCCATCAGCCCTGTAATTATGTGTTCAACACAGACTTCCCAGGGAGCTTTAAATCAGTACTTGGGATTTGTCTGTTTGACCCCTTGTTGGCCAGCCCCCCAARCCCCCTAAAGACCCTTTCATGGGGCAGAGGTCTTCTGAGGTAGAGGTGATCCCTGGACCATTCTGAGACCAATGAGGTRTCACCATGTCCTTTGGGGACATGCTAGGGACTGAGGGATGGAGATAGCCTGAGGAGCTGGCCTGCCCTTTAACTCTYGTGCAGGGGGAGCACACTTCAGGTTTTTTCACAGCTCATCCTCACCCCCCAGCACAGACATGGAGATCTTGGAGAAGGAGATAGGCATTGCCATGCCTTCCCTTGGTCCCTCCATTCACCCACCTCCTCCCTGCCACCCTTGGCATCTCCTCTGCAGAGGTGCCAGTACGATGTGACAAGATTGCAAATAGTCTTGGCACAAGAGTCCTGCTTTCTTTTTTCCCTCCCTCTGCAGGGACACACAGCCAAGAAAGTGTCAACTGCCTAACTCTGCCCCAGCAGAGCCCTACAAACTYCCCCAGCCAAAGCAGCTGAATAAGAAATGTGATGGAGCTGGAAACTTGTCTTTGTCAGCTGGGTTCTCCATCCAACAACTCATAAAAAACCCGATGTTAAAGCACCCGGGACCATTATTGCTTAGTCCTATCTGAGAAATGGCATTCAATTCCCCGACTGTTTATTTAACTCTACACAACAGTTGTGTAACGCCATGCTGCTCTGTCCTGATCTAATTCCACAGAGCGACTTTTTGGCTAAGGAAATTCACGGGTCAAACTGCCAGATCTTGGTGTTTTGTAGAGCTCTGCCATGCAAGTGATTGTTTTAAAAAAGAAAGCCCTCTAACCCAGGGCTTTGGAGACCTGAAAAAAAAAAAAAAAAAAAAAAAAAAAGCAGGTTTAGTTTTATTTTTGTTTTAGATGATACATTTGTGATGAAACACCTGCATTGAGCCTAACCATGCAGGAACAAGCAGGAAAACCTAGGCCCCCAGATGTAGTGGGTTTTTTACCAGTCATTAGTTCCTCATTGGGTTAAAGGTCATTTTGGGACTGGGCTATTCTTTTTCCCTGATTACACCTGTATGACTTGATTTCCTATTGAAATCACTTAGCTGAAGCCAAGGAGGACGGCACAGCTGAGAACAAGATTTGGTCTCGCACTCCCCAAACAGGACCTTGAGAACTAACGCTTCAAAACCTGCTCACTTTCCAAAGCTGAAACCATGCAGAAGGGAGCTGGCTTGAATAAAATAAATTCCCCATGTGTTCAGTAAATGAAAGGGAAAAGCTTGATTCTCTACAAAGGATGGACTGAAGAGAATTGTTTTGCATACTGTACTGCAACATTTTTTTGTGCTTATYGTCGTTTTCCAGTTTTGTCAGAATGTAAGCAAGGAAAATTTAGACCTAGGAAATTTGCTTGCTTTGAGTTACAAGTACATCAATACAGAAATGTTTACTTRCTACCTGGAAAGTTTATAACGACTTTATTCTGCTGTGCTCCAATATCTTTTTCTTAGATTGTTTTTTGTGTAGTAAGAAGTTAATTTTTAACAATAAACACAAGAAGCACAGATGTAGGTTTGATAAAAACAACTTGCATAGCCACCAGGAATGACATTTAAATGTAATAACTAATGTGATGAAGAAATGCAGAAAGTAAATACGTAGCATAGATTAAATAAGGTCTAAGAGGTGTACGTAAGGTTAGGTTTGGCATTTTCCATTGCATAGTGTTTCTGCATGTCATGTTATCTTATTACTGCCAAGCAGTGCTAAGACGAATATGCCAAATGATCGTCATAAAAACACTAACCCTACACCTTGATTTGTGCTTAGGGAAGCATGCAACTTTGTGCAATAATTCTCACAGTCAGAAAGAAACACACGAAATACTCAGTTTTCATTTAATTGTGTTGCAAACAAAATCATAGACAAATCTCAGGGAACAGAGTTGCGGGTCAGCGATCCTCTAACCTATCTGCTGCCCCAAGGGAGGATGAACTCCATTTAAGCAGTTCCTGAAAATATGAACTTAAGGTGTTTTTAAAAAACACCTCCAGTGGTGGAGAGCCCAAGACTTCCTTGGGCAGGTGATTTCTTTGCTTTATCAGTCTCCTGATTGAAATTGCTACCCATTCCCGCAACATTACATGCAGGGAGCGAGCCACAACATAGGTCTGTCTGGCCAACTCAGAGGCTGCCGGCGCTGGCTCCGAACCGATCCGTCTTATGGCTGCTCTCGCAGAGTGCGATCAAGGAACAGCCTTCCACCTGCAGCCCTTTTCCCCACTGCACACATGGAGCAACAAATGGTATCTAAATATATGACAAGCAATGGATACAACAAGCAGATGGTGGGAGAACAAGGGCCCAGATCCATTAGCAGAAATCTGGATCAACTTGCGGATGATTCACCAATGCAAATCAGGGGTAAATACATAACAGGCACTCCATGCCAGCCATTCCCCCAGGAGCTGAAAGTCTTGAGCGACAAATCCAGGGCTCTCGCATCCTTGCATGTGTCTTTTTGCAGTTGTACACAGGAGGGCAGCAAACATTTACTCAGCGTTTGGCACTGCATCTCTTCCTAACCTCTGCCATGAATAGATGCCGTTGGGATAGCATAAACCGCCCGTCATCACGAGCGGATGCCTGCTAAATAGCCCCATAAAAAACCCTAAAGTGACTGTAATTAGATGGAGTGCACATTTCACTGTTATGACTAAGGCAAAGGTTGTCTTGGAGTTTTGCCTGCTGTCGGGCTAGATTCACCCCTCACCAAGTTATCTCTGGATATTCCTTTCTTCTCTCTAGTTCAGTTTTATAGGGTGTTTGCTATCACTTGTGTAAGTTTTTGCAGTGGTTTTCATTCTCCAGGGAAATTACACTTTTATTCTTCCCATTGAGGTGCTGACACAGGCATTTCAAAGATGTCTGCTCCCCTTGTTTCCTGATGGACAATATATTGCGGATGGGGGAAGAGGAGACTGTGTTAGAAATGTTCTCTAATTCCAGCTAATTAAGCTTGTCAATGAATATGAAAATCATTATTTAGATTTTGAAAATAAAGGCCTGCAAGAGGGTGTTTCTCAGCAACGATTCTAATTTTTTAAAGTGGATATAATTAAAGCAATTGTCTTTAGCCTGCAAAAATACCCACTGCCTCCTTCCTGCTCTCAGCCCTGCTCCATTCATTGCTTTGACTTTGGCCTCTTGGTAACTTTGTCCATTATCCAGCATAAGCAATTCTGCACATTTATATCGATGCTGATTCAGATTGAAGCCTTTCGGGTGGAGCAGTGTGTTTGACCTATGAATTTGCTTTGGCTGATCTTAATTAAAGTATTAATTGCCGTGTGGTTGGATTCTCTTCAGCTGCCTAAAAGGAGTTCAGTATGGGTGCGTAAGGTGAGACGAGCTACCCTCCACAGCGTCATTGAYTACAAGGGGAGCCGATGGTGGCTACCCACTCTCAAACATGCCATTTCAGACATCTAAAATTAGGTAGGATGAATTCTGACACAAAGGCCCATTTTCTTTCCATTTAACTTTATGTACCAGACGGTGCACGTCTGAGGTACAAAGCACCTCTACAGACCAAGGAGACAGTGAGCTCTTGGGTAGTTTGCACTGCTGTCTGAAAATAGCTATCTTCTTCAGCAGTAGAGAGGGATCTTCGGAAATCACACCCTCAGGTAGGTGCTTAAAATTAGATAGGGTGATCTGTGCCCAAAAGCCAAATCTTACATGATTTTTGAGCACTGAAATTAATGGGATTTAGGAACTTAAGTGCTTGAAAAAAACCCAGAGTTGATTCATCTGCCCACGATCATGTCAGTAAACGTGTGATAGGAATTGAACACAGATCTGTGTCCTGGTCTAATCCACTAAGAATAATCATTCACCCTGTGAGATTCAACAGCCTCACACACACAGAGCAAGCCCATCACAAACAACATGCATCAAAAATCATTGTGGGAAAATGACTGAAAGTGTATGAAATAGTAACGCTGCCTGTTGCTGTAATCTTTAATACAATAATGTCATTGGGGACTGGGATTATGAGAGATGTTGTGTGGAACGAGGCTGTCATATCACTGGAGTCCACTAAGACAAAACATGCAATAAGAAAAAGCCTGACCAAGCAAAACCCAGACATCATCCAGCTGTGATTTCATGGCAACAAATATGATTAGGGGTTTTGCTTATCTAAAAGTTTTATCCTGCCTTACAGAATTACAGCCCAAACCATGAATTCTGATTTGGGGAGTTCACTTCCTGAACCAGAAATGCGGAGTCTGRGGGTGCCAGGAATACAGAAAGAGTCTACGTATGTTAAAATAAAATCCCTGGCATGATTTACTCTAGCAGTTGTATTGGGAATGTAATGTTAATTGCTGGACTAGGCTTTGGGCAGCTAATGAGTAAAGAATCCTCAATGGACTGGGGTCTTAATTACCTGATTTCCTTTAACCTGATTTCCTCTAACCCACCAGGTCAGTGGGACTAATCCCAGAACAAGATACTATGCTATGTGAGATCTTCAAACAGGTCCATGGATTTCCAAAAGTGAAAAAGGAAGTGGGAAAAGGTGCTAATCTCAGTGGAAATTAGGCATCTATGCCTAATATAATGATCTAGAAATAGTCCTTTGCTAACCACTTACCAGCCTGAAAACCTGAAGACACATCATTTCTTGCACCCCAAAAATAGTTTGATGCCTAGACTTTTGCTCCTGCCTCCAGTGAAGCTAAGGAAATACTGTGGGAGGCATCTTACCTGACCATAGAGGCCTTCAGTGTCAGTACTACTCACCTTTCCTTCCCAAAACATCTCTCTCTAATGTGCAGCAAGTCCTACAATTTCCTGTTTCTCTCAGCCGGAAACCAAAATAGTTTTAGATCAAGAACTCTCCATCAATTCACAGAGGGAAGGCATGTGTCTGCATCAGTAGATACATGGTAAGTCAGGCTTGGTAAGACCAACACTTGAGCTGACTGCATGAGCTCCAAAGTTTTATCACTTTCCTCTACCTGATGCTTGCTGTTCTTTACACCTTAGGTGGCACTGGTCCCAGAAAGTGAAGTTTGCCCTGGATGCAACTTCTCTGAAGTGATTTGCTTTACTCTGCTCATTTTTTTTCCCATGAGACTGTAAGCCTCATTTTGATTACACTCTGCAGCAGATTTATCCAGGGAAATATCTGGTCTTGCTCTTCACTTATCCTTTAAGGAGTAGCATTGGGTGCCACTCAGTGGTGAAAATCAGGTTAGAATGAGGTCTCTGAAACAGTGGACAAAGTTCTTGCTGGGCTCTGTGATGAGGATGATAAACTCTGTCACCATCTAGAGAGRGCGTCTCTCTTCTTACCCAGTGTTATTACCACAGCTTGATGAACAAAGGAATATCCACTTGTTGCTCAATATCAGAACCTGCAACTATATAGAGATGGCCCCAATTAAAATGAAATATTCATCTAAAATAGCCCTGTTTCTGAGTTAAGGGTCTTTTATCGTTCTTTTGTTGTTGTTGTTTGGGCTATAGCTTGTATTCTGTCCTCCTCGTTTGGTGTCTTCAGCTTGTTTCATTAAGAGATAAGATAAAAAGGAAAATAAATGAAAGAGAATCAGAAGATTATCCATGAAAACTTTGAAGTAAGAATGAGTTGGAAATGCTCACCGATTTGTAGGCTAAGTTCCGGATTCATCTCACTTTCTTTAGTGGTCTAAGAGTTAGGCTTTTAGTCTAGACTACCTCTATTTTTAATAAACATAGACACAGAAAAAACACACACCTCTCCAGAGACTGCTATCTAAGATGATTTATCATTAATTCAATAGTCTCACTGGGCAATAAACTGAGCACGTCTTGTGCTTGAAGTGACACATATGCCTAAATGACTGATTAGGAGCTACAACTATTAGCAGTGGAAGTTGGTGTTCCTTGGGTTATGATGACATGCAAAGCCTTTTTATGCTAGGGAATCTGAGTCAAGTTTCACTGTAGAAATCTGTACCCACACATTTACAGTAGAAACAAGTTCTCTTCCCAACCTGTTCTTGACAGCTGTTTACTTAACCTATTCTTAAAATCTCCAGTAATGGAGAATCCGTCACCCATGTGGGTGACTTAATGCCATGCCTACCATAATTTTGTACTAAGGTTCTCTTCTGAACAGAGTATCTTAGTACTTTCCTCTTTTAGCAGAATTTCTTATGTTTTTAACTCATGCAGATAATTACTTCCCATCTTTAAAGCCCAGAATGAACATTTTTGATCACCTTATTTGATCTCCTGACAATAGCTGTCCACAGAATTACACCTCTCTATTCCTGAATTTAGCATTCAAACATAATGCATGCATTTCATAAGGACAACCAACCTTGAATAAGGTTGAAGAAGTGAAATCCAATCAAGCTCCTGATTTATATGCTGATTGCTTTTTTTTACAAATACAGAAAATTTGAAAAGTGGATTTAAAATTAAGAAATACACCCTTTTTTCCCCCTGCATAATGTAAACAAGATTGTTCAACTCTGTTGCTTCTCAGCTACTGATCTGCTGCTCTGACCTTGTAATCAGAGAAGTCTGTGAGCCCTGCATTTGTCTTTGAAGACTGCTAATAATTAAATCCTATTGTTTCATTGAAACAGAACATGACACTCACAATTTGTAACCAGAAGCAGTATAGCTGCAAAGAACAATGTTGGATAAACATGTCCTTCAAAGATCAAAGGATGAAGGGCTTTGTCAATTAAAAAAAAAAAAAATCAGCATAGCTAAACTGCTGTTTCTCAGCAACTTAGTGCGGGTTCAGATCTGAGGCTGCCTAGATTGCTTTGCTTTCATTTCACTGTCTCAAGGGTATCCTTATTCCCCAAAAGCGCACGGGGAAGCTGGCACACCCGGATGTGAGTTGTGAGTCTGCGGGCAGAGGGAGAGAGTACCCCCCCTCATCACTAATTAAATGTTCAAAGGATTCATGCTCTCTCCAAGCAGCACATCTTTGTGACATTAAATAAAAATCAGCCTCAAAGAGAAAACACACACACAATATGTTCAACAAGGCAATGGGCAAGAGGATAACAGGAGGATTTGGCTTTGTAGTGACACTGTTTGCTTTCATTTCTTCCTTGTGAGAGCCCTTCCCAGCTCCTCGGCTTTCCACCAGAAAGTTTGTCCTCCTCACCACAATCAAAAACTCACCTCCGATGCCACTTTGGCGATGCAACTCCAAGAGGAGATAGGAGAAGCCAGAGTTGCTTAAGGAGTTCACCCCTTCCCATGAACGGCCATGTGACTTACAGCCAGCAAAGCCTTCTGAAATTAATCACTATGATGTGACTCTCACTAGCTGTTTCCTGGTGGCCCAGAAAGGGGGCAAATTCGCAGCAAATGAGTCACAGCTAAACCTTGACATGTCTGTTCAGTATTTCATAGCTTTTCCTCTCTCTGTTGAACAATTTCCTTGGACATGAAGACTCCCTCGCTGAAATGTCTCTACTTGTGCAAGGATGGGTCACTGCTGAGAACGGCAGATTGCATTCTCCATGGCCTGACCCTTCTGGCAGGAGTTGTAGGGTACAGTCCATCCACATATTCATCTCATAAACTTCTCAAGTGTCTCTTGTCCCAGTGCATGTGTGTATGGACATGCTCCCAGCACATATAGGTCATTGGCTAAGGGGTTGAGACAACCCCTCCAGCAGCAGTGTAGACCTAGGACCTTTCTCTTTTCCATACAGCAGTCCAKGTGGATCACCTAGCTATTGCATGTGGGTCCCAAGGCAAAAGAGAGGTTATCTTGCAGAGAGAGCCTTGTTGATGGTCAGGATGAGGTAGGAGCAGATTGTATAAAACAGAGGWGAAACTGGCAGGTCACAGACCTTCAGTGAGGGCCTCATCCACTCAATCTTATGCCGGCACATTCTGGAAGAGAATGAGAATTTGGAGGGCACTTAGCACCGCTTTCTCCCATCCATCCGAACAGCAATCAAATAGAGGCAGCCCTTTTGGAGGGGGCTCAGCATGGTGCAAGGTGAAATCTGCTCTCCTGGGGTTTTCACACAATAGTCCATGTGTGGGTGTCTTTTCTGGTGTCACTTGTCTTTRCAGAATCAGCTACCACAGGTATCAGTCATGGTCCTTCACACTCCTTTGCTGTGATGAGTTTTCCTTGCAGCCCTCTCCCAGCACTAAGCTGAGTTTCTTGGTCTTGCTTGGGTAATAAGGTTAATGATATGTCTTAATGCAAAAGTGAATTTGACCTGTTTTCATTTCAGAGAAGAGGGAATTGAGGAAGATGTAAAACAGAATGAACAAGATCATGCTGAAGTCTTGCAGCAGAGCTGTCTCATGCATAGCTCTGTGCTTTCTGCTGTAGATCATGGTACCTCAGCTGGAGAGGGAATGAATGAGCTTCAGCTCTAGTTTTTTTAATTGAGGAATCAGAGTTTATTAGCAGGTTATTACAATACAAATGCAGCATAGAGAAAAAATGACTGATTTTTCCAGTGATTAGGAAAAAAAAAAGTCTTTGTAACTGAACCACTCTCCTTTTCCTTGTCATTAAGTTACAGGGTGGATCTTCAGCTCACATTAAACTATGGTGCTTCACTCTTCATGGCATTGGGTTTGCAATGGACATGCAAACGGATCTACTGAGGGCTACATCTGCGAGTGAGCTACGTCTTCAAATGCTCCCTTTCCCTTGCAGATGGGGAGGAAACATCTGGTGGAGAGTGGGGACTGTCTCTTTTTTGAACTTAGATATGACCACAAGGTTTTTGTCTGAAGTAGGGGAGGAAAAAGATGTTTTATTCTGAGAATGAGGATATTTATTTGTTCCCCTTACCTCTTGTCCTTTTGGACGCCAGTGCTGCTATTATGTGTGCCTGGACTTAGATTTATGAATACAGTGAGAGGAATTTAAAGCATGTACTGTTGAACCTATGTGCAAGAGAGCTATCTAACCCAGGAGCCTGCTAAAGAATTACAGATATTTGTTGTTTGTTTGCTATACTTTTTGATAAAGCATTCTGCTTCCTGTTTGTACTTCATTTTTATTTCCCAGTTCTTAGACATTATCATTCCACTTCAGAGAATGTTTTACAGTTTCCTTGAAATAAATCTCTCTCTCCACCTTCCTGTCTACTAAAGACAAAATCTTATTTCAATTAGTTAAATTCTAGTATCAGTTAAATTGAGGAAAGAATCTGGCCCATAAAGTTTGACAAATGATGATCATTTTAAAAAATAAAATGTACACATTGTGTCTAAATACAATTGACCTCATTCCCCTCAGCTGTCGTGATGTTCAGCTGCTTGGAAAGTTTCCTCCAGGGAAAATCTTTGTTAAATGATTTGTGCTTCTTTTACATTTTGTTCCAAATTATCTCACTCTCTCGTTTTATTTCTTCTTCGGGCTGGCTGCTTGCTACAGCTAATTTGGTTGTCCTTGCTGGGACTACCATAAATACTCTTTCCCAGTAGTACTTTGTAAGCTGAATTAGTCAAGTGATCTTGGCTATAACATTCAAGAAAACAGTCAATAAGATTAAAGACTGGGAGAACTTTATGGTGGGAGACACCGTTTTAAGGTCACCCATAAAGGTGCATGAGCAAAAAGTGCTGACAAGGGCAAAATATTTGATAGATACTAAAATTGCGACCTTCAGCATTGTATTAGGAGGCATAATTGTTCACTCACTTCTCTCCCTACGACTGTATTAAAGCATGACGCTCTCTTTGGAACTCTTAGCAAGGATCCTTCCACACAAATAGATGAAATATCAGATTAAAAACAAGGAGGTAAAGCCTTACCTACAAATTGAAAGACAGAGCATTGAAGCCTGCATGAGCCTCCAGGTATACTGGGTCCCTGTCCTTCTCTGACTGTGAAGTAGAGAGGGTGACATCCCACTGGGGTAAGTGGTACCAGAGTCACCCAAAAGCAGTACAAAAGTTGTTTCTTCATCTCTGTCTTTGCTCTTCAGGCTTTTATTTCCCCTGACAGTACCTAGAGCTTTAACCTGTGCAGGGCTGTGGCTCTTGGATGGGAGTCATAGTTGGGTGAGTCTGCTGTTGGCTTCAAGGTGGCACAGATTTACCATCCGCCCCCCCCCGAATTAGCGATGATCACTATGGCACATGGTCTATAGTTGCCCTTACAATGTTCTCATGTCTTTCTCTCATGAGGTCGAAGCTCCTGCTTTTATTTTAAAGCTGGATGAACACTTCATTCACTGAAACCTAATTCTGGGGTAGTGGAGGGTGACAATAGGGCTGGAATTATTTGTGACTGGGTGGAATTGATGAAGAGGTTTCTGTCAAAAAATCCCTTTTTTTATTTTTCCAGCCAAGCACCAGTTGGAACATTTCATTTCAGCATTTTCAAAAGCAAATGTTCGTCCCTTTCAGTTGTAAAATAATTGTTTTCAAGTCTGAAATTGCCAATACTTTATTTAAAAGCATTAGGAAAATCGTTAAAAATGCCCCATCAGCCATACAAAATGTTTTGACTTGAAATATCTCTCTTTAATTAATTTTTAAAAAATATTACTTTTTTCTCCCCCTAGTTTGACCAATATGCCTCTCCTCCCTTCATCTCCCCCAAAAAGAGTTTGCAAAATCAATTATTCCCACAGTTTGCTCAAAACTTTTGAGACATAGTGGACAGAGCCACTTTCATGTCAAGGTTGACTTTAAATAATGAAGTTTTCTAATACTAAATTGAAAAGGCTCGGACTTTATTCTAATCAAAAAGGTGAACTATTTTAATTTTATATCTAAATTACAATGAGAAAAGTATTAAAATATTGGTATTTCTTGTAGACTCAGAAGTCCGTATTTGTTTAGCTCTCCTGTACCACATACAGGATAGATAGGTCTTTATCTTTACAAGGGCTTTCTTGCTGTTAAAGGGTTAGTCTATTCATGTTACAATAAACCTGGAAAATTCTAGAGTGCAAAAATGCATGGCACAGAGTAAACATGATCTGGGACATTTTGGGTGCAAGCAACAATTCCACTTTTCCTGTAACAGATGACACCGCTTGAGGTTAGAACAAGAAGTACCTGTTGCCTGTGCTGTAACATCTCCTGCAAATAGCTTCTTATTTGGGGCACTGATATAAAGGCTGTGTTTTATGGTGCTTACCCAACCAGCTTTTCTATGTCAGGTTATCACAGATACATTTTTTTCCAATTCATTTTGAGCCCAACTGCTGTTAAGAGGCTGTAACAAGGGATGTAACTTGCTCCTTTCACTTCCATTCAGACAGTTTGAATAAACCCACATTTCAGCCTTTTATGGTTCCTCTTTCCATTATACTTATTTTATTTTTCTCCATGGGGACTGTGCCACTTTTTTCAGGTAATTTTCTGCAATATCATGTTAACCCATTAAAATGTCAAATAATTTATTGTCCATTCAGTCCAGCTGCCTGTCCTTTTCCCCTAAAAAGCACAGTCATTTCTGTAAGGTCTCCGTTCCCCTGCATGTTCAAAGGGTCTCGTGGATCTCCTCACCTTCTCATTAAATCTCGCTGAAGAACAGTTGCCTTGGAAACCAGGGAGCCGATCCAGCAAAGGGGCTGAGCATCTTCACCTTGCCTTGACTTTGGTGGGAGGTGAAGCCATTCAGCACTTCTGAAAGGACACTTAGCACCTGGCCAGCAGAGAAACCATTAGGCACTAACTACTGTTTTGCTCTAGTTTCAGGATGATGGGAAATGATGCTGGTCCCTACACGCCCTCCTATCCTCCGCATGAAGAACAGAAGATAGAAAGAGGTTGAAACAGCTGATGCTTTTGTCGCATCTGTGAACTCATTTGTAATTGCAGAGACTTTAGAAATGTGAATGCATTCTAAATATTATCCAAAAGAACTAACCTTTTCTAAGGTTCGATCGAAGAGGACCTTTATTTCCAGGTTATTTATAATGTGCCAGTGCATTTGTAAGGGAGCTACCAGGGTCGCTACAGATGTGGAGTAAGAAACCAGTTTGGATTAAAAAGAAAAGAAAACCAAATAAACTGCAAATCTTAAATGTTCTTTGAGATAAGAGACAGCATCATTCCAAGGACTCAGCCAATGTAAGCACCAAATCTTAGCATTTCCAAGCAAAACACCGCAGGTTTTGGAAACTTGCTAGGGAAGAAATGAAGTCTAGATTGCAGTGATAATCACAGGAAGAGATATCTTACGTAGATAAACTATACCCTAGAGAACAGAGCTGGCTGTGCTCAGGCCACCTTGGTCTATCACGTTCATTACCTCAAGGCAGAGCCATGCAAATGCAGCAAGTTTGCTTCCAGTGCCAGCTCAGCCCAGGATCAGGTTATCTGCTTTCACGAGGCCTTCAGACCTCCCCACAAGTTTTTCCCAGGCTCACCTGACTCCATACAGAGCCATTTCTTGGATCTGCACCTTGATATAGGTACCAGAAGCATTATTCAAGGTCCAGAAGACCTTTGCAGCTGAAGCAGCACTGCACAAGCTCAGCACAGGGACTTCAACCCGAAGCATCTACATGCATTCCTGTGGGGCTGAGTGTGAGTTAAGCAACCCTTCTCAAATGGGGAGTCATGACCATGAGCATGATTACTGAAATATTTCCATTCTTAAGCTATCAGAGCCCATTCTGGACCATGGAGAGTTGCAGGTCATAATGTTGCCTGGCCAAATCCAGGCACGAGCCCTGAGAAAATTGCAACTAGCTATAGGACTGTCTTTGGCAACATGACAGTACTCTGAGTATGTTAAACCTGCCGACTGCTGTCTTTATTGGCTTTATACAGGCAATTTTAAGGTATTGGCCTCTGGTTAATAAAGAACAAAGGACTGCATCCCTTCCCCATTCAGTCACAGTTTAAAAGTAGATGGGAGCTGTGACTGTGCTTTACAGACAACCCACCACTACCAGGATGTGTTAGGTGGCTCTGAGAACATTTATTGAGTTTACAGCAATTTCAAGGACATGGAGAAGCAAAAGAGCCTTCACATCAGACAAGGAGCATCTATCAAGCCTAAGCAACGCCAGCAGAAAAGAGAGCTTTGCAGGATCGCTGCTAATGGAGATGACAAAATCTGCCTTGTTCTTAGTTGTAGGTCTCAAATGCTTCATTGGAGCTTGCTCCTGGTGCTTATGTGCTGGCACTAAAAGGTCCATGTGGTGTACATCTGGGAGGATGCTTCCCTTCTGACTGAAGGTCATATCGGGCTTTTCTTCTCTTCAAACATAATGGAGCTTTTTACCCCCAAAACAAGGTTTGCTCCTATGGGTTACAAATCTTTCTCTGGGCTGTCCCCACAAGGAATATCACCATCTTCTTACCCAGACACAACATACAATGCTTTGACTTGCTTTCCTTGATGGCAGCCCAGAGTGGTAAATGCTCAGATAACTTCTGCTGATCCCAAGTTGTTTCAGATACCAAATTTGGTCATGATATTTTGCAGAACGTCTCCAGGAATATTTTCTCAGACTCCTTCTCTTGATATTTTTGGTGTKCATTCTCAAATAAGTTTTTATTTCTTTTGTTTTCTTTATATTCAGTTGTACTATGTATTATAACAGAAAATAAATTCCTTAAGGTCAACAGGATTTATTTTTTTTTTTAGATAGAAARGAATTTTTAAACTTGAGGAGAYGAGCACTGGAGAGAAGACAGAACTCAAAACCCATTTGAGAAGTAGACCCTTCTTCTTTTACACAAGTCCATCTGAAAGCCTTTCTACCTAAAAGCAGTTTCTTACAAAATATTGTGCTACAAACAGGCAGAACTTCCCACAGAAAGATGCAAAGACAAAAAAGAAATTTGCCATGTCACTTGATGCATTTCTTCAAAGTTTCTCATGACTTTGTTTCCATGATGTTTTTAAAGAGAAATACAAATGAATTGAAAATTATATTTTGGTCATGTCTAGAGGCACTAAATGACATTAGAGCTACTGGCTAATAGGTGCTGTAGAAAGACCAAGGAAAAGACTTTCCCTGCCCTGAAATGTTTGCAATTGGGACACAAGTTAGCAAAATGGATTCAATACCTTGGTTTCCCCAAGTTCACCCGAGGCATGAGAAATGACTCTCCCAGCATCACCCAGAAGTGTGTAAGATAGAAAAGCAGATTTGAATGACACAATGTGGGATGGACAAGAGCTTGTAGAATGGTTATTACAGAGTTGTTGATGTGCAATAACTTGTTCCTATACAAGAAGACCCATGGGGRTCTGAACATCTCTGAGAGGATGGAGTAGGAGGGGAATTGGGCACAGACAGGACAGTGCTGATGAGCAGGAGAACATGGCACTGAAGTCTTGGTTTGGGGACATGAGCTATGTAAGCTACCTACATCAAAGCTGTGCTCTTCTGAAAATCCAGCCAGGAGCAGTGGAAAAAGAAGACTTCTTACTCAAGCTAAAATACACTATTCCCTACCTTACAGCATTAGTTGGTGCTAAATGTCTCTCTCCTCTGTCCTTTCCCCCATAATTTACATTGTCAAGTTTTCTTTCAGAGACTGTTCCTTGGAAGAAAGCAGAGAAACATATCTGCGGGGGCTGAAAGGAGCTAGTGGAGAGTAGCTTTCTAATACTCACAGCAAGGACAGAATAAAGTCGGGGCAGTTTCACCCAGAAAGAAGAATTCACTGTTACCATCCCAACACTGCAGTGTTGGCACCATACCTGGTGCTGACTTCACGCAATAACAGGGGACTTTCAGGGCCATGCTAGTCCTTAGGGGTCATGGATCTGAATTCCTTGCTCTGCTGTACGCTGATTTTCTCTCCAATCTTAGGCAAGCTGAGATTGGACCAAATGCCCAGTCTCACCTTGAAAATAAGGGCAAATGCATTTCTGAAGTGTGAAATGTTTGGACAAAAGTCTCTTGCTTACAGTAGATGGCACTGGGGAGGAGGCAGGTCAGGATCCCTGCGTTGCAGTGATTTACACCTCCGAAAGAGGCTTTTTGTACTGACAAATAATATGCTTCTAATTAAAGCTGCTGCTGTAAAATCTTTAATCTGATAACACATTGTGCGGGAAGCAAGGAGACATCTGTTCATATGAACACATATGAACACATAAGGTGGATTCTGGATGCAAAATTCTCCCCACGCTGTTTAATAATGCCACTGGCAGAAGAGATCTCCCACATTAATATCTGGCAGCAAATGTTTCGCAACAGGAGCACGTATTCCACGGAGCATTGTGTGAACATAAGATCTAATTTTCCCTGGCAAAGCATCCATCATGTGTGTGAATTTTTCATGGAAGATAACAATACCTCCCATCAATAAAATCAAGTTGGTGGGTGAAACAAGACTAGGTAGAGGCACAAACACCCTCACCTCCACAATTACCATCTGTGGCCTCTGTTTGGGACTTAATAAATGGAAAACATTTGGAGTTGGGAGACGCCATCTAAAATGGCACCTCTCTGGTGCTTGCATCCCATCTCACAGAAGTCTCTGAGGGTTGCTCAAATGTTGTTAGCCTCATGCCATCCTTAACTGATGAGGTAGGGAGGATCAGAGGTGGAGGGTGAGGAGCCAACAGCCAGAAGAATTGCCCAGTTACCCTGGACCTTGGGCAGGGGGAAGAGGTGGGATCACATCAGGCAAAGGGACGCATCCATAACACAAGAGAAAGGCAGAAACRGTCACCTTGGGAGGTATTTGTAACACTCTCCATTTACTGGGGAGGCAGAGAGACAGCAGAAGAAAGTCCCATCTCTGCTGCTGAAGGGGAGGTTTTTGGGTGGATGGGAGCAGTGTGTTGGGGATAAGGTCCTAATGCACTTGTAAGGAGAGATGCCCAGTGTGGCCCCATCATGTGGCCTGGTACACACCTTGTGCAGCTCAGGTCAGGAGTGAGTGGAGGAGCATGCCTTGGTTAAAAGATGTTGGTCCATTCAGCACACAGGTACATTTTATCCCCAGGCCATTTTGCRCTCTTTGAGCATCTCAGAGTTATTCCTGAAGAAAAGCAGCATAATGCAARACTGACTTTTTCAGAACAGCACAAAGGCTGTACTGACTCCATGGTCTGTCACCACTAGTAGTCAAGCACAAATCCCTTACAGTATTTCATAGAGATAGCCTCCTCAACTACTCTTTTCCTCCAACAACTTGCTGCTCAGAGTATTACAAACCAAAGTTAGTGTCTTTGTATTTAACTGCCCTCAATGCCTTTTTCTTCCATGAGTTTGTCCTGCTGCTTTTTTGAACCCATGTAAAGTTACTGCATCCACATCCTCCCGCAACAAAGACTTGCACAACTTAGGTACTAAACTGTGAGAAGAGCTACACGTTTCTGCTCTCTTAGGCCCTCACTGACATCTGCTAGTTTATTTGCTGAAAGCTTCAGCCTTGCAAAGGGGTTTGCTGGAAACCAGTAACACTGGCGATGCTCAGCAGTACCAGTAGGTGACAATCTCTTACTGACACCGATCCTGCTCTCTAGGCAGGTTCACTTTGGGCGTTCATTTTGGGTTTGCTCCAAAGTGGAGTGCTACGGGTAAACAGAGTCACTAGCTTTCTGTCAGGTGTATTTTTCCATTAACTTGGTTTTCTTCTATGCAAATAGGAAAGCAGTTTCTGTTTTTGACACACAGATGTGTTGGCGTCAGTGCCCAGCTCTCGCGGATGGAGTGAGAGTGCACTTCACTCGTAAGAAAGAAGCGAAAAATACACTTTATTGATCTARAACAGTGAGTTAACAAAGTTCAATGGTAAATGTGACAATGGTTTAACAAGATTCGATGGCGAGGTACGCTTGATTATTTACTGCATGGAGGACAGGGTCAGACAAAACTGTCAGGGAGACCCTCCCGTTGAGTCATGAGGTTCAGAAAGGACCCCCTTGCTTTCTAAACTCCTTCTCAGAGAGGAGTCTAGGTGTGGCTGGATCCAATCCTAGTCCCAGACTTGGTCAATGGTTTATGTCTAAAGGATTATATATGCGCAATCAATCCTTTCTATCACTTAGCTAAGATTTCAAAGTTTAGCATGCTACTAGTCACTTACCTAGGATCTGTTGCGGCAATGAATCTCTCAACCTCGAGGAGTAACCTTGAGAGGCGTCCCTCCTCAAGGGGAGATCCTGGCATGCAGCCTGCTGCCATGCAGGAGAGCTCAACAGGCCCTGGGCTCTCCACTATTTATAGAGTAAGATGATTGACTCATAGTCATATTTGCATACCAGCAAGACGTCTGGGTCACTGCTCCAGACAGTCTTTGACTACTGTGTTGCTATCCATCCCCAAAGTCCAGCATAAGCTGGATGCAGCCATCATGACCACCACCGGTGGTTACTGCTTACGCGGAAGCGGGGAGCGCACTGCCACACCAGTCCCTGGAAATAGCTTTGTTGCTAGCATCCAACACCGGACTTGCTGGTTTTACCAGGAATGGAAGAGGAAGTTTGATTAACTGCACGTATGAGGTGATAAAAATGAACCCCGAACCCACTTACACTGAAGCAGAGCAGCACTCGACAATTCAGGGCGATGCAGCTGACCTTGCATAAGAAGCAGCAGGAGCAGTTGCTGATGTAAAAGACTTTTTACTTGTCCCGTACATCTGCTCTTAAAATAAGGATTGGAATAAACTCAACCAGAGAGAGGGACTCAAAGAAGTGCAGAGGGAGTGTTTTTATGGAGGTTCTCCATAAAGGGCTGGTCTTCTCTGCAGGGCAATACAGATCTAAAAGAACCTGCTGAAGGACTCATGGGTTTTGACATACAGCAAACTTAGATGTCCCTTTGGGATCCCTTCATTAGCTCTAATAATGGTTTTGGTCATAACTTAACACAGAAAGCCATCTGCTCAAGAACAACTTTGCTAGAGATACCTAATCCTGTTGAAGCTCCCTTTATAACATATGTGGTTCCTCCTAGGCAGGGATTCTGTGGATTTAGATTAAATTTTGGCCATTGTTGGTGAATCTTTAGGGAAGTGTGTGAAGACAAAGCCTGATCTGTCTCCCAGCTGTAGGGTCAGGCAGCGTTCAGCCTTGGTGCACAAGGAGAGAGTGTGTTAAAAGTGGGTTTTGGGGACTGCAGGCTGCGTGGAGGGAAACCGCTAGGACATGGTAGGACCTGCTCATCCCTGCTAACTGATACGGCTTTTTGTATTGGTGTAATGTGTCTGTGGTGGGTCCAGCCCTAGCTGCTTTTCTGAGTGGAGATGGATACAAACCCACAGTGAATTATGCTACTGGAACAGGAATGGGGAATTCACTTTTTCACAGGACATTTAAGCAGACCTCCTGCATGGAGCGTGTCTCATTGTGTGATGCCCTGTGGGGCTCCCTGTGGTTGCTCAGCCTCCCCAGTGGTCCTGATCTACATAAGGAGAGCCAAGAAAGATGCAAGCAGGGAGCAGATTGCTGCTGCTTCTCCTAAAGCCTCGAGAGAAGGAGCAGAGGCTCCATGGAGAGCCACAAAGACTACTGTGCCTGAAATAAACTCTGTCCTCCAGTGCTTAGAGCAAGGGAAGCTCAGCTCTCCTGAATTTCAGATCCCATGTTTGACACCAGGTCATCATATGACCTTGAGCCTCATGTATTTTTGATCTTTAATACATTAGCAGAATGACAAGAAGAGAGCTGGCAGCAGAAAAGGAGATGAGGGTGCAGTAACACTGAATGATGCAGCAAGATGTGTCTTCAGAGCAAAAAAACCCCATCTCTGAGGCTGTCTTAGAGCAGGAAAACCTGTGTCAGAATTAAATATTTGCACTTCTCAGGCATCAGAGTTATACTGGGGGCAAGCTGGTGGATAGATTATGCAAATAAGGATCAAAATACTTGCACATCTGCTTCAATCTTGTTTTCTCAGCCTTTTAAAATAGTAACTGTAAGTGTATATGTTACAGTTCAGATACCCAAAGGATTTCGGGCACCTAGTTCCCATGCCACACTCCAAGAAAAATACATCAGAGCATGGGACTAACAAGGAGCAGGGTGCTTCACAGCAGTTAAAGAAAGAATGCAAATGTAATACAGCTACTCTTCTCCATTTTTTTGGAAAGAGGCTCCAAACCAAGGTTTCAGATCCATGTAGGACTCAGCATGGCTTGGGGAGCTCCCACGCACTGGCCAATTTGTGGTTACAGCCTGCCTGTCTGCTCTGAGTCTGTCAAAAAGATGTAGTAACTCGATCTAGTATGCATTGCTACCATTAGGCAAAAATAAGTGGTATTGTCTCATGGTTTTAGTTCTTTAAGAAAGAGTTCATGGGCAATTGCCATGGCTAAGCTGCTCCGTAGCAACTTGTTAAACTGGTAGGCTTCTTGCAGAGCTGATGACAACGTGGTAGAACAAGAAAATAAGCTGAATGCACAGTGCAGAGGGACATGGTAATTAGAAGTGAGGAACTGAAGCCTTAGGGCTCGATTCTAGAAACATTTGTGAGCGACTTTACTCATTTGTCACTTCCCATCAGTATCACCAGCAGAGCAGCTCAGCGGGACTCCAAATTCCTCATAGCCCCACCTGTGTCTATGGTTTGCATGAGTTTAAGAGTACTATAAAAGCACTTGCTTTAGGGACTGAGTGAGCTTTATTGCTGGGATTAGCGTAGCATCATGTAAAGAAGGGGAGCTGGGTACAGGCAGTACAGAAAGAGGCACAGCACACCACCAGGCATGACAGACAGCACTGATTTAATCTGAATTTTCTTTGTTTCTGTGTTCAGAGCAGGAGCAGAGCTAAGATGCTCCAAATCACTCTCCTAAGACTCCCACAGGATTTGTATGGATCCTACAGAGGAAAGCTTTCCAACTGAGGCACCCAAGCTGAGTTGATAAAGCAAAGCTTTTTTCTTTTTGAAGTTTTAAGCACACTCGTGGTATGTTTGAAATCATCCTCGGAGCAATGCACACTTCCAAAACTTTTTGATTTTGTTGAACCAGCATTTCCTCCTCCAGAACCATATCATAGAAAAAATCCCAGCCAGCTTCCCCCAGGTATCATGACCAGGCTTACGAGCAATGACCAGCTTTAGTTCTGCAGGCACCCCTGTGCTTGAAGGAGTCTGCTCACAGTCAGTGTTTTAAATATTTGAAACCTTTCAATGTGGGTTTGTTAATTTAATTTGGAATTTCCTAGCTTTTCCCATTTCTCCATCTTTTAAAAGGACACAAAAGGAGAGGCTCAACTGCAGATTTCAAACTCAGCTGTTTTGTTATCAACGTTGGTGCTTGTTGGATTGAAACAGCCAACTCAAAAAAAGAAAAATGCTGAGTCAGGCTAAGAAAAACCAGGAGACTGACAAAATAATGACATGAGTTTAAAGAGGAAGGAAATGTTTGAGACCGTCTTTATTTGCCTTCTGGTTTCACCCATGCCACATTTTACAACTTTGCTTTGCAACTCTGAAACCAGATAGACCTTTCTCACCTGAAATCTAAGAGTCTCATGATTTCAGGGCTACTTGAAAATCATCCTAGATCACTAGACTTCCAACACCACCATGAAATTTATCTGTGTCAAGGCAAAGCACAGCTGTGTGGGATAATCAGCTAGGAAAAAATCAGCAGAAGTTGGTTTTTGAAAGAAAGAATGAGCTATTTCCCTCATTAACAAAGTCTCATTGCTCTTGCTTGTGGATTGCTCCAGTCATTTTGCTTTTGAATTGTTAGCATCAATTTTTTGGCACAAGGGTATGTCTTAGTACTGATATAGTCCTAACAGCAATTGCTAGAACAATAACAAATACTTCTTAGGGTGTGTGATATYGGTGCTAGTATACAAATGAAGAGATGGATTTGTTGAAGGTGCATTTACACTGTCAGTTAAACACAGGTCTAAGATTGCTCTGAAGACCACACCTGCCCATTGCCCCTACTGTAAATCCCTTGCTCTTGCTATAAGGCAATTTGTGGCCATGTCCTATAGCTCTCTGGAGGGAGAGAGACAAATTCTTGCCCGTGTTGCCTGGAGAGGTTGGGTCAGTGTGTTACAGCCTCTCCATCCATCTGCCAGTTTCCCCGTCTCTGTGTTTGAGACAAAGCTGTGGGAGGGCTAATGGGTTTGGCCTGCCTAAGCCCATTCTCAAACCTGTCTCCATCTCGCACTAAATATAATCATAGACCTGAACTATCACATCCAAGGACGTATGGCATCAGATCCACAACTCACCAAGGTCAGCAGGAGTCTTTGCATTACCACTGAGMTTTGTAGGGCTAAGCCCTAGCAAAGAGAAGAGCAGAACTGGCTCTGGTCTTTCCCAAAACTAACAGAAATAACCAGAAACCTTTCCTCCTACAGTGACCCTTGCCAGCTTTGTTGTTTTCTTACTTTTTTTTTTTTTTCCTGAATGAGGCAAGAGTGGATGTTTTTCTATTAGCAAAAAGTTTCCATGGAAAACAAGCTGCCCACTGTCACACCGAGAGCCCAGGTGAGCACAGCTGGGATCTCTAGCTGGTCACATCACATGTAAAATTCATGGGGCTCTATCTGTGTGTGAGGCACTTGTGCAGCCTGGCCGGGTTGGGAAYGGCACACACACCTCACAGACCGGCTCTCCTCCGCAGCTTGCAAAAGGTTTCCTTCGCTCCGAAGCCAGGCGAGACAGACAAAATCCCCGCTCGCCCAAACACACGTCTCAACGAAGAAATTTGCTCCTCGGAGCCAAGAACACTGAACTCCTTTACCTTTCATTTTGATGGTTTCCATGGAAACCATAAAATTAAGCTATGCAGTTACTTACTGCAACATTACATAAGCCGCCAAACGCTCAGTTACTTTTCAACAAACGTGTTTGGTTTGGGCTGCTTTTTTATTTTTTTTTGCCAGTATGATCAGCCTGATCTGTGTTGATCTGATTAAACAAGGAGCAATGGTGTAAAATCAG
Organism: Phoebastria nigripes; assembly: GCA_035582835.1. Taxonomy (NCBI): domain Eukaryota; kingdom Metazoa; phylum Chordata; class Aves; order Procellariiformes; family Diomedeidae; genus Phoebastria; species Phoebastria nigripes. Next base: position 1,841,286 of record JAYKAV010003254.1, read on the forward strand.
ATATTAAAATGCAACTTCTGTCAGTTCTGCTCTCCAGAGAATGACAGGCTGCCTGCTTCCACTGCCGGTTTATAGCTGCAGTTAAGGTATTACAACATTGCTCATTCCCTGATCATATAGATGAGGTTGGATTGATGAGGGTCTGATCCCAATTCTGACCTCAGGGACAATAAATAGGTTCCAGTTCCACGCTGCTTCAGGTTATTTGCATCCGTGCAAATAGTATGCAAAAGAATTTGGTCATATGCAGCAATTTTTTGTTTAATTAGGGCAACAAGGCAGGGTAGAATAGACTGACTTCAGTTTCCCACCTGGACCTGAGAGATCAGATCTCACCCGAAATATTTTGGACAAGCGCTGTGAAATATCCTGCAATTTTTATTCTGAAAGAAAAATCTCATTATAAAGCAATGCTAATATCCATTTTTCCATGTTCCTGGCACTCGGCCATCCCTGTTGAAACTGCACCAGAGACAGCAGGGATGTTTGAGATGAAGGAAGCTGCTGTACAATCATTCTTTAACTTTTGTGGCCGGGCTCATTATTTTAAATAGAGTTCAGCAAAGCCAGATAGCTCATCTTTGTTTTGTYGAGGATACACAATCCTGCTACTGTAGAGAATAATGTCAAAACTTTCTCACCATTGGTGAGAATAAACTGTTCCTTTTGTAGCTGCAGAGGACAAAGGAAAGACCTCAGCTGGACCTTAGGGCTTGCACAGAAAATGCAAGGGGAAAAGGGAGGCCACAAGCACACAGGGATGTATAAGCAGTGTCTTAGGAGAAGGGTATGAAAAGGATTACAAGTTGTGGCTCAGCATCCATTACCTTCCCAGTGCTGTGTCTCTCAGGCTATGTCTAGTAAACTAAAAGGGGCCAGGAGATTATTCAGGCCAGACAAAGTGATTATTTGGATGCTCTAGTACCGTCTCGGTCCTGTGCCAAGTGATGTCTCGGTCACTCGGTACTCGGTACTCGGTCTCTAGTACCGTCTCGGTCCTGTGCCATGATGCTGAGGAGTGTGCAGATGTAGCACAGAAGAGGCCAACTTATCTGGGGTGCAGAAGAAGAGCGTGCAGGTGCCATGCCATTTCCCTGAGGGCCAGAAATTGGCCCTGGCCCATTTTATTTGCTATTAAGATAAGATGTAGTTTCAAAGAAATTATTAAGTCCAGCACAGGCAGTGTAAATTAAAGCTGACAGASATGCAGTCCCTTCTCTTGGCAGCATCCTTTCATATCTCTCCAATCAATTTATCCCTTCAGCAAAAAGCATGTCTTCCTCAAGCACTGCTAAGCCTTGGCATAGCACCTTGAAAATCCCTTTCTGGGGTAATGCCCTTTGGTTTTGAAATGTTGCTGAGAAACCCAAAGAAAAGCTGGGATTCCTCCTCCCACCATTGACCGCATTTGCTGTCAGATGACACCACAAAACCACCATCCATATCCCTGGAAAATCTGTCTTTTCATGGGTTAATCTCAGTCTGCTCCAGCCTCTTATCCCTCACTGGCTTTGTGTGACATGTGAGACAGTGATCTTAGTATGATATAAAGACATAAAATGCGAAGTAACTGAAGCAGCTGCTGGTGCATCATTTATAAAGCACACATATCCAATAAAACAGGCATTTACAATGTCTATAAATAGCTGGAAATAGCAGATAACTAATTATTTGAGTGCCAAAAAAACTTGGGCAACCTCAGTCGACATAACGACACATGTCATGGCTAATAACTTCCAGCCTGAGACGAGCTGAGGACAAAATTTGAAGGAACTGAAGGTTTCCTGAGTTTGCCAAAATGGTCAGTCTATTTTTCCCATTTCAGTGCTAAATATCGGAGATCTTTCTGTCATTGAATACTTATATATTCCACTTTGAAGTCAAGAGGTTCAGCCAGAGTAAACTGCCATCCCTGAAAAGAAACTGTTTTATACTGGTGGAGAGGGTGGTTCAGGAAGCCAACATAAGTATTTTTTGTATCTTTCGAATTGTAGGAAAAGCTATATTCACTTAGACTGCATAATAGATCTCTGTAAAATAAAGACTGCTTTTAACATCTCTATGTGGTCTAGTCTCTTGGATTTCCTGGTTTGCTGTTTCTCTGCTTTCTACATACTGCTTGATGTGAAGACTTTCCTGACTTTATATATTCATTTTCTACTACACTAAGCAGTATTAGTGCTAGATGAACAAACCATAGGATAGTAAAAATTTCACCATAATAAAGAATCACCATGAAGTATAAAGAAAATATCAAATAATGCTAATATTGGTGGTTCTCTACCTTTTCCTGAACTGGGTTTCATTGAGCCTGCAGACAGACCTTCCTGTTAGCTTCTTTGTCCATGAACTTGCAGCATCTGGATGATAAACTCACAGGCTTGTTTGTCTTCCAAATCTTTTTTATGTAGTTTAACTCCTTTTTTTTTAATAAGCTGTTCAAGATTACTCACTGCAAAGATCAGATGCAATTGTTATCCCCTTGATTTTTTGTTTGTTTGTTTCTACAGATGATTGTTCAGAGACATTTCTCTGCTGCATCAGAGTAGTGTAGTTACTATAGTTACTCTGGTTACTACCCCTGTTTCCAATCTGAWGGATTATTCAAACCACCAGAACATGGAAATAAACTGAACATATGACCCAACATGTTCAGAAACAGGGAGAGGTCAACACTGCTCTGGTATCAAATAGCAATTAAATAATCAACAAGTGATTAGCAGAATATGTCTTCCTAGTGTTTTAGGAAGGGTGAGACCAAAAAAAAAAAAATTAATGGATGAGGGTAGCGATGTACTGGAACTGCTGGGTGGAAAAGAATGAAGGGCACACAGCAGCCAGAGAGTCATCAAAACAGTGAGAAATACTAGTTTTAGAACATCCAGAATTATTAATCCTGGAGCACTGAAGGGGCTTCCAGAAGCCTGAGCAGAGTTATGATAATATCTGGTAGGAGCCATGGTAGGTGGTGTAAGAGACCAGCTGGCAGCTAACACCAAGGCCAACTTGTCACCCACTGGAACAAAGAACTGTTTTCCAACGAGAGGAGACAAAACTTGGTAAGGGAGCCGGGGGTGGAGATCCCCTGAGCCTGTCCGAGGAATGTCTCAAACACTCACAAGACTGAGGGATGGTGAATCCCAGGAAGGCTCCTCTGTAGAGAGTTAAYTGGGTCTGGYCTTGGGAGRRGAARTAYGATGACACYATAAGTCAGCCAAATAAGGGAGTATCCAGATAAGTGTTAAGAAAACAAGAACTACTGACAAAACCAAAGAAACAACTACTTGAACTACGAGTGAACTATCCTAATTAGCATACTAAAAAATCCACCCACCAACAGGAAAAGCCCCCTACCCAACAAAGCCCCTTCCCCACTGAATATCGCAGAAAAAGAAAGGACACGGTGACTTTAAGCGAAGATGAGACATACAAGAACCAATAGAAGCGAACTACGAAACTGCCCCCGTAGCAGAGGGGCGGTTTGAAGTGAACGGCAGGCATAAAAGGGGAAGGCAAGTGCCGTGAAGGGGGACTTTCGATTTTTCAACTTTGGACTCTTTTCGGGAACTTGTGGGAACTTCTGAAGGAGCGCTCCTGCAGACCAGAGACCCCCGTTGGCTGGACCAGCGCTGGAACCTGGGCCGGTGATCTCTTTCTCTCTCTCTTTCGTTCTCTCGCTCTCTCCTTCTCTCTTTTATTCTTTTACCTTTTCCTAGAAAGTAACGCAAGGCATAAACTCCCACAGCAGTGGCGAGCAACAAGCTTTTCTGTTATCCAATTATTTACCAATGAGCCTAGCTATAGAGTAAAAKTCTTTGYYTATGTACAGACCTTGAGTGTCGTTTCACCTTAATCCATACCAAGGGAATTTGTGAATCTGAGTCACCTCTCCTGCACAGGCGGGACGTGACAGGTGGCTCTCAAAAAGGAGGGAATAGGGTGAGAACAAGAAACTGCTACCTTAATTATGTCAGTGATGAACTAGGTTACACACTGCAAAAAACGCTCTACCAGTGAGCACTGGAACAAACTGGGAGGGAGTGGGATTTGTCACTACAGCTTTTAGTTTAGACAAACATCTGTCAGGAATAGGTTTTGGTTTAGCTCATCCCTGAGCATGAGGTGAGACACTTGTCTCAGTATTGCAAAGAAGTTGTGGAAGTGGACTAAATCTTGAGGTCCCTGCTGCTCTTCTGATGTGTGCTCCTAGGGTCTTTGTGGTTAATTATCCATTTTTGGATAATTACCCCATCCATGCGAAAATGGGGATGTGATATAAGTTCTGCAAGTGTGAGAAGGGACTTGTGATAATCTCCTAGCTTGGGCAACAGTATCAAAAAAGTCCTGGAGCCACAGTGGTCAGCTGGGCTACCCTGGCTTTTTGTGGTCATGTAACCACTGACCTTAGTACTTCTGCTATGGTGGTTTCATTGTGATTGGTACCTGAAATGGCTGGGTTAAGGCCTGTGTGGATATGCCTCCTCACATTGCAGGCAAAACACCAGACTGGCACATCCACCTCAACAGGTTGGTGCATTTGGAGACCTTCCATAGCTTCAAGCTCTGCCAGAGGTCAAGCTGAAGCCCAGCGCCTTCAGTTCGTCCAGTGAAACTGCTAATACGGTCCCCTGTGTTTGTGCAGACAAGTGATGTGTCAATCAGCAGCAACTGCAAAATAGTACAAATTCACTTCAGGACAGCTAACGTTTTCCTTTCTCTGGCTACATTGTGTTCTTAAAGTACAATGAATCAACGGAGCATCCCAAATTCCAGCGTTTGGCTGAGCAAGCATCTTCTGATCATGCTGAGATTAGCAGATACTAATGGTAATCTCATCCTGGGGGTATCAGCGTAATGAATTTATCCTTTGAATGAAGACAGTGAGGAGCTTTGCTGCTTGAGATCAAACCCAAGTTATCCACTTGGCCCATTTCTCTTGAGCTCCCATCTCAATGTTTCTTGGAATATGCTTTAAGTGGGTCGGGCAAAAACATGGCAGCATGTAAGGTCAAATTTGTAGGGAAAAAAAATTCCTGCTTTTATCTTTGACAGATTTTAAATCACATGGTGACTTAGGCTGGACCCAGAGTTTGCTCTGTGTGACACAATCATGGGATTTACCTGCTGTCAAAGCCCAGATAGCTTCCTGAGGCTTGCAAGGCAGCTAATGTCTTCCTCTCGTGGGAGCCATTATCTTTAGCTCTGGCAGGAGAAGCTCAAATCTTTAGAGCTGGTGTTTCTGTATTAAATCTGTGTTAATTAGCCCAGCTGGGGGATTGTGGGAGGCACATGCTCAGTCTTAGCGTTAGTAGGTCCAGGTCACAAGGTGCTGAGATGTGTTACTGGTCTTAGCTCTTGGGCAGTGTGGCAGATGGGTGAGAAGGGTAGTATCGATTATGAGACCAATATCATTAAGTCAGGAGGGGAAAGAAAAGCATTTAAGCTCTTGTTTAGGGCTGATGTAACAGCTGAAGATTTCCTTGCTGAGGCCAAGTTAGCTTTGCTTGGCTATGTTAATCGATGACAACTTGGAAGGAAGAAAATCACTTAAATCATTAATTTCCATTCCCATGCTTTGTTGGGTGGGGCACGGTCCTGGTGCCTACCTCTCTGGACCTTGAAACAAGCAGCACAACACATAAAAGAGACATAAGCACCGCAAAAGCCATCTTGTAAGTAAGGGATGTAATCACAGCCACAGTAATGTCCTCTCTCTGTGTTCTCAGTAGATATCTACATTTCTACAAGGTCCTCTGCATTAATAGATAGATACGGAAGTCTTCAAAATGTGGCTATTTCTTGACTGCTTCACAGATTGCTGCAGGTGTCTGAGGGCAAATGCCAAGTGTAGCTCTCTGGCACTGCTTTTTTGCTGATACTATGAGGGAATCGCTCCTCAAGAACCTGGGCAGTGTGCATATGCTCCTGAGAAGGACCCATGAAATCATCTTATCAAAAACATATTAAATGCTCCACTTCAGACAACTTCCTCTGCCCCCAACATTAGCTCTGTTTGCCTTGGTGGAAGCCAACTCCATTTACTTCACTGTGCTCTGGATCACAGTGGATCCTTATGGCCATTAAAATTTGCTTCTTTCTTTCTTGCACATGAATATAAATTGGAGATTTTATGAAGTGATCGGAAGTGAGTAGGTTTGATATTGCTGAACTCAGAGAAATGAACTCAATCTGGGTCTATTGCTGAATTTGCAGAGATTTTATCATTTTTTTTGATTTATAGACTCCTGAAATTTTCCTACTGGAAGAGCCCTGTCTAAACCAAATTCTGGCCATCTAACTATAAGATGGATTTTCCTAATCACCTTTCAGAGACCTTTTTATATTGTTGACACACCAGAATAAGCCCATGGACCAATTCACTGGTTAAAAGGATAAAGCACAGACAGTTGTTTTGATACATTAAACCCTGAGTGCCCAAGAGTAGTGAAATTATCATGGATTTGGGTAATTGTTTCTTGGGAGTTTTTGAAATTTTTTAAAAATTCAAATGCTTTCTGCTACTTTAAGATGCTTTCCTGCACTCCAATCTCATCAAACAAATTTCTCAGGGCTTTTCTACATGAGAAAAATTGATTGTTGTCACAGTAGTGGTGTAGTTCTGCTGCCTATGTATCAAATTTCCTGAGTTTAACTGGCTTTAACTTTAGAAGTATATAAAAAAGGTGAAGTTTCATCTGTCTGAGCCAAAGTGAATTTTGCATGGGGACTAATGGCTTAACTAAATCAGTTGATGAAGCTGTGCTTTTGGATATGTATTTCAGAAGAGTTCTGGACCTTAATGCCCCTATAATGCAGCTACCATGGGTGTCATGTCAGAAGAGTCTCTGGAGAGAGAAGCTTGTGTCAACAGAAGTTTTCAACCAGAAAGAAACTCTTTGGTGTGTTTTCTGACATAGTGACATCAGGTGGATATGCCACATCTATAGTTAAGCTTACAGAACCTTGTTGTGTCAGCCTCGCCTTGGGGAGCACTAGAAACTAGGAACTATTTTCCTTTATATAACAGATAAACTTTCTAAAGGAAACAAATCCTATTAGCAATTCTTTTAGAAAAGTCTCCATACCATGCAACTTTTGGAGGAGAGAATCATATCAGGAGAGTATATCCTTCTCTACTGAATTCAACTTCAGAGACACTTCTCTACAGATATCAACTCAATACAATGTCATTTGTGCTAACAAGGTCTTTAATTGGGCTAGCTCAGAAGTGACATGCTAAGCTGAGACCCAGTGAAATCTCCCTTGGTGTCAAAATCCATTGGTTTTGCACCCAAGGATCAAGAGTTTCCACTCCCTGGTGCTTCCTGTGGGAAGCTAGCTGGGTGGGCAAGCTTTCCTACTCCATCAGAATACAAGCCTAAAATCTGGGCAGCTGCAAAAGGGGCTTGAATCTCTCCTCAGCCTCTCCCATGTAAAAAAACTCAGAGGAAATCAACAGCATCAAATTATGAAGCAGAAGAATCAAGCCCTAATTTCTACAAGATTGCCTACAAGTCACATATATATATGTATATATAGAAAGAGGGAGGTATATCTATATCATACATATATATACGTTTCTACAAGTCTAAAATACAGGTGATTTATTGACCCTGTGTGACACATACATTTATGCATATATTACATATATCTGTGTAATTAGATGGACATACAACTAAATATACATATAAACAATTTTAAGGTGTGTGTCTGCATGGCTATGTATAATTTAAAGGTATAGAAACATTAGGCATTGATTTCTCCCGAGCTAACAGGATTTGTGATTGGATGCCTGCATCTCAGCAGCATGATTTAGAGCTAGGGAGGGACTTCTGTGCCTGACAATTTCCCCCCTGTTGGGAGGCATTAGCTCTCAGTTTGTAATGCCTTTTAAAATCACCAATGATGTGAAATGTGCCCTTCTGGGTAACGCTTGCTATAGGTGCTGTAGGTCACGGAACAGAATGAGTCCTTTGCTACTGCACATTGTGAACACTCACTCACAATAAGGAGAGGTAACATGTAGGGTATATTAAAGTTCCTGATTAAGCATGAACTGAGCACTGCTCACTGGGAAGGATTTCACACTCACAGCAATAGTTTTGCACAGAGTTTCACCAGATCCATGACCAGTATCATCCAATATAAGAGCATCCATAGGTGGGTGGGCCACCCCTGTGCACTCTGAAGAATCATCACTGGGGAAATTTTACTGCTTTCCAACCTCTATTTACTACATCTCCAATATAAACATGGCAGGACTCAGCCCAAAATTTGAATTAGACTGCCAAGTGGCAAAAATGACGTCAGTGCTTTTTGGTACGGAGTTGAACTGTTCTCCCAGGGAGCCTCTTTATCTCTGCAGAATAGAGAGGATGAGAAAGAATAGTTTGGTACCATCAGGAAGCTTGAACAAGTCAAGGTTGTATAGAAAAAAGACTCCCTGGTGAAATATATTGTAGAATACCTTGGTCATCCAGCTCTACCAGTCTTGTGGTCTTTTAAGGGCTCATGTGAAGCTAAAGCCTGAGTGATGGAGACCTGCCAGTTCCTATCAGACCTCAGGGTAAATCGGCTGGCAAAGTCCCCCAAGCCATAACTCAAAATGAGTCATTTCTCATGATGTGGCCTGATCAGAATCACTAGACTGGAAGAAGGTAGCAGCCCCTAAATGCCCACTGTGTTTGCTTCTGGCCACTTCTTCTTAATGGTTCTTTCCAACAACATGGCATAAGAAAGGTTTTAAAAAAAATCAGAACAGCCTTGATAAGGATAATTTTAAGAATTTATAAGTTACAAGCTCACACCTGGCACTCTGCTTTTCTCAGGAAGCAGCACTGCTGTTTGCCCTCTACAAGTGGCATTGCTTACCAAGAGAGACACTTTCGGTGTTATTTTTATGCTTCTCAGTTTGTGCATCTGTCTGAAGAGCAGATCGGACTCCTTGCCTCCCCTCCCATGCAGGTTCTTCATTTATGCATCAGAGATTCTTGTGGTGTCTGGGATGTAACAACCTCAAGGCTGACTTTCAAGGCATGCTTACTTCCAGGTTTATTGTCCTCCTGGCTGCCACTCCAGGTACTCACTGCCAGGTGCTCAGGTACTTTGCACTTGCTTTTGGTGGCTAGCAATCAGATTCTGAAATAATGACCTCATGGTTTGAGTGAAACCTTTGATATAGCTGTGTCTCCTTTAATAGAACAGCACAAAATGCTTGTTTTTCTTTCCCTCTGTCTATATCCATCTCTCTTTTCCACCTGAACAGCCTGGAGAAGAAAACATGGAAGACTACTCAATGGACACCATAGACAGAATTTCACTAGGTTGCCATTACACAGCCTGGCTCTAACTGATAATAAAGAGTTGATATTTACTATAACTTTTATAACTCTTCTCAAGATGTAGGTCATATCTAGAGAAATGGCACCTCCCAACACCCAGCACATCATGGCAAAATGTTAACGTGAACAAAATCCCTCAACTTCTCAACAGTAATCAGGTGTAACTCCATTACATTTAAAGGTTTTACCTTGGCATAGAATTGATGTGAAGGAGGATCTATGCAGCCTCTCCACCTATATTTTAAAACTTTTTAATTACATGTAGAAAATCTGATGGAAGTCTAATTTTTCAACTAACTGTCTTTACTCAGACCAAAGCTGGGGATTCAGGCAATGGGAGTCTGAGAAATTACCAGCTCAGGTCTTTCTCTGCTTGAATATTTGCAATTTTCATCTATTAGCTAAGATAAAGACCATCTGTGGTCTTTATCAAATGCTAAAGATTTCCCTTAAGTGACTGTCATTATCACTGTTAAAGAACAGCCAGAGTCTAATGCCTCTACATGGGCTACCAAAGAAAACACTTGACTTCTCATGGATTTGAAGAGGATCACAGTAATTCACCTCAAGGGAAAAATCCTAACACAACATAGGGCTCATGGACCTGGCCTGAGCCATGAGAGCAGTTTTTAGGCTCTTAGGCTCATTCAGGCTTTAAAGATGACTCTTTCTAAAGGCTTTATAGCACTTACCTCCTGTTCACATTACTATTTTTGTTACTGCACCATGGAAACACCATTCCTGACCCAGAACTCACTGTATTGTCATCACCTCAGCATTCCTGTCCTGTTTCCCTGGCTGGGCATAGCAAAAGTGATTCCACTTGCAACATACTAGCTCCTAGGGCTGGGACCCATCTAACTTTGGACATCTAACCCATCTAACCCGGGCATTTACATGTGTGTAGTCACCCAATCTCCCTTAGTTTAGGAGAGGAAAAGGTTAATTCCAAAGCCTGGAGACTTTCTTCTCTGAGAGGTGGAATGGGTGTCTTGTAGATGCACTGATGCCAACCCAAGTGTGGCAGTCAGTCTCTCACCCTGCTCCCTGTGATAAAGACTCACATCTAGATTAAAAAAACAGCTATTCAACTAAAAAACTGGCCAAACACTCCTAATGCTGAGAAATTGGCCCATTCTTCCTTACAGATCCAAAACTTGGGGGTACTTGGCCATGGACAAAGGTGGAAATAACTCCCACCCTTCATTTCCCTGAAGAACATGCCTTCAGCTTCTTTTACCGTGGACTGTCCCTAAACTTGCAGTCCTCACTGGTTTCCATGCTGTCCCACCTTGGTTGCATTGCTAGGAGCAGGTAATACAATATCCCTGCACTAACTTATTTGATTCTGAGTTGTTCAAATTAGGTGTCTTTCACACACTGACACCTAAAAGAAAACCGCTGAACTGCTGACCCTCGTTGGGTTTTGGACATTTAAAATGTGTAATGTGGCGGCTTCTTTGCCCCTCTTACTTGACCTCATGCAGAAACTCTGACAGTTTCTGTGCAATTTCAAAAGGACCTGGAAACCATTACTGTAATGTAGGTAGGTTCCCTTTCACCTATGCAAGTTTTCTAACATTGTGACTGTGAGAGTGACCTTTAAATCATGGAGAGATTTCTGTTTTAAACCATCTCTGTCTAAATGAGTATTTCTGCCTCAGCAAGAGAATTAAATTTGTCTCCTTCTCCAAAAGAAATTCAAAACTTCTTCACTTAGTAAACTCCTGCAAAAGCTAAAGTTCTGCTAAGAAACCACTGTCAAGTTTAGAGCTTTCTTTCACTAGACATGTCCATAGCATATCTTGCTTTCCTGGTGTTTTATGACACGGGTCTTTGCTGTTCCCATTACTTGGCCTAGGATTACTTTTTCCAGCCTAGAGGAGGTGTTGCCCAAAATGAAATACCAGCGCCTTCTTTTGTGCTGGAATTTGCACAGTGCCACCAGCTTTTGTCTGCATCAGGTCTATAACAGTACATAAAATGAGCTGGGGACCATTCTGTGAGGGGAGGCAGCACAGAACAGTTCAAGTCCACAGGACTAAACTCCGTTTTTTCCTAACACACACCTCAGCCAGATTGTGTCCCAGGAGTTGTCTATGGCCCTGGGCACCTTCTGTGAGAAGCTGAAACCATGTCAAATATGCTAACAAATAAAAAACATAGATGATCACAAGACGGGGCTCAAACCCCGTGCTCTACCCCATTCTACTTGCAAGTATAGATATAACTAGAGTGCTTACAGAAACAGAAGTGTCCACCTAAGGGAGGGGGCAGGACTGGGAATGGGAAGGCCATGCCACACTATCACCCTCTCAGCTTCAGCACGGATTTATACCAGACTAAGATGACCATATGACAACCTCATGCTCCAAAAACAATTCCCTTTTTTTTGTGACACTAGATTTACTCCTGGACTAGTACACTCACACAGAGGACCAAGGGGGTCTGGTGAACTCTGGGGCTGGCACAAAGGGAATGGATGAGAATGGGTAGCTGGAGGAGGGAAGGGAGGGGGAAGGACTACAGCCACCAATGATTAGACTGGGTTAGGCTGGTGTGAAACTGCAACCTCAGAGCACAATGGTTTGACAAGTCTGGTGGCCTCCTTTTGAGTAGGTTGATAGTCAAGTCCCTAACATAACTATGTCCATGTGTAGAGTGCTTGCCTTACTCCAGATCTCATTAACCCTCCTGACCCGGACAGCTGACTGCTTGCTCTAACTCATTTCTTTCCCCCGCTCCCCCCATCCTTACCCCCTCAGAAGTGTTTGTAGTTAATATTTTCCCTTTAAAACTACTGCTTCATTTTCTCTTCTGCCAACACACTCCATCTTCAGTGGAAAGGTGCTGAAAAAGATATATTTTCCCTGAAAACTCTGTATCTCAGCAATATGAGCTCTCATCAAGCAGTGATGCCACCTTGGGGGGGTTTGAGTTAGGATCTGATCTCTTCTTGCTGCAGGAGGCCACCAGGAAGACTTGTCTACGTATCTCTGCAGGGATAGGAACGGTCGGAGCCTGCAGCTGGGGTTCAGTCATATAAAAGTCATATCAGTGTAGAGACAGCTTTTGTTACTTACTTCTTATTTTCACCTCTGACCAAAAATCTTTCACATCATTACCTCCTCACTGATTGCCAGTGTCTTTGGATGAGGCCCTGGATGAAGTGGATGCATTACCTGTGCCAGTGGCTCCCAAACCTCTGAGCAACCACAGATCTCTGTCAACTCTAAAATTCCCTGTGGTTCATGCACATTAGAACTGTCGAGTCTGCAAATTGCTGTGCTTAATTTGATTTTGCATAACAGCTTTAGACCACAAAGGATGGTCTCATGGCCCACAGTTTGGACTGAAGTAATGACTTTCAGTGGAAGGTCTTCTGGAAAGCCACTGTCTCTATTCCATATACATTTTTCAGTGTGCCATTTAGAAAACAATATTCTTATCTGTGCAAAAAGCAGGCCTAAAATTACCAATGTCCTAACTTCTTCACTGGTGTAAGACAGGCTAGGTAGCATTTTTGCTCAGTACAACCTGCATCTCATGCTGTCGCTGTTCTCTAACTGCCTCATCCCACAATGAAAAGAAACAAGCAAAAATCAAGATTTACTTTAAGTTTTTCTGTCAATTAGAAATTCCAGGTAAAAAGAAAAAAATAAACTAAATCCTCTGTCTCAGATGAGGGAGATACAGGATATTGTTATTTTTATATCAGTCCATCAATCATGAATTGAGCTATAAAAAGTCCTAAATTCCTCACAGTCCCATATTGAGATGGAAGTTAATGCTTCATTAGCAGTAAAACTTCAGGTTATGTTACCGAGTAACCTTTTGTTCAAACATGATGTCTGGCATTTGTGTAAGTGCTCGGGTATGTCTATCTCTGAGCTATTGAGATGGTGTGACTCACCAAGCTCTTGTAAACAGGGGGTTTTTTTGTACCTCCTCTCGATACCGTACATCCTCGCAGTTTGTTTTCTCAGAAACGCAGCTGTCTGGTAGGGCAATGACATTCTTGGGCTTCATCTGCCCTTTTGCTACTGCATCAAAATTGTCTCTGTTGTGTACCTGGCAGCTGGTCCCAGAGATGAGAGAGCCTAAGACAGCAGTGCCTAACCCAGCTGAGCACCTGGGTTAAGCGGGATGTAGTTGTAACAGGCAGTTCTGTAGAAACAGCAAGGCAGAGATGAAATTACTTTCTCATGGTGTCCCAAAGATCTTTGCACTGGCCCTCATGCAGTGAGAAGGTCACCTAACAGATCCTTTGTCTAGCCTCCTTCTGTAATTACTTATTTGAGCTTACATGCAAAATTAACATCAGGACTTATTTAGCCTCAAGCCGTCTGTAAGCTCTACACAGGAACAGACTAACCTCCATGGAGCAATGGGAGGGCTGAGGCATCTCTTTGCAGTGATGCCTGTTTCTGTACCAGGACTTTGGGCTGGCTAGGACATGTTGGGCCTTAGAAATAGTAGTAGGAAAATATAGCAGGAAAATATATCTCAGAAATTATAATCCTTCCGTAACAGTACCCAGTTCCCTCCCTAAACTTGCTCTGGAGAAGACGACTGCTCTGAAAGGTCACTGCTTGAGTGGATAGGAACCATCCTTTAATTGCCAGACAAAACATACSCGTGGCTCCATTTCTGCTGTGACTTGCACTGCAGTTTTCCATTCAGACTACTATACTCTAAAATGGGTTGTTTTCTTCCTTGCCAGAAATGGGAAACTCAATTCTTTTCTAAGACCTGGATGACTCAAGCTGGGCTGCTCTGGGTAATATTTTCAAACTTGCTTGAACCCCAAAATTTGGTAAGTAGAAGTCATTGACAGTCCATGTCCTGTAGCATAGACTGAGTTAGGCTGGTAACAGCATTATCTCACTATAGTAGGTTGGTTGCAAGGCCAGAGTAATAGTAAAGCCACACAGGGCTGTGTTTACACTGCTGTTGCTATCACCTTCAACGGGGCTTGTCCTAAGTTCATTTAAAAATTTGTCTTGGAGGTGAGCATACGCTTGGGGCATAATTTTTTTTTGTTTTAAAATAATTCCAGAAGGTAAGTTTTTTGGTTATATATTTGCAATGAGTCTGTGACTGGCATTTAAAGCAAGAGCAACTCAGTGAGTTTCACTGTCTCTATAAAACACCAGAGGGGCTGGAGTAGAAATGAATCTTCCCTATTAACAGACCACCCCAGAATTAGGGATCAGGAAGTACGTCTTTCTCCCTCCAGGACCTCTGAGGTCCATTATTTAATTTTCTGTTATGTTTTTTTTAGTCTCTGTTCATTGTCTTGATTTCAAAAGTCAGGGAATTATCTTTTGACAGGTGAATTTCAGAGTGGGCATATCTAGCTCTACTAAGATTTTTGGTTGGTTGGTTGGTTGGTTTTTGTTATCTCTGTTCCTCATAGAAAATTTGCCTAATGGAGGGAAGATCATTCCTCACAGAGGGAAAAAACATATGTTTGGCACATGGAAACTTGAAAACTGCTGCTTTCTGCAAATGATGTTCCAGGCAAGTGTTTGGGAACTACAGAAAAGGGTTTAACTAACTCTGATATTGCATTACAAGTTACAACACACTGGTTTGTTTCATGTCCCTGCTTCTGAGCATGATACAACACCCTGCACATTGAAACCAAGATAAATCATTTTCTAGCACATCCTTCATGAACTTTCATWCCTCGTAGAGTTCTTGTGGCCCTTGAATAAAGTGATCGCCGTAACGCGGTTGTCACCCTAAATCCTCTCCAGTGTTGCCTAAGTAACTACATAACATTATCTCTGCATACTGAGCTGCCTTTGCTCTCCATGGCAGTTCTGCCTCCAGGAGGCTGCACTGGCAGAGGCAACAATACCCGGGTAGGCAAAGCAAACCTGGGGGGCCYGTAAAGGTGACTGCTGTGCAGGGGCCACAGCTGCGAGGTGACACAAGTGAATAAACCTTCATCCCATTGGAAGCAGAAGGTCTTTGGGGCTGGGTACTTGCAGTCAGCTTTTGAGGACTGGATGGATTTGCAGCATGGAAGATGTATGGACACAAAGGAGTCAGGCAGGGATGTATGCACAAGCAGCCACTAGCCTGGCAGGATGCACTGGGAGTCTGCTGTGAGGTGTGGCATGTATTCAGACAGACTTTTTCAGCTCTTTAGCTGAACTAAAGAGCCTTCGAGGCACAAGGTATGCTCTTCAAGACTGCTAGTCCTGGCTTCCTGTGCAGTCAGTAGGGCAGGTATCTCCAGTGGGACATAACTACATCTCTGTCTGGTATAAGGGGTGGTCTACCTAGAAAAAGGTTACTGGGGGCAGCTTTTAATTAGCTATTAAATAATAATCATCCATACACAGAAAACAAGTTTATGTGTTTATTTCTGCCTATTAGCAAGCATTCCCAGTCATTTGCTGGAAAATAGGCAGGGATCTAGTTCAAGCATCCTATTAAAATGCTGTCAGCTGTGAGCTCTTCAACATTTTCTCTTCAGGGATCCATAAATATTCAGTGTTCTTGTCCTGAAGGGCAATTATTTTCGACTTAAGGATGTCTTGACATCCTTAAAAGCTGAAGTCCACCAACAGTACCGGTAAACTTAATTAATTCCAGACTCATATGGAGAAAGGCAGGTCTTAAAAGTGCAAGGTCCCTGTTGCAGGAAACTGGTTTCCAGACTTAGCAGTGTAAGCAACAAAGTAAAAGCAGGAACAAAGAAATGCATTTCATGGTCACATTTGGGGTGTGATTACAGGAAGATCTGAGCTGCCATGAAAAGGCAGGATCTTTCACACACTTCCTTCTCATTTTCTCTTCCCTGCTGCCAGTTCTTCTGTCCTTCTCTCCTCTTGCTCAGCTTCTCCTTTGTATTGGTGCTGTTGCTCAACAGACTGCTCTGGTCCTGCTTAGCTTGCTGAACCAATGGAAAATAGTCCATTATCTCCTTTTTGGAAGGAGGGATGGAGGGGAAGGTTCATCTTCTGCCAGGTTAGGGAGTTGTGCTTGCTCTCAACATCATCCGATGAGTTGGAGTAATATATGCAACATCAGCATGTGACCAGAGATGGGAAAAGAGAAAAATCTGGGTGTGTGAAATGGGAACTTCCCTTTCTGACAGTGGTGAGCCTTTAGATCAGTTTACTTTGTCCTGTGCAACTTTATCTTCTGATGTTGTGGACTTTTTCCCTTGAAAGTGTATTTACCATTGTGGGGTTTCCTTGATTTGCACACGGTGGAGCCTAGAACAAAAGGTGAGATCTGCCTTTGCCATCTACAAGATCTGTTAAGAAAAGGCAGTTGCCCTCGGAGCTGTAACTGGAACAAATCTCCATGGAGAAGGTAACAAAGCCCCCAGCAGAAGGACAGTAATTAGTCTCTGATCTTCTTTTGCTTTAGGATGAGGTCACTAACAAGCACCGATGAAGATATGGAGAATACCATCCTTCTGTGCAAAAAAGACATGTCCTGGCTTGATGTTTCATACCAACTCAAAAAGATGCACCCTTTTCTGGTTTGTTTTTTTTTTTTTATGTTTTGGTTTTTATAAATGCATCATCAGCTGTTTCAGAGTTTGGACTTTTGGGCCCTGTCTGCAAGAAGGAGGTGGCATTTGGATCTGAAAGGAAGCTAGAACCCATTAAGTTCCTCTCTGGGGGCTGACCCAGACATTTCCCATACCTCTAAGCACCACCTTTTTAAAAGCAAGCTGTAAAAGTTGATTTCTCCCACACTCTTTAACCTCATGTTTTTCTGTTTCCTTGCACGACACTGAGGAGCCACTCCTTGTCCTACAATGCTTCATGGAGTTACATGCAGGATGCCCATCCTGGTAAACCAGGGAGACAAAGCCTTTACTCACCAAAGTTCATGTGAAAGGAGAATTGGCTGGTTTCTCTGCAGAATTGGTCTGGTTGCAAGCTCTGTCTTGATTTACATGTGCTGTACCCAGACAATCCTTCCTGGAAAATGGGAAGTAAATTCAGATCAGCCTGATACGCCCTCCTTCCTCTCAGATTGGATACCCAGCCCAACGGGAGGAAAAGAACTGGCTTTAAAATTCAGCAGGTTGTTTCTCCTTTTAAATTGGTGATTTGGATTCTGGTTTGCAGCATAAGGAAGCATAAATTATAACACAAATGAGAATGTGGGAGACAGTGTAGGAAAATTCTGTATAAAAAAAAGCAAGAGAGGGAACAACATTTGGGGAATAAAAAGTAGGGCAGATTTTGAAATATTCTCAAAACCATTTAACACCATCTGTCAGGGGCTTGTGTTGCTAGGGATTTATCATCTCCTATCTACAAAATCCTCTGGCTAGTGAAAACAAATTTGGGAAAAGATGATTAAACTTCTCCTACCCTTCGACTCCCACCCCCGCGCTCCCACCAACCAACTCATCTTCCCAAGTATGCTGAGAGGAGGAATTGGCTGAATTCACGTGCAACTCTATGGAATGACCAGAAATTTTTAAAAAACATAATTAATAGTTGTAATATCGTCCCCTTTAGCTTGCCACAGTGTAGCCTTGATTTTGCAGTGCTTATACAACAAACCCTGAAACACAGATTCACAACCCAAGGGCCAGCCAGGCTCTAAATGATAATGTCCCTGAGGCAGAAGATTGATTCACAGAAGGGAAACAAATGCAGAAACCCAAAAGCATCGGATTCAGAAACCTCGCAAGCAACTCCCAGGGGTTTGTTACTGCACATCCTGGAAGCCTTTTGTCCAAAATCAACCTTGCATGTTTTTAAATCCTATTGATCACACTTGGTCTAGAGGCTGCCTTTACAAAAGTCTAATTAATAGTCTGTAGTGCTGTTCTAGTTGTATAACAATGATGTTGTGAGCAAGTTACAGATATTAGAGATGGGTCTAAAGTGCTGAAATAATCTTCTTGGCTAGAAATGGTTAAACATTTGTATCAAAATTTCAATACCATTTTTATTTCAAATAAGCAATAGAGTCAGTTCCTAATTGCTGTAACACTGCCTTTGGGGGCGAACTGGAAGAACATCATTTTCCCCCACTCAGTAGGCTTCCTTGCTTTCCTATATGCCTCAGGATACAACATGAGGTCTCCTTACAGAAGAGCAGAGAGGGAACAACATTTGGGGAAKAAAAAGTATTCCTCGTAATCCTGGCCATAACAAGCTGCAGGAGATGTAACTCCCCCCAAGGTCTTCTTTATTCACAGAGAAGAATGTAAAAAGAGACAGCTACACTAAATATCCCATAGGGCATTTCTGCAGAATAATAAAAAAAAATACTTTGCATTTTTGCACATTACAATGCAATTGAAAATAATTTAAAAAATTAACTGGAGGTTACCTTTGTGAAAAGCTTACTTGAATAATCCATTTCTAGGAAAAAGTATTTTAATGATTTTTTACAGCCTCTACCATTTAAGTTGTTCTAATAAACTAGTTATTTCAGCTCCTGTTAAGTACCTAGTAGCCTGCTATAAATGTCTTAGAAATGTGCCTTTAGGTTGAATGTTGTTCTTGATGTCTTTCTTCCTTTCTGAAAGCAAGTTACAGACTCCGTGCAAATGAAATAAAACAATCAGAGAAGATTTTTAAGTAAAAGTGTATTTGCTGAGACAATTAAATTGTAATTGTCTAATAACAGAGGCTCTGGAATGACAACTGAATGCTGGAAAGTACAATGAAGAGCAATACTGCCATGAGTTATTCCACATACTGGGGAGATGGAGCACAGATCACCAAAGAGTATAGGTTGGTCTGATTTGTGTGAGGAAACAGAGTCTGTGTGAGCAATAATCCCCACTCAGAGCTCTCCGTGGAGCAGCAGGTACTGAGGTAAAGGCAAGCTTTGCTAAATTACCAAGGGTGGCAGTTGTTTGTTTCATTTCCTTTGGTTGAGGTTTGTTTTCATTCTGGCAATTTGATTTTCAGTCCTGCGGGACTTCAAAGAGAGGGTCAGTGAGAGAACTGAGGATCCCAGATCTCTGTAAAAGAGCTCTGCCTTCGGGTGTAATTGAGCTGCTGTCACCGTTCAGCACCTGTGGGACTGGAGACACCTTCGGAGAAGATGAATAGGGGGGTCCCGTTGCTACAGCTTGTATGTGAATATCTTTGTAGGTGTGCACACCTGGGCTGACATGCTGGAACAATTTAAGATATAAGGAAAATCATCCCATGCATTTGAGCCATCCCTGTCCATTACTTCACCATGCACCAGCTGCTCTGCTGTAAATGCCCACATGATGCTGCTTTTACACCATGGCATGTGTGAGGGATCTATGCCTTACACGGTCATGAAAGAAGGATTAGTGCATGAGCAGTTCCCATGGAGCATCTGACATGTGGTAAGAGGTGCTTGTGTGAGGGAGGGCAGCTCCGTGCTCTACTCTGTGCTCTGTGGTGACACCAGTCCTTCCAGGGCCTTTGTTTTTAGGCGAAATAAGACTAAATGGTTGGGATGAGGAGAGCTAGTAGGTAGAAGGGCTCCTGATTTGAGGAAGCAGTGAGGATGGAAGTAGGAGACCACAGAAAGTAAGAGAGCAGCACATGGTGGGGGACGGCTAATTTAGGAGGAGGTGGATGTGGGGGTGGGTTTCCATTTCTAGATGAATTAAAGACCCTAGCTCTGAACTTTGTTGGGGTTGTCCCCAACTAATTTGGGTAAGACCTGTCCTCAGGACATGTGCATGCGTGAATGTACATGGGTATTTTTGGAGATACTGAGACCCTGGAGTCCTATCTTGCAGTATGACTAATAGTGGTTTTCTGCCACTTGGAATATGAATGTGTCATTCTTGGCTCAACTGAGGTGCCATTTTGACAACAATCCAAAGGATGAAGTGGTGTGTGTTTGCTTGCCACAAGCCAGACACTTAATGACTCATCTTCATTCATTCCATCTCCAAAGAAAAGCTGCATGTGTATCTGCCAGACCTTCTCACTTGGATATTCCTGACAAATAATAGCTTCAATGCAGAAGAAAGCAATTTGGTCTTCGGTCATAGACAGATCCACAGGTATAACATATCTCCCCATGATACTGTTCTGGAGTCAACTCAAGGCAAAAAGAAAAGGACTCCAGCACATTGCTGACTCAGGTGTGCAATTTTTTGAGTGTATACTCTACATGGGAATACGAAAGACCATAGCCCTGGACTGGAGGAAGATTCATCAGCTATGTGCAGATGAAATGTCACTGAAGCTTATCTAAAGTCCAAAAAGTGAAGGTGGACTTTTTCATTTATTTCAGTGGAATTTATTACAATGAAATCCTTATTCGTTATTCTTCCTTGGGTTAAATGTCAACCAAAGAAGCCAAACATTCCCTGGTGTTTTCAAGTTGCAGAGTCAATAGCAGGCAGCATACACCTGGATTGCTGCAACCACCCAAAATACACCCATCCCTTTCTCTTCATCCTGCAAAATGGTCTGAGTGACATGGCAAAGAAAGAAGATTTCTCATGTAGGTTGCACTGGAACTGTATGTTCTGCGTGACCTGCAAAGTCAACAAGAGCCACCTCTACATACCTCCCAGCAGAATTTGTCCAAAAAGTGAAGGCAAATAGAACAGCTTGTCCATCCTACTGTTTACAATTTGGAACGCTAATTCCCAGAATCTATGAATCCGCTGAACTATTACTAAGTGCTGAGCTCTGGGAAGCTGTGTAAACTCACAGGAAAATCACTAAGGATGTCATTTTAATCCTATGGACTCTGATGACTCAACCCTATTATCTCTAGCGGGGTTAGAATTTAACCTTGAGTTCAAAAACCTGAAAGAGTACTAAACAGATGGATAATGAACGGGTAGGCAGATAAGTACCAAAATGGATATAAGTTGTTCTTTCACTTCAAAACGGTCTTTATGAGGAACATCCATCTTAGCAGTTCTTTGCTCCCAGAAAGGGAAGGTTTTGAATGCTGGCTTTTAATAATTCATGCAGTGATTCTTGCTGGATGCCATGTGGATGTGAATTTGCTTTTCTTCCTTATAAAGCTTACATTCAATTGGGAGAAAAGAGCTAATATTTACATGTGTGAGGATTAACTGATGATGGTATTTGTGAGGTGAGAAATCTTATTATTACCGTGGAATGCATTTATGAAATGGGCTTGAGTTGAGGATTTGAAGTTTCCCACAGCTAAGGGAACACGGCACTAGTCAGACGAATGCTATTCTCCGTGTCTGCAAAGTAAGTCTGATTCATATTTGAGTCCATAACTGTGCTTGGAATATGTTCTTTAAATGGGTCTTTCAAGTCACTCTGCTCACCTTATTGAGATCCTCACTGAAGATGGACGCACTTCAGTATTCCTCTAACCCAGCTGTGTCAGTGACAAATCAGTTTCCACAGTCACTTAACGCCAACTCTCAGTATTGGGCCACTTGCAGATAGACCAGCTGTGATGTCTGTAATTCAGAGGTAATGACATTAGTCCACTGAAAGCTGGATCAATATCCTAARTCCTATTCACTAAACATCAGAGAATTTCAGTTACTACCAAGCTAGGCAGGAGCTGCTGACTCCAATAGCACATAGTTAAACACAGAGCCAAAAATGGCCTCCATAATTCTGTCTTTTACCCTACACATGAATTCTGCCTTCAGTCTTGGGTAAATAAAATCATGAACAGAAAAAGACTGATTGCAATGAAAAAACTTTCAAAGTTTYCTTCTCATATGAAACTGACGTTTTGTTTTCCTCTCTCTGTTGAGGGATGTGCCATAGAAGAAATATCAACAACTGCTCATATGAAGATATGCAAAATGCAGAAAAATGGACTTTCCCTTACATGGGTTTTTCATGATTCAGAATTTTCTTGACAACTTTGGTAACTGATGAATGGAAAAGCTTTGTGGAGAGGTCTCAAATGAGTCAAAACGATCAATGAAAAAGTATCAAAACATTTCATTTCAAGACTCTCAAAGTGCTGTTTCTGCTAAGGCTTGGCTATACTGTTCTGACTACAATAGAAAAATTATGTCACTTGAATCCAAAGTGGATTTCTTCTAGCCTCAGCAAAGTAAAGCCATTCGATAAGCAATCCTGAAAACATTTTGGGTATTTTGGGTTTTGACCTGTTTCAGTAACAATTCTGTGCAGTGGTTACAGTAGTGACTCCCATTATCGTACTGCCTGGCCACTTCGTGCTCTCTAACTTTTTTTTTTCCTGTGTGTCAGCTCTGCAATTTACATAAAAGTTGGCCATTCATTTTAAAATTGGGAATGTGTCTTCCAAAGTCTGAAACTCTGCTTAACAAAGACATCCAGGTCTTTAATGACAAGACAGATACATCCCCACATGCAGTCCCTGTTGTTTTCTACAGGAGCTGGATGATGAATACCTCTGAGGATGTGAATCTAAGTGAGTTTCCCAGGGCTTGCAACTCATCTGTAGTCAAGCAGGGATTTGAAAATGGCTATACCGATGCCAAGCTATCATGATAATCCTTGGATTTGCCTTCCTCCTACCCAACTGCATCATCCATGGTAGCAATAGAATATCCTCACTGCACTGGGGGAGATTGAACCAACCTGCAAATTAACCCATTTGCCCTTAAAACCCTGATCTTTGCCTCTGCTAATGTAAATTTACCTTGAAATTAGCACAGAAACCAAGCCTAGCTGGTGACTCATTTTGCAGTGGGGACCTTTTGAATCATTCCTCCCAACACGTATGTACACTTAATGCCTGCACACCAAGAAAGAACTCAGAAGCCTGGCTTCTTTCTGCAAACAGCGATGGTTTCGGTCTGAATTGAGGCTTTTGATGCTAGGAGGGTTTTGCAGAGAATCAGAGCTTCTGTGCCTACGTATTCCTTAACCACCAAATCCTCACCCCAGGGCTGTGTGCACAGAAGTCAATGAAGACAAAGGAGACAGGTATGTCCCCAGCCTGCCCAGACAACAGTCCTCTGTGTTGGGACCTTGAAGCATCTCCAGTCATTGGGTCAGATGGACGCAATCATGTGCATGTTGCGTGACAGATGGAGCTTGTATGGCAGAGATCTTATTTCTTGCTAGTGCATATGTGCCCTGCTAGAAATAGCTCTTCCCAGCAAGTCCACCCATGTGGGAATTCTCATAGCTTGAACACTGATTTTTTGTATGATCCGACGCAGCATCATGTCTCTTGTCCCTAATCCGCTTGTGCTTCTTTTCTATGTAGGTGGTGAGTTGGTATAAGCCAAAACATGCACCTACACAGCCAGCATAAGAGAATGATGCTAGCTGAGAGCCGTACGTAATCATGGGACAACCTGTACTTAATTAGAATGTATTTGTGTRTTCAATTACTCATGTTCAGAGGTTTCTGTAGGATCAAGGCTTAGTATTGTATCCATGGCCTTTATATTCATTGCAGGGGTAGTAGCAAAAAGACAATACTCTTTGTCCAAGTTGCAAGGTTTCTGCCAATATTTGTCATCTGGGATACATTCCCTATCTTTGCTCTCGCCTTTCTGTCTGAAGTAGTATCATCTGAATGGCAAGACACGCTGCAGTCACACATGCTTAGTGTTTGTTACTTGGCTCATATTCAGACTCCATGGAGAAACACTCATAAAAATTGTCCTGATCAAAGGACAATAGCAACAAAACTTTGCAGATGTGTTAATGAGATATCTGGGGCTGGACAAACAAAGTTATGCCATTTGAACGCAGAGTCTTTAATGGATCCATTCTGTGTGGATGCTGGCTGGGATGAATCTGTTTCCAAGAACATCCCTTTAAAAGTTCAAATGATTCATCTTCTCCTAGTGAAGCACTGTGGGATTATGTCTACACAGTTGTGTCAAACCTCATCAGAGAGTTTCTTAGGTTGAAGCTCTCTGCTTGGCATCATTAACTGCCCTGCAGTTCCTGACAGTGCTCCTACAGCTTCATGGAGACAAGGAATTTACTCTAAGACAGTCTGAAAAATATTTTGATGTTCTTAGAGGGCAACATCTGTACCTCTAAAAATCAGGTTGATTTCTTTTCCTCCTTTCTTCCCATCTAGTGAGGTCCTTCCTCTCTCAGAACAGGAGCAGCTACGAAGTGGGGGACACACCACAGCCCATTGCTCTTTCCAGCGCTAGGACGCATTGCCATCCTGCATAAGTGCAAAGAGCAACACAAGGGACATGGTCAAGAAGAATCAGGTTCTCCTCATCCAGGACATCAGCACTGCAGATACCACTTAAACTTTGCATTGAACCCTCAGCAGTGAAAAGGATCGATGCRATTTGGAGCCAACCTGTACTGTATAAAAGTTTCCCACAGCAAATCACAACTGGAGTCATATTAAAGTCAAATTATAAGAATTAATTTTAATAACACTGAAATGTCTCATTCCATCTGCAATTGTTTTGAATTTTATAACAGTTACCCAAAAAGTACTTTTTTAGGGAAATGTTAGGTTGAAAAAAAAGTAAAAAATCTTTTTTTAAAAGACCTCATCAGATATCTGTTTGGTTTGAGTCCCCCCCCCGGGCCAAATGAGATTCTGTGGAAGCTGGCAGCTTCCTCTGGTTCATGTACATATTGTTTCTAACAAGACAAAAGAGTACCTTTAAAAGCTTTCACCCAGTGATGTGAAATGTCCAACCAGGTAGCTGCATGACCCATAGAGATTCAGCATTGCCCACTGAAGTGCTCTGGTTTGACACGGTTGTTACCTCTGGCAATCAGACTTACTGAGAGCCAGGCACACAGATCCCATGTCTGTCCTCTAACCCTTCTTATTTTCTCTTTTATGTTAAAGACTCCTCTCCAGCTTCCAAGTCCTTCCTGACTACTGCTTATGAATCCTACACTCAGAAATTAAGTGGAAATCACTATGAACCCCTTAAAAGGTTCATTGCTTGAATTTGGGTGTTATTTTTGGGGGTATAGAGGTTGAGTGTGGGAAGGGCTGATCCCTACGCAGTCACCATTATTTCTACCTTTTATGTGGGCAGAAGAGAAGAGAGAAAATAACATCTCCCGTCCCCACCCATGCTAGGTACACTGCATCTTTTCAAAAGCCATCTCATAGCAACTGATGGTCTTCTTGCTAGCCTCGAGCAGCATTTCAGGAGCGATTAAAATGGTTGGGGATGTGTCTGGGGGAGAAGATATTCCTCTGGCCTCTGTTTAAATGAAGCTGCTATTCATTCACTAACGTTTCTAATTACCAGCACAATAATTGAAATACTGGAGTAATCTATTTGARGAAGCGGGGGGGCGGGCAGGGTGGTTTTATTAAAACATGGGTTCGCAAGCTTGGTGCCAATGTCAGCTAGGCAAATGTAATTCAGCTTGGAGGGACGCAGGCAAAGATGAAGGGGAGACAGAGGAATGGTGCAGGCATAGCCATGAAGTGGTCRGAGATTTGACAGAGTGGTCTTTATTCCTCAGCAGATTATTTTGGGGTAATCTTAGCCCAAGAAGCCTCAGTGACGCTGATTCCTTCACAGGGGGTGTATGTAACCCAGTTGGGCTTGATGGAAGATACCATTTCACAAGAATGAGAGACAACAGAAGAGGCTCTGGATGCTATCAGGTATCATGATCCTGTTGGCGGTGAGGTTTTAGGAGCAATGGGTAAAGGGAAGCCCCTTATTTTCTCTCTCCCCTGTTCTGTTCCCCAGGTCCTAGACGATCTGGTCTCTCTAGGATCTGTGACGTAGCACAGGCTATTTCGAGGTTTTGGGTACCCTCCCCTCCACCCTCTCCCAGATTTAGGCTCTCCACACCCTGCACAGTCTTCTTCCATTTCCATGCCCATCCCAAGGCCCAGAGATCCTCCCACACAAACGCATGGACATGTGGCTCTGCAAAGTGCTGGGGAGTAGGAGGAAGCTGCTGGTGGGGTGTTGGGAAGGAAAGAACAGCCTATGGCTGGCCCTGCCTCTCTTTGTAGATACCATCACCCCTGCTCTGGAGAGGCACAGAGCAGAGGCAACGGAGGTGGTGTGGGCCTGGGAGCAGGCAGCAGACATGACAATTGCGTTGTTGTCATCCTGGTCTTTTTTTTTTCCCCCCAGACTTTTTACCCTATACATGCTTTCGGGGGCTCTCTCTATGACTCCTGTTGGAACTGAGGTTCCCCATGGCAGATGCTGGCTCTTGTTACCGCAGAGCCCTTGTCTGGGTTATGTGAATGTCCTCCCACAGCAACAGCAATCAAGGATCTGCTGCAGAAGTTCAGGATGGGATTGAGCTCACAGATTCAGACACCAAACTTGAGAGGATGTCATGGGTGAGACAGAGTAAATGACAGCCTTCAGTGAATCTGGATGCTGGGTTTATTGAAAAACCAACAGGATTAGAGCTTTTACCCTACCTGATTTTCTCACACACCCACTAACTCATTCCCACCAGCACTACCTTCACAAGATCTTGACTTCCCTTCCCAGCAGGGAGGTCACTGCTGGTCCAGGCAAAAAGTCGTGTTGGTTCCCATATCTTTCTATTAACTGGAGGATTCAGGACATGTCACTCCATGAACAAGGTACATGGCATTGCAAATGATATCAAGCACATCTGTATGGGCAACTTGAAACTGTACTGTCTGCCAGGATCAGAGCCCAAATGTGTCTCACTGTGCACGTACACTGTCCCCCTCTGCACCTCTTACCTGGGTCTTAGCCATGAGAGAAGTTCAGTCATCTCCATTCATTGAGACTGAAATGTGTGGCTGGAAAGATTTAGTTCTGAGAAAGACTTTGTGTGAGTGTTGCCTATGTCTATTGAAGTAGGTGGTGTAAAAACAGACTGGCATATGTACTCCCTTTCTCAAAAAGCTTAAAACTTTAATGGAAATGCAGCAGGACAAGGGGTACAGGCAGAGAAAAGAGTGCTATGGATGACAGACCTATTGAAATGTCTTCCAAGCATGCATCTTGACAGCTGATCTTGCTCATGCTTCCCCTGAGATGTGTCGAGTTGGTTAGATGAGCAAGTGGATAGTATATGTGGCAAGGGTGAGACAGGAGTCACTTCACAGCAGCATGCCCTCGGGCCATGTCCTGACTGTGCACACTGACAGGTTCTTCTCTAAACAGCCAGAAATGTTTTCCACATCATCAGTGATACCTGGATAACCATTAACTGTGTCCAGGTCCTAACCTTGACAGCAATCAATGTGTCTGAGTGTCCGTCCCCACAGTCTACCTCCAGGCCTGGCATTAGTATGGAATATGAATATTTTTGTTCCCCATCACATCTTCAGCTGCACTGTTTTTCCCCTTTCCCTGTGGCAAATCATCTATGGAGTTGTAAGCTCTCTTGGGACAGTCTCTCTCTTTTTTTGTACATGATCAAACTCATACTTGTGTCCAGCTCTAGAGCTTAATATTGCCTTAATAGTAAATAGCCATGAAAATAGCCAGGCCTCTCCTTTAGATAAGAGCCAGCTGCGAAGTCTGGGTGTTGCTCCAAATTTCCCCATAGTTTGGGACTGTGCCAAACTGGGGATGTGGTATGAGCTAATCACTCACAGAAATTAGAGGCTGCTCTGAAAGGCAAGTGGTTGTTGTGCTGAATGCACAATACTAAGATCTTATCTTGCTTTACAAGCAGACTAAACCCAGAATGAATCAATTATGAGATTAGAATTAATCCAATAATCGTCTGTTCTTCTGTGCCTGGAATCAGAGGGTACATCTGTAACGATAGTGTTAGTTACGGCAAATGAGATCACCGTTTGTCCCATTTTATTAAGCGCCTTTCCCAAGCGTTAACAGCTCAGGTGAGAGGTTGAAATGAAATTAAATTGAAATCTCTCCTCTTTGACTGATTGCCATCGTGCACACATCCTTTGCCTCAGCTGCCCAGAGGGTATGGCCAATGCAGGAAGATGCCCCGTGACTGCAGCAATAGGATGTGGAGAAGTTCTGCTGAGGGATTTCCACCCCTGGACATGGCTGCCAGTATAATTGGGCTTGTGGCACGGAGGAAGCCAGAAAGCATTACTGTCCTCCTTAAATTCCTTTTGCAAACTCCTCTTCCAATATTGCAGCTTGTGCTCAGGGCAGAAAGTTGAAACGTGCCTCCCTGCCCACCAGTCCTGCCTGTCACCAGCCAGGTCTTGCAGTACTTTTCCTCTCTCCCCTCTTCTATGTGCTTTTTACACTCCCATTTGTCTTGGCCTAAATCTGGATAGTTGCTCTCCTGGCATATCTTTTGCATACGAGACCAGACATGGGTGAGCACAATTTTGTCATTTGCCTGGTTTTACTGTTTAACATTTGTGCCTCAAACATYGTGCTTCAAAACAAGACTTTTGGTTAGTGTTCCCTACTTTTCTCTCTTCTTTTCTTTAAAGAAAAGGAAAACGAAACAAAACCCAAGCTCAAAGTCATACTGCTACATGCAGCTATAACCACTCCTTATTTGGGCCATCAGGGCTTGAAACTGAGATTTTTAGTGCTCATACAGCTCTGCCACTGGGTCCAAGACATGGGAGCTGTTGATCGGCACCATTATCTCTGTGCACGCTCTCAAGGGATGTGCGCAGATGCTGCTCACCTCAGAGCTCTTTGGAAAGCTCAGCCATGCCACGGAGCTGAAGAAAGGTGGGAATCAGACATCCAGAGGTGGACTTGGCTATGGAGAAGGAACGTGACCTAATGGCTAGAGCAGAAAGCTGAGCAGATTACTGGGCATCACTTTTTTTCCCCGGCGGTTTGCAGTGTCATTGTTCATAGTGTAGTTGCCCGTTTGACTGACACTGGAGCCTAACAAGTAGATCTGGCATTTTGCAGGACAAGGATAAGTTTGAGGTTATTATAGAAAAGGCCTTGCACAGCCTTTCTGCTCTGTAGTTACCCCAAAATGAAGCAGTAACAGCATTACCAGATCCTGATCAAGGAGAAGTGTCACGAAATGCATAAAGCTGAGTATCATCCAGGGGAAGAGATGGGACTGGAAAAAGGGAGGAAGAAAATGACTCTTTTCACTGTGGTCATGCCTGTGTGTCCTTCAGGAAGCTAGGTTTGGTCCAAGGCCTGTGCATTGAAGATGACATTCAACGTTTGAAGCCTGCTGCTAAGACAAGTGCTCCAGGGCTCTCCCTCTACCACCTTTCAATTCCTCTTTCCAACCAAAACCACTTGGAAAAAATTAAAAATAGCAGTGATTTTCTTTTCATTCTGCTGAAGAAAACCTGGGCAATTTTGTTGAGAGTTTTCAAAATAACTGTCTAAAGTAGAGGAGATACCTGGATAATCCCAGCTTTCACAGTTAAAATTGTCAAATTTAGGAGCAACTGAAAACAGAAGTTCAAGAAAAACATTTTTCCATATCTTTAACATTAGGGCGCTGATGATGAAGTGCTATTTGGGAACTTTAAGAGCTGCTATGACATTAAGCTGGAAACATGAGCAGAGCTGTGAAAGGATCAAGACTTAGAATTTGACTTTGATATTTAGTTTTACTTTTCTGAATTGCTTACTCTGCAGAAGTCATCTGGCAGTTTCAGGAGGTTGAACTTCTGTATGCTTCTAGCTAGGCTGGAAATATTGCCAAAGCAGACCCTTCATCCCAGATATAGGCACTCAAGAAATGAAAAATATTGAGGAAAATAGATGAACTGGACATTCTTTCATGACCCCAGAAAAACTCAACCCCTTTCTGCAGAGTGGCTTGAGCGTGAGCTGGAAGGTGAGGAGGGTTGTACTGTGTCCCAGAGGTGGTAAACAACCAGACTTGGTGGAATTAAACTGCAGTGCTGCTCCTAATGACCAACATAGGAGGTCCAAAGCAAAACTCCTCATCCCAGCACTAAGTTTAACAGGTCCCACGCTGAACTGTGGCTCCCTTGACAGATGGCTCCACTGATGAACCAGAGAAGAAATGTTTAGAGCAACCTGATTAGAGGAAAAACTTCTTAACATTTACAAAGGCAAAGAGAGATTTTTCAAGAAAAGCTTTGATGGGAGCTGTGGCTCCTCTTCTCTCTAGTTCAGTCCTGCCTTTTGATCTCCCAGTCATCCCTTAAATAACCATGACCTTCAGTTAGGGGCAACAAAACTTCATCCATTCCTAGCCATTGTTTTAGACATGGGCTGGTCCAAGAAGCCTCTTCAGAGGTGCCACATCATGTTCAGTATCACCTCAGCTGCACACTTCATCTTGTAACCGTGTAAGCATTGGAGATGGACAAGTGCGTCTTTGGCAAAAGAACAGATCTCTGCAATGGAAAGAAAAATGCAGTCTCCCTACCTTTTTGTTCTTGTCCTTCTAAGGGAAATGTTAGCTCTATATGACAAGGGAACAAACAGGTAAGTCAGAAATAAGGAGTGAGTAAGAAAATTATTGTTCAGCCTCATATTTTGGTTGCTAAGCTCTTTCAGACCTTTCAGAATCTATGTAGCAGCTGCATCCTGAGGGAATTTTTTTCATCTATATTTAGACCCCAGACTCCTAAACTCTTGGATTCCTGCTCCAACCCACCTCTTCTTTTTGAATGGGTGCTGAATACTTCTAAGTAAACAGCCTAACTTCCAGAAGCCCCCAGCTGCTCAAGACAAGCTTGCAGAAGTGTTTAGGGGATCAGTGTTCTGCAAGAACTGGTTGCCTGTCAAACCTTCTCTTTTGAGTGTTTCATGGGAGATGAGCCCAAGCATGGCAGGGACCAGGACAGAGCAAGTTCATCCAGATCGCCTCCTGTGTCTGAAACCAGAGATGTGTTTTGCAATGCAGCAGGAGGTCTTGTGGCAAGCATGAATGTGTCCAGCTGCGCACACAGGATGGAAGAGGGAGGGGATGTATCCTACTCATGATTGGAGAATGTTGGTTATCAAAACTTCCTATAGTTGATACTTTCTAAGGGAAAAGAAAGATAGGATTAACCCAGGAAGAAGTTTTTGCTGCTTGATGGTGACTAAAATGACAACTTTGCAGCTCTAAACCTTGAAGAAATGACAGGAACTACTTCAAAAGGAGCCCAGCTCATGGTGACTGATCTCTTCTCAGTATGCCTGAGAGCACAAAAAGTGACTTAGACTGGGTACATCAGGCTGTCCTGGTACACTGCACCCTCATATGCACCAGTTTGTCCACCTCAAAGACGTGGCTTTCCCTGGGATGGAACATGCAGCTGTTAAATGGTATGTCACGCTACTAAATACCAAAAGCCAAATGGGAACAGGAAGGTTAGGATGAATTCTTCCCTATATTGAGTTAAGTAAGCAGATTTATGCCAATAGAGGATTTGGTGCACCGTAATCAACAGAAACTGAAGATCAGATTTCCAGCTAGTGTGCATTTTAAGCTGTACCCTTGATCTAAAGCCCTTCTCTAACACCATAGCTTGAAAAACAAATTACAGTCCCCAACAGCAAGGTATAAGCAACAGCCCCATGAATATGTAAAGACCTTTCAGATGGTGTTTTAAAACAGCGTTCAGTAACCATTATGCCACAGTTAACTGACTTCACCAGGCTTAAAAACAGGAGTCTTTAATTACAGTCGTTTATATTTCCAAAGATAGACTATAACATATTTATAAACAATCTGTGCACTTGGTGAGTAAATGACACACGGCATGAATCATTCGCTAACAGTTCTTATATAATATTCAAAGTGGGCATGAATGTTTCATGAAGGTGCTTCCATTGCTGAACTTGGTAGGGAACCGAGCTTTCTTCCTTTTCCATACACACTTTCTAGGCAGCCTCTTCCATCCCTTTTTCTTCTGTGAAAGCCCTGAAAGACACAGAATTCCTGGCAGACAGAAACGGCTTTGGATTTGCCAGGCTATCTCCAGTGCTGGACCATTGCAACTAAGATTTGGAGCACCTGTGCTAGGAGTGCAGTGAGACATGCTTTGTCCCAAGGAATTACCTCTAAAATAGCAAACCTCTTGTGTCTCACGGATGTGGCACCAGTCCCTCACATGCCACATGTTCAACATGGCATCTTAGAGATGAGAAAGGCAAAGGATGGGAGATTGGATTTGCAGCCACTCAAAGGGTTTAAAGGTTTGTCCTGGACAGAGAAGCACTGAGGTCATGTCCTTGATGCAAAATCACTGAGATTTAGCAGTCCCTTGAGTGGTGAGAAAAGATTGGACCAGGGTCCATCAATGCTAGACATGGACAAGCCTCCATGCAAACCCTAGCTCAGTGCTAACCATGGAGCTCTACGGCCATGCGGACTGGTTGGCCAAGAGCATGGTGATATTCTAAGACCTGAGTTCATTTGGATGAGAGTGGAGGTGTTCACGCACAAGCAGAAACCCTCGATCTTCTGTCGGACATTATCATCCTTCTTTTTATAAATCCTGGCCCAGCTGACTGTGTGGGCTTTGTGAGGTTTCCTGAGGTTAGCCCCAGACTCTGCCGTGACATGTGGTGCAGCACTGTGCACATCTGGGCACCTCTCTGTTTGTCCTCCTCTTCGACCATGTGTTGTGTTTGGTTAAAAGTGTTTGCATAGCACCACACACAATGGGGAACACACAACTGTCAAAAAGACATCAGGCACATTTCTGGAGGATAGACCCTAGAGAGCAAGTCCTATGAGGAGCGGCTGAGGGAACTGGGGTTGTTTAGCCTGGAGAAAAGTAGGGTCAGGGGAGACCTTATTGCTCTCTACAGCTACCTGAAAGGAGGTTGTAGCGAGGTGGGGGTCGGTCTCTTCTCCCAAGTAACAAGCCATAGGACAAGAGGAAATGGCCTCAAGTTGCGCCAAGGGAGGTTTAGATTGGATATTAGGAAAAATTTCTTCAGTGAAAGGGTTGTCAAGCATTGGAACAGGCTGCCCAGGGAAGTGGTTGAGTCACCATCCCTGGAGGTATTTAAAAGACGTAGATGTGGTGCTTAGGGACATGGTTTAGTGGTGGACTTGGACGTGCTAGGTTTACTGTTGGACTTGATGATCTTAAAGGTCTTTTCCAACCCGAATGATTCTATGATTCTATGATTCTACGAAAAATCATAAAAATGGCCTATATGCTTCCCTAAGCTCAAGGCATACCTAAACCATTAGTTGCCAGAAGCTGGGTCACTATCTCAGGGAAGAATAATTTTCTATGGGTATTTCCAATTGCATTTCTTGTGTCTCAGATTCTTTTCCAAGGTCCCTGCTCCTTGCCAGTGTCAGAGCAGAGGTGAATGTTTGGGTTGATCCATATAGATATTTTTTCCTTCCAGCCCATGGCCTCCTTAAATCCAAAGCAACAAGTCARCATATTAAGGGACTGCAGAAGAGGAGAAACCCAAGCTAGCTGCTGCCCAGTGCGAGAAGGGAGTTGGGGGTATGAAACTCCTGAGTTTTGGCAGGACACGTTTAGGCGACCTAGTGGTAGAACAGGGTGTATGTGAGTGTGTGCACGCATATGTGCGTGCCAGAAAGAAAGAGGGATCCCTTTTAGCCACCCCAGCTGATGGTGCTGCAGTTGTTCTGAGCAAATGTACGCTGTGACGGCAGGAGAACATCTCACCTGGGGAAGAGGCAGGCAATAAAAGGCTTTTTTTGTTATTGCAACACTTTGCTATCTTCACTCAGCTTTTATGAGGCTTATCCGAACCTCAGACGGCCACAGTGACTGTTTCACAACAGGGGGGTGAAGTTCTGGTGTTCAGGGGAGCGCCCGCATTTGAGTCTGATTTTCTTATTTGTTGGCAGGACAGACACGATGTGATTCGGTAACTGGCAGCAATGCCAGCATTGCATTTTATCATCCCTTGCTACATTTGTGCAATTTGCAATTCTGTTTATTGGAAAGGTCTTCAGTGAAGGGATGGAGAGCAAGGTTATATTCACACGCTTTGCTCAGATCCATCTCTCTTGTTAAATCAGTTATTGGCTCACCTGCCCAAAGCCAGTGTCTTGGCATAAGCAGGGATTTATGTCCCTTTTCTGAGCTTCATTAGGTGCAGCAGTATGTAAAGTGTAAATAGGAATGGATCAGTGAGGGAATGCAACGCTTTCCAACCTGCATTTTGGCAATCTGCCTACAAAAGTAAGATGTTTTCTTTTGCTATTGGTGGGTAAAATGAAATGAGTTTGCTGGTTTTCAGGTAACTCTTCTCAATTTTGAATGAAACACAGAGATACATGGAGGCTCTGACTACCTCTCACYTCTGTGATCCTCCTGCCAGATAAAGGCAGAAGCAGGACTGGTAACAAAATTTGACAAGTAAAAATTGAAGTAAATCTCCAAACGAGAAAGACTGAAGTCCATTTCTGAGGTAGTTCCCCATTATTTCTAGCTGTTACTAGAGACTTAAGTGATCACGTTGTACATCCTTCCTCTTACTGTCCCCCCAGTGTCATCAATATCTCTCCTTTCCTACCAGCCATTTCCAACCACATTTGATAAAGGGGTATTTAAATTCCTGCATTTATTTTTTTTCTGTAAAAGTCAGCAGAGTAAAAAATACCRAAGTAAGGGCTGTAACTGTGGACTACCACAGTGCTGATGATTTTGCTTGTCTGAAATCACCTCCCAGGAATGAACTGTAGGGCAAAATAGGTGGGGAATAATAGAGGCAATAAGGGAGCAGGGGGAGTGGTGGGGTACAGCGGGGACTAGGGGATGCAGCAGAGAACTGGAGGCACTCATGTCATGGAGAACAAAGGCAGGGAGCTGGGCTTAATGTGGTGAAGAGGAGTAAGGACATCGGACACGGGAAATTAGGCTCCATAATTTCCACTCCTTATGGAAGAGTCTGATTCTCCTTCACCCGAGAAATCATATTTTCTTATAAAAAATACTAGCTTGGGTTAAACAAAACATGCAGCAAAATGAGTTCATGCTTTTAGTGACATTCCTAGGGAAAAGCTGATGAAACACCCCAGGGAAACATCATGAAAAAGACTACTAAGATTCACTGATTTTTCATTGRAAAGCTAACTCTTTTTTGAAAGAAAGGAGCTATTTTATTTGCAGTGGGGGGAAAATAAAAAGCACCTATGCCGGTGCTGGGTGGAGGGCTCGCTGGCAGGGGCACACAGCAGCGTGCTGCCCAGCAGGACTGCAGGTCCTGTGCTGTGCAAGCTGCATGGGGCCATTTTCTGGCAGCTCAGCACCTCCCAAAAACTTCTGTGAAGAAGTAACAGGCAGCTGCAACAGCTTCGTCACAGGTCTGAGGCAAGGACCATTTTTACTCTTTCTGTGCTTGTACAGCACCTAGCACATAGGGACCCTAGCTGTAATAAGGGCTCTAATGTGAGATAGTGATATGATAAATACATAATC
Organism: Phoebastria nigripes; assembly: GCA_035582835.1. NCBI lineage: Eukaryota > Metazoa > Chordata > Aves > Procellariiformes > Diomedeidae > Phoebastria > Phoebastria nigripes. The sequence goes on from JAYKAV010003254.1 coordinate 1,876,784, forward strand.
ATACTTCTAGAAACTTTCTGCTTTTGTCTATTAGACTTCAAATTCCCTAGACTCTGATGGATGTTCACCTCACCGAACTTTCCAGCCAGGTAGGATAATGTTTCTTTGTGTGGACAGCAGTGAATATTTATGTGAACAATCCTTTGTTAGGTGAGTGGCTTTATTGATACATGACAGCTTGGACAGCAGGGGTTATTTGAGTCATCCTGTTCTGCTTTTGCCATTTTAATTTCCCTACAAGCCCCAAGGGCCAAATGAAAGCGTGAATGAATAAGTAAGAGGATGCCCATTTGCAATATGTCCACAATTGTCTTCCTCAAAGCCTTCCCTATCTATAGCCAAGTGTCCCAAAATTACACCAGGCAAATACCATAGACATCTATTCTTTCTTCACTTTCATTAAAACATGCTGTTCATAGCAGCAATAAAGCGTATCGGTTTTAAATGGACCTAGATTTGTGTTTTATATGGGCTGCTCAGTTGTTGTTGTAATAATAAATGACATGGAGACAATTTCAAATTGTTCGGACAAAAATCAGGACTCCTAAGGGGAGCCTGCCTCGTGCACATGAAGTTGTAGCTCTGAGCAACCAGCTAGGAAGATGCAATTAATTTCCCCCTCGTGAGTAAAGCCATTATATAAAATACCACAGTTGCCTTGAGGGCCAAATTGAAGGCACTAAATTATGTATTATCAAAACTGACTTTACAATGATGTCTTCATGGGCAATTCTGTGGCTTGTGAATGGAAAGGGAATGGCAGTCAGCTGCAAGGATCTTATTTGCTTCTCGCTTGCTGTAAACAATATACTGCTAATGTGAAGACTTTAACGAGATGGAGTGACATTACTCTTTCCCTTGAGGTAGTGGCACAGAAAGGAGAGGAAATCCTGGGAACTCTGCTTAATTATATTGTGTATATTAATAGGTCAGCCCAAGTCCACTGGTCTTTGCTTGAGACCCAGAGATGTAGAGGTTTTCCAGCCCATTTCTCTCCTGTTTGAACATGACTCCTGCAAGACCTAAGCTGAGCTGCTACTTCCAACCTACTGGAGCCATTTTATGTCTGGGAGGTAGGTCTGTGCATCGTGTGAAGCCTCAGCATCCACTTTGGGTACCTTCTGCTCCAGGACGTGATGCACCACGGACAGAAAGCCTCCCCAGTAAAAACCTTATGTGGGATTTCATGAAAGGACTCAGCATCTGCCTTCCACAGCCACTGCACTGGCAAGCGATGTTGAGGTTTTCCTTGTATCCCATGGGGAAAGGGAGGGAGGACCAGGGGGATTAAGATCATAGCAATGCACTTGTCAGCCAGCAAAGAGCGTATCTGATGAGCCAGATAGCAGGAGTAAAGTCCAGCAGGTCAAACCAGATCAAAAGGGAATTATTAAGGAGTTTTTTCAGCTGGGCATTCACAAGATACATTTCTACACAGAAAAATCCTTTACATTTCACAATTTCAAGCCAGTGAACCAACACCCTATACGTGCTATTTATCCTTAGCAAGCAGACACGAGGTAAGAAACAAAAAATTGCAATGCCTGGAGCAAAATTGGATGGTTGCTCAGTGATAAGGGGGAAGTGGGTTTCATTTTTCATGAGTGTTTCCCCTCTTGCTGGCTTCTGATCTCAGTCATCACACTGATGCTATGGGGCAGGTATTCACATTAAAAGCAGCAACTGCTTAATTAAACTTTAGGTACTCTGAACTATTCAAACACACATAAAAAAGGGAAAAAATACATATTTCTTTTCGTAAATGATTGTTACACACTCTCTTGTGGCCCAGGATTCATCAGCAGTCCAGTGAGACAAGACACATTTTGCTCACCGTACAAAAGATAAAAAATAAATCAAGATTGCTTCTTTCCCTTCAGTCTCACATTGTGACAAACTAAAAGCCTCCGGACAGCGGGAAAGGGAGCAAATGTGCACTTCAGGACAGGGAGCATCCCACAGGACAGACTGCTTCGGTGGGAGAATTCAAGCTTTCCTAGTCTGACTCTGAACAAGCATGAGACCTTTCCAAGCTGGAAGTTGCCCTGAGAATCTCCCCCTAGAAAGCCTATGATTATTTAAAACATGTAGAACTACCTGCTAAAAGCAGTAATTATTCCTTAACAGAGGAAAAAAAAAAAAAAACCTTTCAGACAAATAATTTCTGACTAGGGAGATGGGGGATACTGAGGACCAACCAAAGAGTTCATGGAGGCTGGTCCCCCCCTGCTTCGCCCCTCTTGCATATGGAGCAGTGCAAATATAGAAAAAAAATCTGAATATTCAACTCTCCCTGAGGGATTCCCACTTTATTTTCTTATTCAGATTGCCTGGGCCATTTGCCAACTTTCCTCTGTGCTGCAAAGGCAAACCCAGAGCTTACTGGCCTTTCTTCTGGTCCTGAGAAGACATAAGACAGAGGCTGTTGCTCTGTCCTGGTTCATGAAATCCCAGGTGACGAAGCAACCTCACAGAGAGCAGGATGAGTGTGTATGTTGTGCGCATGTGTGCTGGGGAGATGTGTGACCCAGTGGGTTCCCTGACCCCGTTGGGCACCTCCACAAGAGCAAGAGTGTGCCTATCTGGGTTAGAAAGAAATGTTGCTGCTCCTGCTTCATTAACCAGGCTAGGAAAATATAGACACTTACCAAAAAACTTTTAAATTCATCAGAACAACAGATGAGCAATGCAGAGCAATAAACACTTTAAATGGCTTTATCTAAGTCTTTTGGATAAAATGCCAGCTGGGAATTTCTATCTAGGACCAAAAGGATTTGTCAGAGCCACAGGGATGGGCTGTCCTGACTGTGATTGAGCTAAACCAGATGTCACTGGTCTCCAAAACACCTTTTCCAAGTTCAACCCTGTGCTTAGTGCCCATTGTGATCTGCTCACACAACTGTTGGGCCACTCTCTCTTTATCCTTTGTCTACTGAAATAGCACAGGTTTGCTTTTACTCTTTAAATAAGAGGTTTTGTTCCTAACCTTGGGCAAAGGGTAACAGTCACAGAAATGTTGGTTGGAAGGAAGCTCTGGAAGCCTCTAGTCCCATCTCCTTCCTGAAGCAGGACTATCACCAACACTAGCAGGTGACCCATGCCTTTGTCTAACCAACAAAAATCCTCCTTGGATGGAGACTTCACCACCTCTCTGGATGTCCTGCTTGGCAGCACCAGGTTAAGGAGTGTTTACTCACATAGTGATGTTGGCAGTTCAAGCTTAGCAATAACTTAGGGCAATGTGAAAAGGAGGTTATTCCTCCCCCTAAGTCTTATGTATACACTTAATAGTCCTGCTGAAACCAGGGTAAGCTCTTAGGAGAGCAACAGCCTGTCTTATGTCTGCACAGTGCCTTATCCTGAAGCATTTAAGGTCCCTTTAGGCAGCTATATTAAAAGGGTTGTCTGTTGTGACAGTCTGTTCTCAGCTCAGGATCCATTCACAGGCGGTTCAACCCTTCCTCTTTTGGGAAGAAGAGAAGGAAAAAAGCTAATAACCTTTATTTGTTTTTGACAAGGTAAAAGGCAAACATKTAATACGTGTTTGGGTGAAGTGGCTGCCTGTTTGCCAAACCAAAGAACTGAAAGGGTAACCAGCCATTTCTCTATGTTCTAGCAGTGTCCTTTAGCCAAATTGGAGGATTTCATGAAATTCTTGGAGTTAGTGGATTTTCTTCATATCCAGTAGCCAACATTCCCGTTTCGAACAGTGGTGAATCAGAGCACAATGCAAATTAACCCCTAGTTCTCCGTACTGTAGGATGGATCTTGTTCCTAACACAAGAACGTGGCAGTTTGAAACACAGGAATCTCCTCTTCATTTTTCTGAAAATACAGAGTAATTTAAAATGTGAATAGATCTTTGAGGCATTTCTGTGACCCGCACACTAGACAGAAAAGTTTCATACCATACAAGAAGTTTCACTGAAATCACAGCTTTTTGTTTGAGCACATCCATCTCCAGCAGATAGTGACTTGATTCTGCAAGATGCGGGGCATAACTGAGAAGATGGCCGGTACCCCGTGGGGTTGGTTTAGTGTGCAGATTATCATGGGGCAGCAGCTGAGTCAGAATTGATGGAAAGATATATATCCCAAAATTTACAACTGCTTTCTTGACAAATTCCAAAGGCTTACAGAAACCTTGCAGTCCTTAAACCCAGTCTTGCTGCCATGTAAAGGCAGCAGCGGCATGAAACCAGGCCCTTTGAGCCAAAGGTCTGAGAAACAAAAGTACCCATGTTTTTGTGCTCTAGGTGTGAGCTTCATCTCACCTAATGCTGACTGTCTAAAAGCTAGATATCGCTACCCACACGACTCATGACTCCCTTTGTAGTCATCTRTAGGGTGTGAGTCATCTCATCCTAATGTAGATGTTTAGATAGATTGCATGAATCACATTTATAGAAGTATTTTCCTCTCTCCGTTGACAACGTAGCTTAGACAACTGCCTCAGATGGGGCTGTCAACGTTGTGACTGCCTAAAGATATGGAAGACAAATCCCACACTTTTGTTCCTTCCTTCAGCTCACAAAATGCAGGAGTGTGGTCTGCAGGTAGAATTTGAATGCTGAAAAGCAACTTTGATTGACTTCACTGACATGTCACTGTAGCAGCCTCTGAAACTTTAGCCCTACTAGTTTGAAAGATCTGTATCAGTCATCTTAAACTGCTGGGCTCACCAAAACTGGATTCACATATGTATGGTGTAAAAATGTCAATAACTAAAACAGCACCAGAAGTTAGCCCTACTAGTTGTTGAGGTTTCCTGTTTATTAACCATTCTTATTGTATTTTATGCTGGAAACATATCAAACTACAGGGGGAAAAAAAGGGAATTTAGGATGCATAAAGGTTGTTAGCATGATACATTTCTCTCTGGATGACTGTTCATCGATCTTAACCTTCTCGGATTCACTTCAGTTTATCTTAGCATCTTTCCTCTTAAACAAAAGGCCGTATTCTGATTTCCTTTTTTGTTTTTCATGTCCCTTTACTCCTAAATCATCCTGTTGACTTCAGTGAGATTACCCTAAGAGTGGTGTACTATGAGAGGGGAGGAGGCAGTCTACCCAGAGTGACTAATTTGGATTTTTAGCTCCTTTCCTGAAGCTTCATTTTCATCTTTTCTCTTTATTCCATTATTCATGTCTCAGGCTGTAGCTACTCCAAAGACTGCATTGTAGTTCCTGTCACAGAGATGTATCTTTTGAACATAATGGGGTCCTTTCTGGGAGATGCTGAACTGCCCTTTAGAGTTTTGCTATTCTTTGGTGATTTGCTGAATACAACCTCCTTTTGTTCTTCTTTTCTTCCAGCGTGTGATCACTTCACAGCTGCACATTTTCTGAATGTGTTAGCCTTTCCTACACACATCCTGCTCCACAGATGTGCTGTCCTTGCATTTTCAGGAGCTGCTGTGGGTACATGGGCTGACTCGTTCTTTTTCTGGTTAGAAATTGCCTTAGTGGGCTCTCAGAGTTGCCCACTTTGCAAACACTGTCAGAGGGTGCTGTATTATCACTGGTTCCTTATCTGACAACCAGTTGAATACCTGAGGTGTAAAATGATGGTCCTTTTCTCTTCAGAGGTAAGGGTACTCAGCCTTTTTGGGAGATCCATCCTCCAGTTCCATAATGCTCTCTTTTTGAATCAGTAATAAATTTATTATTTAGTCCAAATGAGAGTTTGACATTCCTTTTTAGGGTTATCCAGACCACTGTTATCAGAGTAACTTCCATTGGTCTTTATGGTCTAAAGTGACTAACTTTTGAATGGAATTTTATTCTGGTGAGCTGTACCAAGTATACCAAGGAAAAAAAAAAAAAAAGCACAAGGAAGTAAGAGCTTCAGGAGGGAAAAGCAGCTCTCAAGAGACTAGAATAGCTTAGGTGTGTGAAGCTGTTAAGATGACTACTGGTTATGCCTTCTGAGGTTTTATTTACCTTGCAGAGAGAACATGGCTGAACCAGATGGGTTTGGAGAAGAGACTGGGCTTATCCAGAGACACTGGCATTTTCTTAAATATTCAGTGTTGCTTCCCTGGAAATCCCATTCCTGATGTGTGTATAAAGCAGTGTCTTACAGTGGTGGTGTCCAGGTCCTCTACACTGTGCTGTAAAGGGCAGGGAAGAGATAATGGTGCTGATTAGAAAGGCAAGGTGATTGTTCCAGGAAAAAAAAAAAAAAAAAACAGATTTGATTTTAATTATTACAGTTTGCAGCTAATGATTTTTAGTCTGAMTGTGACTGGATCTGATTCATATAATTTCTTTAGACTTCATTGTTTTTGTCTTATTTATCCAGTGCACCATCTGTTGTTTTACAGTTCTCTGGTTCCTTTTTTGCCCAAGGTGCAGTTACCTGAATTTTGTAAACACCAGAAAGCAGTACACCTGGAGGAGATGTCAAGAGGCCAGCAACTCCATGCAGTTTTCTAAAGGCAGCGTTAACTGCACCTAGGTCATATGGTTGTATGACATGTTTCATTCTGCTGGAAGCCTGTTTCCTCACTTTCTTTAYAAAATCAATTTTATCCCAGGCAAATATGAACTGTTCTGTCTAGATTGGAAAGATATTGGTCTCAGTTCAAGGCAAGAAGCTGGAAAATGGCAACTCTGAAAGAAATCTCTGAAAGAGATACTGTAAGACAGAAAATCAAAGTCTGCAAAGTGATAACGGAACAAGTCAGTCATTGCCATTTTCAGCTGTAATCTGAAGTGTCCCAGTAATAAGATTATTATTGGTCATTTCTGTTGGAGAGTTGGAAATCAGGCCACTTAATGGATACAAAAATACAATTGATATAAGGGCATAAACAGCAAATTTGAACATCCMGGTTTGACAAATTTGAGCTTGATGAATTAAATGGTGCGAATACTTAGCTGATATAAACAATCTCAGTCCAATGAACTTCAAAAGAGATTACTGGTTGATAGCAGCTCAAGGTTTCTCCCAGCATTTTTCATTTAGGCAATTGTCTGGTGCCTGTTGGTAACACTGCTAATTATGTCAGATAATCATAGAATCATAGAATAGTTTGGATTAAAGGTCATCCAGTCCAACCCCCCTGCCATGGGCAGGGACATCTTCAACTMGATCAGGTTGCTCAGAGCCCCMTCCAACCTGACCTTGAATGTTTCCAGGGAYGRGGCATCTACCACCTCCCTGGGCAACCTGTGCCAGTGTTTCACCACCCTCAGCGTAAAAAATTTCTTCCTTAGATCTAGTCTAAATCTACCCTCTTTTAGTTTAAAACCATTCCCCCTTGTCCTG